>CM060073.1:48169927-48484927 GCA_030533445.1 Cyprinodon diabolis | reverse complement strand
CTCATCCTCCTGCTCCCCATCCTCCTCCTTGTCTTCCTCCTTCTTCTTAGACTCCTTCTCTGCAGATAGGAAAGGAGACAAGGGGAGGAAGCGAGGAGACAGAGTGTTTGTGTGATTTCATCTTCAGATATAAGCTGACCTGCACCAGCAGCTGCTGTATTTATGACTATAGGAATGTGTGTGTGTGTGTGTGTGTGTGTGTGTGTGTGTGCGGGGGGTGGGGGGTTGTCATACCAATCACAGCCAGGGAGGGGGGGCAGGGCCAATAGTTGGTCTCGATCTTTGAGGGCTGGTTTGGATCCGGAGGCTGAGCTGCAGGGAACTTTGAGGACTCGATGATCAGATCCTCGATGTGTTTCCCCTGAGGGACAGCGGAGGACGACACGTCTACACACACACACACACAGCATGTTAAAGCTGATTAAAAGGGGGGGGGGGGGGGGGGGGCTGCAGCAGCTGACCCACATTCAGCCTCAGAGGCGCTGATCTTCCTGCTTCAGTGTCCCAGACTCACCCTGTCTGTAGATGGGAGGCTTCTTATAGATGTTGGATCCATTTTCTACCACAGAAAAACAAAACATTGATCAGAAAACACGTTAAAGGGCATTAGGGATTCAAACAAAGAATAAAAGAATTTTCTTTCAGTCCTAAAATCTAAAAAACATCCTTTTTATTTAGCATTTTTTTCAGAATCTGAGGAAGTCCTGCAGAACCTCGGCCTGAAACTGTCATAAAACGGGGCAGACCGAGCCAGTATTCAAGGTGAGACTATCAGTAGGATTAGTTTATTAGAACAAAACCATAAACCAACAGAACAGAAGCATGGAGCTGATGTGGATCTGCGGACGTGCAGCGACTGCAGGGGGGGATGACACTCTGGTTTAACAGCTCAGTCCATCCTCTCAGCTATAGGCAGGATCAGCCAATGCACTACCAATGAGATGCGGCCCTGACCAGAGCGTCCCCGATGCTGCAGCCCCAGAGGACAGGCAGGCAGCTGATCCAGGTCAGGAGAAAACAGATCATGCTCAGGAATCCAGGAGGCCGCCGCTCGATCGGAGGCTCTGACCCTAACAGGAAACAGGGATCCAGGCTTCCAGGAATCCTCGTAGCATGAAGGAAGGTTCGGAACAACAAGCTCAGACAGAAATGCACAGACAGGCAGAATCCAGCAAGAGTCCAAAGGATGGTTCAGGCAAACAGATCAGACGGGGAAAGACAGGACCAGTGGGTGAGAGGGACAGGATCAGGAAATCAGAATCACAAAGGAAACCCTAAAACGCTCTCACCACTGGTTAGGGATTAAACTCGCCTGAAGACACTGGCTCCAGAATAATCTCTTCACTGGAACAGGGCACATGAACGTTGGACTAACTAAAACTAACGAAACAATAAACGGGGAGCAATCATGATCTGGCCCCGATAGCTGGAACTGAGCCCAATATAGAGGAACGGATGCAGGTGGATGAGATCAGTGATAATTAGTGACCAGGCAGAAGTAGGCAGGTGGTGAAATGAACAATTAATTCAGGGCAGATCATAACAGAAACAAGCTCTGCTTCTGTTCTGGTTTCTCCTGATTGTCACCTGTCATCAAACACGGTTGGATGTTTAATCCGATTATTGAAGAACCCAGACGGGCCACGTTTAGCATCAGACCCTCTGGCTTTAAAGTCGTAGGGAAGCGGCTGTTCCAACCATTGTATTTCCAAATTCTCCAGAGTGGATCCTGACTTTACACGAGTGAATAAAGTGAATGTGATTGGTCGATTATCAAGGGGGCGGGATTGTTGTGGCGGAAGGTTCTCAAGCAAGTCTGGTTGTGGCCGGTTTGTCGGAAGCATCTTGCTAACCAGTTAGCAACTTAGTGCTAGCAGGTTCCCAATGGGAAATTCCATTGGGACCAAGTAGCACTAAATTGGTGACTTAGAAACGACGCTGTCAAGGAACGCTATGGACAGCGGAAACATGCAAGAGGAGGAGAGTTTAGTGTCGGAGGTCGTGGATGAGTCTCCTCCGTCATCCATTTTTATTTAGAGGAGGAAAGCGGGGATGAAGATGTTGTGGAAGAGTACGCCAGGGCGGCAGAAGCTTGGTTTGGTGTAGAAGGCTTCCAGCCGTACATGTTTGAGCCCTTGCCTCGCAACGCTGCCAGTTCTGTTAGCTCTACGCCTGCCGAAGACACAGACGTCCATCCCCGTGGACACTGGGACGCAACTCAATGGGAAAGGAAAGGATTCTGATTTCAACCGTTGCGTATATTAGCTGCGACATATGAATCAAGATGCTATGACCGAAAACATTTGATTGACAGATGACCGTTGATATATGATTGGCCGAATTTAGGTGTTCAGGCTGACGTAGAACTAACTGGCCTGCATAAGATAACGGGAAAAAAGGACGGGATTATTTTAAAATTGAAATGTTCTAAATTTTGGGACAATATGGTCTGATAAAAAGTATATTAACGTTTAAGCCTGAATGATTTGACGTATAAATATGACTTCCCTACGACTTTAAGCTTGGTTTCTGATCGACGTGTCCGTACGACCAAATGACGTCATTTTGGGCGTCCTCTACTTGGAAAACATGGCGAGCGAGCAGCAATTCCTGATGGTGATCGTCGCAAATGTTAACATCTACATCATCCTGTGATTTAGCTCATAATCATCTCCACTATCAGAAAAAGAAAACCACCAGGAAAGACCTGACTGTTGCTCCGGAACAGCATGAAGAGTCTTTGATAAAGCTGGTTTTGTACGTTCTCTGGTAGCGTGGTGCTATGCTGCGGGCGGCGGCATAATGAGCCCGTTACTGCGGGGGTTACTGACCTCTCTACTCTGATCAGAACTGCGGCCCTGATGTGGTTCTAGGCGAGGATGTTTGGAAGAACAGTCTTACAAATCCAATGAAGACTGGAGGTCAGAGGGTGAGGTGCTTACCGGGTCGGTGGAAGTGCTGCATGGCGGTTCTGGTGCCGACGGGGTGTGTGTTGGGCGTGCTGGGTGTGTTTAGCGTCGGCGGTGTGTGAGAGCTTTGCGTTCTGCTGCTCTGGATGGTGGAACAAGGTGAAGAATCTCCTGGGGACCGGTTCTCCAGCCAGTCCCGGGCCTCCTTGGACAAGTTCTGGGAAGAAAGCAGAAACAGAAGGATGAGAGCGAAGCTCCGTGAGGAAGCAGATCTCCAGATCTATGCTGACTCTGACTCCATGGGGGAGGAAACACCTGGAGGATCTCCTCCTGTGGAGCATCTCTGAATAATCGCTGGAACCCACCAGCAGGTCGTTATTCAGCTATAAACCAAAGACCCAGGAAATCCTGGAGGACATTTTGGACCATCTCAGTCACACCTAAATCTTCTCACTCGTTCCAGAGGAACTTATGACCCAGAATCCTCATCAGAACCTTCCTGGAGAGCCAGCAAACCTCATCCAGCTGAACCAGCTTCAAACATGAGACCCAGACCAGCAGAGCTGAGTTCTGATCCTAGTTGGACCCATTAGGTCCATCCAAACAGATGGACCCTGGCCTATTGAAGTATCTCAGCTTCTCCTTTCACTTTGGACGAGCAGCTGAGATCCTCCTGGATGATGAAACTTCTCTCCACATCTTAGAGCAGAACCTTCCTGGACTTCTTTGGGTCAGGAGCCACTTCTGAAGGACATTGTTGAAGGTTGGAACCAGAGCTGCAAGTGGAAGCATCCAGAAGATCTCCTCAGCCTGATGATGAGCCTGACCTCTGACCTTCTGGGAACCCTCCACCTTCCATCTCCCCACAGCTCCTGCTGCGAATCTGTGAATCTGATCTTCAACCTGCTACTGTTTCCAGGCTCCTCCATGGAAACAGGTTCCCTGAAGGTGGATGGAGCAACAGGTAGGGGAGGGGCTGCCATGAAGCTGCATCTTCATCGTCACCATCTCAGACAGAGACCACGATGAACATCACACCTTTATGTGGAGCACTCAGAACCACAGAAGGTCCAAACCATCTACAGACTCTGCCTGCTGGTTGCTAGGAAACAGTCCATAGCAACAAGGTGCAACAGAAAGGCTGGAGCCGGATTCAGATTTAGAGCAGCAGCAAGAGGAACAATGAGATGATTCACAGGAACTAGGCAGACATCTCAGTGACGCCTACAGAACATCTGAGCTGATGGGGGGGGGGGGGTTACCTCTGGGGAGGGAGGAGGAGAGATGGAGCGAGGAGACAAGGACCTCTGCAAGGAGAAGCAGAGAAAAACAGAAGGTCAGAAAACAAACAGGCGGCAGGTTTCCACCTAAACACATTTAACCATTCAAAACAAAAGAAATGATAACAGCAGATTAACCAGAAATCATCCACAAAAAAAACAAAGATTCAAAATCTAAAACATATAGATCTATAAAGTTAATCTGTAAGAAAAATCATTTGAAATAAATCTAAATGTCTAAAACAATCTTTATTACTGAGAATTAAGACAAAAAGCAATGTTGAAAACTTTTCTTTTGAATCTCTGCTGAAACACCTGATCTCCTCCTCAGCATCCAGTCATCCAGCAGCAGAGGGGTGCTAACGAGCTCCTTGATTAAGGCCTGCTAACGAGCTCCTTAATTAAGGCCTGCTAACGAGCTCCTTGATTAAGGCCTGCTAACGAGCTCCTTAATTAAGGCCTGCTAACGAGAGTCTGAGCCAAAATGTTGGACAAGGGAGGCATCTAAAAGGAGCGGGATGGTGGCTCTGCCCCCATAACATAAACAAGAGTATCCGCTGTAGCCTGAGACAGCAGTGCTGCAGTTCCAGCTGTGACCAGCAGGAGGAGCTTCCCTCAGGTAACCTGTGTCTATCAAGTCAGTGAAAACAATACTCTGTCCATGTGCTTTAAAGTTATTCTGAGAAGCCTGAGAAGAAAAACCCCTGGGAATAATTTCTCACCGTGTGGGTGCCTGTCGCTTTAAGAGAGACGGACCCTCTGAGGACCAGCAGCTCTTCTGACCCTCTGACTGGTTCCTGTCTGCTCCCAGTTAGGAGGCGACTGGACCCAGACTGGCCTGTTTGTTTCTTTATTATTCAATTAAAAAACGTTGCTTCAGTCAAAAAACATATTTTCAATTAAAAACACCTTCACTTCAATGAAAGAAAAATACGACAATAAAGTCAGGAGAATGAAGCCAAAGGGCTACAAAATTAAACTGGTAATATTAGAAAAATAAAAATATTAGGAATATAAACTATATTCTGAGAGTAAACTCCCTCTGATACTGTTTAAGTGTCTGAGTCTATCAGTAGATTAGCCACATTCAACATGGCGGACGCTGTGACTCATCTGCAGCATAGAGGCGTCTACGTCTATGGGCTGCGTTCAAATTCATGGGCTGCGTCCTCAGAAGGCCAGATTTGAAGGCCGATTACGTCATAGCGCGGCGCCGAGGTCTGGTCTCATTCCAGGACTCCTCGTTATGCGGCCGAAAAATGTGACCTTTTTTTTTTTTGCTTGATTTGAAGGACGGGTCTGATGTATCCTCGCTATCCTTGGATATCCCAGGATTCATTGTGAGTTAAAGCAAGCCAAAATCAGTGTTCAAATGTATTTTTATTTTCAATTTTTTTATTATCATTGAAGTGAAGGTGTTTTTAATTGAAAATATATTTTTTGATTGAAGCAACTTTTTTTGAATGAATAATAAAGACACCAACCTACCTTCATAAAGGCCACTCTGATTGGTCCAGAGACCAGTTGGAGCTAAACCAATCAGCAGGAAGAGTCCGTGAGGCAGACACCCTGTCTACTTTTAAGGCTAGGCTTAAAACTTTCCTTTTTGATAAAGCTTCTAGTTAGAGTGGCTCAGGTTATCCTGATCTATCTCTATAGTTCTGCTGCTATAGGCTTAGACTGCTGGAGGACATAGGGACCCCTTTTTCATCATTCTGCTTCATTCTATCTCTATTCTCCCACTCTGCAGAATCTGTTAGTTCAATCTCTAACGTTCTGCTCTCTCTGCTTTTTCTCATAGTAGCTTCATCTCGTCTGTTCCTGTTTGGCTGTGACTCCATCCTGGAGAGAAATATCAGCTGTGCTGCTGC
Source organism: Cyprinodon diabolis (assembly GCA_030533445.1). Classification (NCBI taxonomy): domain Eukaryota; kingdom Metazoa; phylum Chordata; class Actinopteri; order Cyprinodontiformes; family Cyprinodontidae; genus Cyprinodon; species Cyprinodon diabolis. The sequence goes on along the minus strand of CM060073.1, from coordinate 48,478,867 downwards.
CATCAACACCTTTGTTTCTAGATGTTGGAGCTTGGCCTGTTTTCCAGTGTAGTCCTGTTTCTCTGACTGTGACTAACTGGATGTGCTCTCTTCATCCTCTGACATGGGAGCTGGCTCGGAGCTCGTCTGCCTGGCTGTGTGTTTCCTGAACGGGGCCGCCTGTGGAGCTGGTTGACAGTTGCCTTTTGTATCTATGCTTCTTTTTCTATGTCTGCTTCTGTCTCCTTGAACCCCAGTGGGCCTCAGCAGATGGCCGCTCACACTGAGCCTGGTTCTGCTGGAGGTTTCTTCCTGTTCAAAGGGAGTTTTCCTCTCCACTGTCGCTACAATCAGTTGGTTTTCCTGAGATAGAAAACTTTGAATCAATCTGACTGGATGATCTGGTGAACTGTACAGCTGTAATTTCTAACATTTCCACGGTTTCTGTGAATAATGAGGAAGATGTGAGACGATCAGGGAAAGATTTTGATCCGCAGATCTTTTCTTTAGACCAGTTAGGATCCCGAGCCAGAAAGAAATGATGCTGAGGAACTACAGTCGGTTTAAAACGAGCTCAGAAAAGCAAAGACAACAAATAAACTTAATGTTCAGAGGAAAAACACAAAAGGCAGCAATAAAGAGCCATAATATGTCAGCAAAGACTCTCTGAGAACCATCAACCCCAGAAGGAGGTCAGACAGATTGAACCCTAATCTGCTGGTCAGTCACCTCCAGGGGGCTGTAGCTGTAGTGCGGCTGGTAGATCATCAGGTCGGGTCTCTCGATGTCCAAGATGGCCTTGTCCCTGGGCAGTGCAGCCAGGTCCTTGTAGCCGATGACGCCGTCCTCTACCCTGGCCTGCAGGGACAGACGGGGGACGGGTCAGAGAGGACCGAAGATGGACTGATCTGAAGGCCGACTGAGTTCATCTTAACTCACCACGATGGCAGCAGCAGGAGAGCCAGGAACGCTGGTCCCCCTGAGCGACAAGACGCTCCCTGGAGACGTCTGAGCCGGCTGCTGCTCCGCGTCGCACACAGAGACAGGAACACGGTTAGAGGTCAGTTTCACCGACAGAAGCATGGAGCTTCATGGTTAACCCCTTAAACACGGCGGGCCTGGTACAGGACCCAGCTGACACCTGCTGATGTTTATCTATTTATAGAAATGGCCCAAACACAGTCACATGGTGTTTCATCCACGCGCCTTTCAAATGGGGCTTTAAAATTTCTAAAACATATTTCAAAATTATTTTTTCACAAGTATTTTTTTTATAGTTGTGTAAACAAATAAAAAGAGATTTAAAATTCCACCTGACGTGTGTGACTCTGTGGGAGTAGTGCAACAGCAGGTATTCATTTTTAGCCCCGCCCCCTAATGGCTGCCAATATTGGAAACTAGAGGCTCAGACCTTTCCAAGGAGGGGTCAGAGGTCATTGTGCAACCATTTCAGGTGTAACAGGCATGCATTACATAAGCTGTTCTGTTATTCTTATTTTCTGTCCAGTTTGGTGAAATTATTGGTAAATTTAAATGAAACAACGGCTAAATCTGAGGAGCAAAGGCTTTGCCTTATGGAGAAGGTCTCCAATAATGGAAATCAGCAATTCGTCTGACCAGATACCCTTTTATGGGGGGGTTCTGATCATCTGTCAGATGAGCATACCCCGTCAGACCAGCATACCCATAGTCATTACCTGTTTTACTCTTTAGTTTATCCCTTTAGTTTTTTATGAAAAATAGACTTTAAACTTCCTCAACAGGTGAGTATCCCTTTAGTCATGCACAAAAAAAAAAAAATTACTTACTTCTTGGTGTTTTTTTTAAGCGTACAGCGATCTGACCTTGAATAGTTTTGTTTGTGCATGACTAGAGGGAAACACGCCTGTCGAACCTCTCAACATCCTCCTCATTTTGGGAAATTCTCGCCTATTCTGCATACCCAAATGGAAAAGCAAATAACTGAGGAACTTTAAGCCCAAATTACATGTGTGATGCAATATTTGAAAGCTAACACCTTCTACTTTCTGAATATATAAATAAAAATTGGGTGAGTAAAACACAGCCCAAGCTGCATCAGTTCAAACATGACTCAAAGTTGTTTTTTTATTTAGACATTCTTGCTTGTTGTGGCTCTTTGACATGTTTACATTTTGACCTGCTGCTCTTTCTGTTTAATTGTGCTTTGGTGCTCACTGTGTCCATAAAATGAGCTTGGCCTTTGATTTGTGGAGAATTTAGCTTTCTGACGTTGTGTAACAGGACTATTTTGGTAAACATTTTACCCCTGGAATTTTCATGCATTCTGAGTTATTAGTTGAAAAGGCTTTAAAACGGGTCACCGGTGATCCAACGGGTTTTGAGAGGTTAAAGTCTATTTTTCGTACAAAACTACGGGATAAACGCAACTCTGATGTGTTCCACATGCTATTGGCTATAGGTATGGTAGTGTGACAGAGCAGCGGCCCCGTCACCAGGAGGCACAGGCTGATGCTCCGGTACTGATGCTGGGACCCACGTGAAGAAGCAGGTCCTCATGTTTCTCTGATGCTTTGACCCGACTGAGTTCTGGAGGATCTAATAGACTAGTATTTGAGTCACTTCAGGCTGCTGTGTGAACGTAGCCTAAAGGCCTGGTTATCCTCCCACAGCAGTGTGTCGCAGATATGTTTGATTTCTGCCCAATATTGAAGCGTGGTCTGCGCTATGTTATTCCACGCCACAACGCAAGAGGGCCAATCAGGAACTAGCTGTGGGTCTAGATACGGCGGTGAGGAAGTAGGGGCAAGTTTGTGCGCAATGGAGGGACATGAGGGCCAAAAACAGCGGGGATCCGGGTGAATCGCTCTGCTAGCTGCTCCATCTTCACCAGTCGTTTGCCACAATGGCGGTCAGACAAACAAAACAAGCCGGTAAGGAACCAAACAGGAAATACGCATAGAGTACAGCGGATGTAGATTTGACCAATCAGAGGCCTCCTGTATGCAGCTTCTGAGCATAAACCAGCCTAAACACTGCTCCAGTTCTTAGGTTAGAAGATTTTTTTTTTTGTACGGAGATTGTTGATTCAGCTGGTTCTGATCTGGGTTCCTGTTAAGCCCCTCCCCCATTTGAAGGAACAGGAAGAGACTCACCTTTGGCATCATCATGCCTGCTGGTTGGTCAGATCCTGAGGGAGACACAGGTGAGACAGGAAGCTAAAACCATGCAGGTAAAATACAGAGAGATAATTGTGAACAAGTGCACAGCAGACTGATGGGAGAGCAGCAGAACCAGGTCCACAGGGCACAGAGGGAAGGTAGCATAGTTTAGCATTGGGGGGGGGCATGAAGACTGGCTCCTTCTGGGGGAAACTGGCTTAAACCTGAACCTCCTGAAGCTCAACCAGAGGAAGTTGGTGAATAAGGTCTATAAAGGCGAGCTGGTGCTGAGCTCTGCTGTCCCCTGATTCCAGCATCTGCATTCATGTGACCTGAGGACTCGGCTCTGGTCAGATGACTTGTTTGGATGTGAGCAAAACTCCCATCATGCTCGGCTGCAGCTGCAGCTTCACGGCCGCCGGCGCTTCATTGTGCGACACGTCCAATAGACACAAAGGGACGGTTCCAGAGTTCACGGCTTTGTGGGGCTAAAACAGGCGGAGGAGCGGGAAGCTGCGTTCAGGAACACCAGCTGAGTGTTTTTACCTCACAGAGAAAAGGTGGATCATCTCTGGATGGGTTTGTTTTCTGGGCTCGTCTGCCCAATCAGCTCCTAAAAAAAACACACAGAGACTCATGAACAAGAGGAAACCCAGAGAACATCAGCTTCAAGCACAAAAATACAACATTTTTAAATGTTTGTAATAAATACATGATTATTACACATAGTGCTGCAAAACCACACAAAACACAGACAGCAGCTATTTAAAACTAATCACAAACACACAAAAACACTAAAAAGTGATAAAGTTAACCCCAAAAGTGCAAATCTTTAATATAAAAAAGGAAATTATTCTAAAATAGGCAAAACTTTATAATATATAATACGCTAAGGAGTCTTTATTACATGACTTCTGTAAAAATAAAACAGATAAATATGCATCAGTATTTAACTGTAACATTTAGCTTTCTCTTAATGCTGACAAAACAAAGTTAATGTTGTTTTTAAAGCATAAGAACGTGATTCACTCTGGAGGGGAAAGTCATTGAGGTGGAACACGAATATTAATACCTTGGAACTGGAATTAACTCCCTCACCTTCAAACCTTTTATTGATAAACTTGTGAATAAATAAAAAATTAAACCGGGCTTCTTCTTTTGTATTAAAACATCTTTTTCTTTCTGAGTAAAAAAAGCGCCGTGCCTCTGCCTCGTTTTTATCCTTCTTAGATTATGGTGACATTTATTATAAGAATGCTGCTTCTTCATGTCTTCAAATGTTGGACTCTGTTTACCACGCTTCATTAAAGGTGCAGTAGATCTTCTCTGACCCATTTTTTACCGTGTGGCTTGAAGATCTCCTCACAGTCGCTTAGTAAGCAGTGAAATAGAAGATCTGGAAGTGAAACTAAAATAAATGGTGAAAAATCAATGAATAACTCAAACCAATCACAAAAGACGGGATGTTGTACACGATTGGTTCCTGACACGCCAATCATGGTCGTCTGCTTGTCCCTCCCCCCTGTGCGCGTACCCTGACACATGAACGAATCCACCCCCCATTGATTGTTTAATACGCCATGGCTGGAAGCTAGCCACTGCTATGCTACGTTCACACCAAGAGCAGCAGAAGCAGCTAAAACAGGCGTGCTGCTTCCTTTTAGATGTTTGTACCAGTTTAGTTCTGATGCGCAGCTGAAGCATCTTTGCTGCTCGGTGGTAAATTGGGTCTGATGAGCGGTGGGCGGAGCTACCCTATCCTTTCTCTGCCTGGATCAATGGCAGCTATATTAGCTGTGATCAGTGGGTAGAAACTAGTTAGAATCTACGTTGAAGTGAGAAAGTCCTCCTGAAAACATGGTCTGTGCAGTCAGTTCATCCAGATTACCATCCTGCCTTCAAAGATTATTTCTCTGTGGGAGCCGCTCAGACCCCCACATACCGGCGCTGCGCTGTCACTGGGAATCCCCAGCAGCAGCTGCCTCAGGCCCGCTCGCCTCTTCGCGGTTCACCGCAGTGGCTGGAAGGCGGTTTTAATGTATGTAATCCAAACTGCAGGCACCAGGATAATAAAAGCGTACATGTTTTTCTGGCTGGTTTCTACATTTTAAGCTAGTTTAGGGGTTTATAAACTGTTTCAGAGGAGTGATCATAGCGCTCTGCATTACTGCATCAGTGCTGCAGACGCATGTGCTGCAGACAGCATGCGCTGCAGACAGCATGAGCTGCAGACAGCATGCGCTGCAGACAGCATGAGCTGCAGACAGCATGCGCTGCAGACAGCATGCGCATTCATGTGTTATGGTTTTTCATTTGGATGAAATAATAGCTGCATGAATCATGACAGCAGACAAGATAGAGGAGAGCAGGAGGCGGGGTTACCAATCTACTTGCTCTGGAGAGCAGAGTTCGCTGCTTTTAGATGTTGTCTCCAAAGTCTCCAGCAGCAGAAAAAAGTGTCTAGATTTGGCGCTAGGAGCTTTTTAGAAATCAAAGTGCTAGAGGGGTCTGAAAAGTGGCTAAATATAGCGACTAAAGCGCTAAGTTGGCAACACTGCTCTTTGCATGGTTTGTTTTCAAATGGTTTGCTGCTGTCTGTTTGGACCTTTCTGAACATGTGCAGCAAATGGACTGATCCAATATGGTGGACACTGAAGGGGGGGGGCTGAGACACACTTAATATTATCAGCGTTCTGATGGAATTTTAGCCAAAGGATTTTATCAAAAACATAATTAATGTGCACAAATAAGGAATTGTTGTATTAATTATAAATGTAAATGAAGTTTTATGAGGCCCCCAGGAACTTGGGGCCCTTAGCAACTGCCTAGTATTACCTAACGGTTCATTCCCCCCTGTTGGGGGAGAGAAGATGGTTTCATGTTGGCTCCAAAGATGATAGGATTAATGTAAACATGAACGGCTTGTGAACCTGAAGTCAGACAGATGATGGTGATTTCCTGCCCGCTGTGATCATCTGACTGGGGGGGGGGTCATTCTAGGCTGGATGGATCAGACTGGGCTCTGGTGTCACCCACACTCTGAATTATTGATGTCCTAATGGTTTGTTAATAGCCAGACTGGGAGCTGTGGGAATTCTGGTCACTTTCTGATGCTTAATCCTTCATTCATTAAACTGGACTCATTCATCCAAACCAGTTTATAGACGAGCAGCGTTCTGGACCAATCAGAGCTTCAGATCAAGGAGCATCTTCTCTCTCATTATTAGCAGAACATTTCTAAGCATGCAGACCAACCAGGCTTAACATTATGGCCACCTATGCCTTGGATGTTTCTATGGACAGTCAGACGGGGTGGGGGGAGGGGTGGACAGATCAACCTATGACGCGCCCTCTAAGCAATCCTGCTGGTTGCCCCTCTGGTACCGGAGAAGCTCTGATTGGTCCAATCAAGACCTGCTGAGAAATGGCGCCTCATGACATCAGCAGCAGACCTTGAAGGCTGGGGGCCTCCATGGACGCTTCGACCCACATCGACCAGAGGCTCCACCGGATGCAGATCACAGGAGTGTGAGGAACTATTTTGGATCATTTTGTTAAGTTTGTGTTTGTTAAACATTAAACTTGCTTCACAACCTTGATGTGTGAAGAACAGCCAAACAGAACCACATAAAAAACCTTTAACTTGATCTGCAGGCGTCACGGTTCCTCTAGAGCTGCAAGACCCACGTCTACCTGAGAGCAAAGCTTTACAATAAGGAAAACATTGATGTTCCTTTATGGTTGTTTGAGTCATTTCCAAGTTTATGGGAAATAAAGTAAAAATATAAATAAATAAATAAAGCTCCTTCCAACCATCTACCTTCTGAAACCCCTGATTCAAGCAGGGATTTCAAATAAACAGCTGTTCTAATCAATGACAGGATTCACATGGCCTCTGCGTGGCGGCGAGGGGACGCATGACGCAATTCGTTTTTTTCCAAACGCTGCAGCAAGAAAGGAGTAAACATCCAGCAATAACGTCTCTGCATAGAAAAAATAACGATTACAGCATCTAGATCTTCAAAATTATTCAGTAAAATGTATATTTCTACATAAAATCCTCTGTTGATCCGTTCTGAGGTGTGTCTGGATCTCAGCAACTCATCATTACTGGACTGCATTTAATAATATAGCTAATTGAAACTGCATCCACAAAAACTCCTAAGAACCCTCTGATGCCCAGAAATGCAGAGTGAAGCCGTTTTAACTGCTTTAACATCCAGAGGAGGAGTCGTTTTGGTCCCTCTTCTGCATTTATCGCAGGCATTCATCTGAGCATGCTCCCTGGAGCTCCTCTGGGCTTCGCTCTGCAGCAGAGCAGACGCAGTGAAGGAACCTGGAGAACCTGGAGGGAACCTCAGTGCAGGAAGAACCAAACCCAGGTGCTGCTATATCATTCTCCTGTATAGATTTAGCCTTAAAGTCGTAGAGAAATCCTATTTAAATGTCACATCATTCTGGCTTAAACATGTATATAAATGCACTCTTTATCAGACCATGTTGTACCAAAAGTTAAAAAATTTCTATTTAAATCCTGTTCTACGTCAGCCTGAACACCTAAATTCGGCCAATCATATATCAACGCTCACCTGTCAATCAAATGTTTTCGGTCATAGCATCTTGATTCATATGTCGCAGCTAATATACGCAACGGTTGAAATCAGAATCCTTTCCTTTCCCATTGAGTTGCGTCCCAGTGTTCACGGGGATGGACGTCTGTGTCTTCGGCAGGCGTAGAGCTAACAGAACTGGCAGCGTTGCGAGGCAAGGGCTCAAACATGTACGGCTGGAAGCCTTCTACACCAAACCAAGCTTCTGCCGCCCTGGCGTCCTCTTCCACAACATCTTCGTCCCCGCTTTCCTCCTCTAAATAAAAAATGGATGACGGAGGAGACTCATCCACGACCTCCGACACTAAACTCTCCTCCTCTTGCATGTTTCCGCTGTCCATAGCGTTCCTTGACAGCGTCGTTTCTAAGGCACCAATTTAGTGCTACTTGGTCCCAATGGAATTTCCCATTGGGAACCTGCTAGCACTAAGCTGCTAACTGGTTAGTAAGATGCTTCCCACAAACCAGCCACAATCAATCCCGCCCCCTTCATAATCGACCAATCACATTCACTTTATCGCTCGTGTAAAGTCGGGCACCACTCGGGAGAATTCGGAAATATAACGGTTCCCTGCGACTTTAAAACACCTAGAATATTTTTTAATTCTGATATAAAATATAACCATTAGAATTGTTTATATCAGGTAGTTTTTCCTCTCCATTGTCGCTGCATGCATGCTTGCTGGTAGGGATTGCTGCAGAATGAATGCTAGACTCTAGCTGCTCATCAAGGAGGAGAGAATCCTGTCTGACTGGAAGCAATCAGCTAGTTTTCCTTAGAGACTGGGAACCAGTCTGAATATGTCTGGACTTGATGACCGGGAACGGATGAGCCGGACTAGGAATCTGTCTCTGATCGGACTGAACTGATTTTATGTTTCAGGAGCCTTAAGATGACTTGTTTGGCGAGATGCTCTAATCTCCAGATGCCAGAGTCGGACCAGAGTCTCATCACCATGTTGGGTCATCATTATTGATCCGATCAACCAGAACCAGAACCAGCTGCTTCTCCTCAGCATTCAGCAGCTTCATAGCTAACCGGGTTAAAGAGGAAGCTCCTCCAGCTGCTGCCCAGGTTTATTGAAAAAAATCCATCAGGAGCAATAAGTGTGGGCCGGTTATCTGACCGCCACTGTCTGCAGACAGGAGGTCTCCAGAGGTGGATCGGTTCGGATCAATGAGGCAAATGTATCTAATCAATCTCCATAAATTTAGCCTGGAACTCAGAGACTGAGGCTGAAATGGACCCAGGTCCAATGGAAACAGGATCAGATGAGCTCACTTTAACACCCACTCTCATCCAGCTCCTCCTGGAAGACATGAGGACCCAGGAGAAGAAGAACCCAGGTCTGGGTGAACAAACCATGTTCCTCCTGCTCCTCTCATCTTGTTTGCCGTCTATTTTAGGAAGCTGTTTGATTTCCAGGAAGTGGACTCTGTTGCTAAGTGATGATCTGCAGATGAAATTGTGAAACCGACACCAGAACTCACCACAGAACTCCGTCCTCGTGTCCTTCCCTCAGCGTCCTGCAGGCTGATCTGCCTACGGTCCACTGGAACACCACATAACTGGGAGGAATGCTGGGAGATATCTGCCCGTTGCTAGGATACCACACCCTGCTGTCCAATCAGCTGGCAGAGATGAGGGCGACACAATGAGAGTAAGACTGCTCTGACACAGACCCCCACCATCGGACCACCACGACTCCGACACAGAGCCCGGGGTCACAGCAGCAGGTGAGCCCCGCCCCCCTGTCACGCCCCAGAGCTTATATCAAACCACCGATCAAGCAGCGTTTAGTTCTCGGCCTCTCCTGCAGCTGCAGGCCGGTAAAGATGCAGGAAATTCCTGTTTGTCACTGAATACACCATGAAGCTTCCAGAAGTTTGCATGAATAAGAAAAAAAAAGATTTTATTCTTGAAAGCTGCAGAAAAGAAAACAAATTTATGTAACTAAAGGTTTCAATTTTTTAAGTTTTTATATTTTTAATTTTGAACTGGACGCCCGTATCCTGCCCCCTCAGGGTGTCTGCTTTCCTCCATCCTTCAAACAGGCTGAATAAATGGACAGTTTACTGGCTGGTTATTCTGCCTGTTTGTCTCCATCTCTTTGTGTCTGGACCAGCAGCCGTAAATTATCCCGTTAGTATCACCGAGGCGGTCGTTAGTGCCGGTCACTGACTTCCTGCAGGCTGACATGGATGCTGACAATCTCTGGGCCTGAACGTGCTGCGTTCAGGGACCGTTGGACACCAGTGTTCAAAGGTAATAAAGGTAATTATTGGATTTTATTTCTGTTAAAGATGGACAAACTATGAATCATGAATACTACTATTCCTTTTTATTTTTTTTCTGACATGGTGACTCGGCTTTCCGTGCAGACATGCAGGATCCCTGCATCTTCTGAGGCTTCCAGGGGATGGATTCCAGCTAATAAACCCCTCTGTTGGTTCTGGTCAGATCAGACCCGTTTTCCATGTTCTATATGAGCACAGCTTCAGTCCAGTCGATGTTTCCACTCTCTCCTCCTTCTCTCCCTGGCTGTAATTATTAGACGCTAACGTTAGGGTGAATATTCAAAGCCCTGAGGACTTCCTGCCATGTTTCCTGCTCTCTCCCTGCTGCTCTGCGGCAGGATGTCTCCTGCTCTCATGGTGGATGCTCTTGTTTTCCTCCTGCCTTTGAAGCTGCTTGTCTTGCTGCAGTTTGCTGCAGTGTACGGTTAAAGCATCGAAGCTGGAGGCTGTAAGTGGGTCGGAGACCGAAATCTGCTGAGTCATAATTTGCAGAGTCATCTAGCAGCTGCTGATCTACAAATGAAACAACTCTGCTACAGCTGGAAGAATCAGCATTTAACTGGTGATCTGCGTCTGATTTGGTCTGCTTTTATCCACGTATCATGGTTCATTTCCCTCCGATACGGTTTAATCTGAGACTGATTCTTCATGCAGCGCGGCCCCTTCAGGCTCTCACTGTGCTTTCATGTTTCTCTTCAAGATGTTTGTGTAGCTGCTGGATGGATTCATGTTCCCCTCAATCTGCATCTATTTAGTCTGGATCTTCCTCTGATGCAGCAGGAGTCCTGGAATTTCCTGTTTCCCATAAATATTCCACAAAAACAAAATCTGAATCCCTTCTATGTGAAGAATAGAGCCAGGATCATCATATGGAACCTGAAGGCACCACTACCTGCTGTGGTTCTACGGAACCTGAAGGCATCTCTACCTGCTCTTTTTCTACTGAACCTGAAGGCATCACTACCTGCTGTGGTTCTACGGAACCTGAAGGCATCTCTACCTGCTGTGGTTCTACGGAACCTGAAGGCATCTCTACCTGCTCTGGTTCTACTGAACCTGAAGGCATCTCTACCTGCTCTTTTTCTACTGAACCTGAAGGCATCTCTACCTGCTCTGGTTCTACTGAACCTGAAGGCATCTCTACCTGCTGTAGTTCTACGGAACCTGAAGGCATCTCTACCTGCTCTGGTTCTACTGAACCTGAAGGCATCTCTACCTGCTCTGGTTCTACTGAACCGGAAGGCATCTCTATCTGCTCTGGTTCTACTGAACCTGAAGGCATCTCTACCTGCTCTGGTTCTACGGAACCTGAAGGCATCTCTACCTGCTCTTTTTCTACTGAACCTGAAGGCATCACTACCTGCTGTGGTTCTACGGAACCTGAAGGCATCTCTACCTGCTGTGGTTCTACGGAACCTGAAGGCATCTCTACCTGCTCTGGTTCTACTGAACCTGAAGGCATCTCTACCTGCTCTTTTTCTACTGAACCTGAAGGCATCTCTACCTGCTCTGGTTCTACTGAACCTGAAGGCATCTCTACCTGCTGTAGTTCTACGGAACCTGAAGGCATCTCTACCTGCTCTGGTTCTACTGAACCTGAAGGCATCTCTACCTGCTCTGGTTCTACTGAACCGGAAGGCATCTCTATCTGCTCTGGTTCTACTGAACCTGAAGGCATCTCTACCTGCTCTGGTTCTACGGAACCTGAAGGCATCTCTACCTGCTCTGGTTCTACTGAACCTGAAGGCATCTCTACCTGTTCTGGTTCTACGGAACCTGAAGGCATCTCTACCGGCTCTGGTTCTACTGAACCTGAAGGCATCTCTACCTGTTCTGGTTCTACTGAACCTGAAGGCATCTCTACCTGTTCTGGTTCTACTGAACCTGAAGGCATCTCTACCTGTTCTGGTTCTACGGAACCTGAAGGCATCTCTACCTGTTCTGGTTCTACGGAACCTGAAGGCATCTCTACCGGCTCTGGTTCTACTGAACCTGAAGGCATCTCTACCTGTTCTGGTTCTACTGAACCTGAAGGCATCTCTACCTGTTCTGGTTCTACGGAACCTGAAGGCATCTCTACCTGTTCTGGTTCTACGGAACCTGAAGGCATCTCTACCTGTTCTGGTTCTACGGAACCTGAAGGCATCTCTACCTGTTCTGGTTCTACTGAACCTGAAGGCATCTCTACCTGTTCTGGTTCTACGGAACCTGAAGGCATCTCTACCTGTTCTGGTTCTACGGAACCTGAAAGCATCTCTACCTGTTCTGGTTCTACGGAACCTGAAGGCATCTCTACCTGTTCTGGTTCTACGGAACCTGAAGGCATCTCTACCTGCTCTGGTTCTACTGAACCTGAAGGCATCTCTACCTGTTCTGGTTCTACGGAACCTGAAGGCATCTCTACCTGTTCTGGTTCTACGGAACCTGAAGGCATCTCTACCTGCTCTGGTTCTACTGAACCTGAAGGCATCTCTACCTGCTCTGGTTCTACTGAACCTGAAGGCATCTCTACCTGTTCTGGTTCTACGGAACCTGAAGGCATCTCTACCTGTTCTGGTTCTACGGAACCTGAAGGCATCTCTACCTGTTCTGGTTCTACGGAACCTGAAGGCATCTCTACCTGTTCTGGTTCTACGGAACCTGAAGGCATCTCTACCTGTTCTGGTTCTACTGAACCTGAAGGCATCTCTACCTGCTGTAGTTCTACTGAACCTGAAGGCATCTCTACCTGCTCTGGTTCTACTGAACCTGAAGGCATCTCTACCTGCTCTGGTTCTACTGAACCTGAAGGCATCTCTACCTGCTCTGGTTCTACTGAACCTGAAGGCATCTCTACCTGTTCTGGTTCTACTGAACCTGAAGGCATCTCTACCTGCTCTGGTTCTACGGAACCTGAAGGCATCTCTACCTGTTCTGGTTCTACGGAACCTGAAGGCATCTCTACCTGTTCTGGTTCTACGGAACCTGAAGGCATCTCTACCTGTTCTGGTTCTACGGAACCTGAAGGCATCTCTACCTGCTCTGGTTCTACTGAACCTGAAGGCATCTCTACCTGCTCTGGTTCTACGGAACCTGAAGGCATCTCTACCTGCTCTGGTTCTACGGAACCTGAAGGCATCTCTAACTGCTCTGGTTCTACGGAACCTGAAGGCATCTCTACCTGTTCTGGTTCTACGGAACCTGAAGGCATCTCTACCTGTTCTGGTTCTACTGAACCTGAAGGCATCTCTACCTGTTCTGGTTCTACGGAACCTGAAGGCATCTCTACCTGTTCTGGTTCTACTGAACCTGAAGGCATCTCTACCTGCTCTGGTTCTACGGAACCTGAAGGCATCTCTACCTGCTCTGGTTCTACGGAACCTGAAGGCATCTCTACCTGCTCTGGTTCTACTGAACCTGAAGGCATCTCTACCTGTTCTGGTTCTACTGAACCTGAAGGCATCTCTACCTGTTCTGGTTCTACTGAACCTGAAGGCATCTCTACCTGCTCTGGTTCTACGGAACCTGAAGGCATCTCTACCTGCTCTGGTTCTACGGAACCTGAAGGCATCTCTACCTGCTCTGGTTCTACTGAACCTGAAGGCATCTCTACCTGTTCTGGTTCTACGGAACCTGAAGGCATCTCTACCTGTTCTGGTTCTACGGAACCTGAAGGCATCTCTACCTGTTCTGGTTCTACTGAACCTGAAGGCATCTCTACCTGTTCTGGTTCTACGGAACCTGAAGGCATCTCTACCTGCTCTGGTTCTACTGAACCTGAAGGCATCTCTACCTGTTCTGGTTCTACTGAACCTGAAGGCATCTCTACCTGTTCTGGTTTTACTGAACCTGAAGGCATCTCTACCTGTTCTGGTTCTACTGAACCTGAAGGCATCTCTACCTGTTCTGGTTCTACGGAACCTGAAGGCATCTCTACCTGTTCTGGTTCTACTGAACCTGAAGGCATCTCTACCTGTTCTGGTTCTACGGAACCTGAAGGCATCTCTACCTGCTCTGGTTCTACTGAACCTGAAGGCATCTCTACCTGCTCTGGTTCTACTGAACCTGAAGGCATCTCTACCTGTTCTGGTTCTACGGAACCTGAAGGCATCTCTACCTGTTCTGGTTCTACGGAACCTGAAGGCATCTCTACCTGTTCTGGTTCTACTGAACCTGAAGGCATCTCTACCTGTTCTGGTTCTACTGAACCTGAAGGCATCTCTACCTGCTCTGGTTCTACTGAACCTGAAGGCATCTCTACCTGTTCTGGTTCTACGGAACCTGAAGGCATCTCTACCTGCTCTGGTTCTACGGAACCTGAAGGCATCTCTACCTGTTCTGGTTCTACTGAACCTGAAGGCATCTCTACCTGTTCTGGTTCTACGGAACCTGAAGGCATCTCTACCTGCTCTGGTTCTACTGAACCTGAAGGCATCTCTACCTGTTCTGGTTCTACGGAACCTGAAGGCATCTCTACCTGTTCTGGTTCTACTGAACCTGAAGGCATCTCTACCTGTTCTGGTTCTACTGAACCTGAAGGCATCTCTACCTGCTCTGGTTCTACTGAACCTGAAGGCATCTCTACCTGTTCTGGTTCTACGGAACCTGAAGGCATCTCTACCTGTTCTGGTTCTACGGAACCTGAAGGCATCTCTACCTGTTCTGGTTCTACGGAACCTGAAGGCATCTCTACCTGTTCTGGTTCTACGGAACCTGAAGGCATCTCTACCTGTTCTGGTTCTACGGAACCTGAAGGCATCTCCACCTGTTCTGGTTCTACGGAACCTGAAGGCATCTCCACCTGTTCTGGTTCTACGGAACCTGAAGGCATCTCCACCTGTTCTGGTTCTACGGAACCTGAAGGCATCTCTACCTGTTCTGGTTCTACGGAACCTGAAGGCATCTCTACCTGTTCTGGTTCTACGGAACCTGAAGGCATCTCCACCTGTTCTGGTTCTACGGAACCTGAAGGCATCTCTACCTGCTCTGGTTTTACTGAACCTGAAGGCATCTCTACCTGTTCTGGTTCTACGGAACCTGAAGGCATCTCTACCTGTTCTGGTTCTACGGAACCTGAAGGCATCTCCACCTGTTCTGGTTCTACGGAACCTGAAGGCATCTCCACCTGTTCTGGTTCTACGGAACCTGAAGGCATCTCCACCTGTTCTGGTTCTACGGAACCTGAAGGCATCTCCACCTGTTCTGGTTCTACGGAACCTGAAGGCATCTCTACCTGTTCTGGTTCTACGGAACCTGAAGGCATCTCTACCTGCTCTGGTTCTACTGAACCTGAAGGCATCTCTACCTGTTCTGGTTCTACGGAACCTGAAGGCATCTCTACCTGTTCTGGTTCTACGGAACCTGAAGGCATCTCTACCTGTTCTGGTTCTACGGAACCTGAAGGCATCTCTACCTGCTCTGGTTCTACGGAACCTGAAGGCATCTCTACCTGCTCTGGTTCTACGGATCCTGAAGGCATCTCTACCTGCTCTGGTTCTACTGAACCTGAAGGCATCTCTACCTGTTCTGGTTCTACGGAACCTGAAGGCATCTCTACCTGTTCTGGTTCTACGGAACCTGAAGGCATCTCTACCTGTTCTGGTTCTACGGAACCTGAAGGCATCTCCACCTGTTCTGGTTCTACGGAACCTGAAGGCATCTCTACCTGCTCTGGTTCTACTGAACCTGAAGGCATCTCTACCTGTTCTGGTTCTACGGAACCTGAAGGCATCTCTACCTGCTCTGGTTCTACTGAACCTGAAGGCATCTCTACCTGTTCTGGTTCTACGGAACCTGAAGGCATCTCTACCTGCTCTGGTTCTACGGAACCTGAAGGCATCTCTACCTGCTCTGGTTCTACGGAACCTGAAGGCATCTCTACCTGCTCTGGTTCTACTGAACCTGAAGGCATCTCTACCTGTTCTGGTTCTACGGAACCTGAAGGCATCTCTACCTGTTCTGGTTCTACGGAACCTGAAGGCATCTCTACCTGTTCTGGTTCTACGGAACCTGAAGGCATCTCTACCTGTTCTGGTTCTACGGAACCTGAAGGCATCTCTACCTGTTCTGGTTCTACGGAACCTGAAGGCATCTCCACCTGTTCTGGTTCTACGGAACCTGAAGGCATCTCTACCTGCTCTGGTTCTACTGAACCTGAAGGCATCTCTACCTGTTCTGGTTCTACGGAACCTGAAGGCATCTCTACCTGCTCTGGTTCTACTGAACCTGAAGGCATCTCTACCTGTTCTGGTTCTACGGAACCTGAAGGCATCTCTACCTGCTCTGGTTCTACTGAACCTGAAGGCATCTCTACCTGTTCTGGTTCTACGGAACCTGATCTCTACCTGTTCTGGTTCTACGGAAGCTGAAGGCATCTCTACCTGCTCTGGTTCTACGGAACCTGAAGGCATCTCTACCTGCTCTGGTTCTACGGAACCTGAAGGCATCTCTACCTGCTCTGGTTCTACTGAACCTGAAGGCATCTCTACCTGTTCTGGTTCTACGGAACCTGAAGGCATCTCTACCTGTTCTGGTTCTACGGAACCTGAAGGCATCTCTACCTGTTCTGGTTCTACGGAACCTGAAGGCATCTCCACCTGTTCTGGTTCTACGGAACCTGAAGGCATCTCTACCTGCTCTGGTTCTACTGAACCTGAAGGCATCTCTACCTGCTCTGGTTCTACTGAACCTGAAGGCATCTCTACCTGCTCTGGTTCTACTGAACCTGAAGGCATCTCTACCTGTTCTGGTTCTACGGAACCTGAAGGCATCTCTACTTGACCCATTCTTCAGGCCGAGCCGTAAAACACCTTCTGATTGGTCAATAAAGGACTTTCAGTTTCAACCTGAATCTTGTTTTTTCTTGGAACTCATGAAATCACAAGAACTCAGCAGTATCAGCCGTGTGAGTGTGTGTGGACGAGTTTTCCCTACAATGTGGGGACATTGCACTGGTCCCTGAATGGTAAAGTTCTGTCCTGTGAGGTCGGGTTGGTTTAGGGTCTCAGTTAGGGTCTGGTTTAGGGTCTGGGTTGGGGTCTGGTTTAGGTTAGGTTATGAAATGAATGCAGGTCAAATGAAATGTCCACATATGTCATGAAAACAAAGCTGTGTGTGAGTGTTATCTCAGCTTGCAGCCATGCGACCCCACCCAGCCTGTCATCGTCTCTGTAATGCGTGCTCTCACTTGTCGACACAGACGTCAGTGTTACGCCGTTGAGCCGCTGCTCCTGATTGACAGGAAGTTGGAGCGTCTTGATTTTTTTAACAGCTTCCAGAAGCTTAAATAAGGTTTTATTTCGATAAAAAAGTTTGTTTTTTGCCTCAAACTGATGAGAAAAGGATCTATTTTCTCCTTTTTTAAGGTTTTCAATCTTTTCGAAATGTACCTAAATGTTGTTTAAGGAAAACTAATAATGCTGAAACAACCATCCTTCATTGGACCATTAATCGCTCCATCCAGCTGTTGATTTATCCCGTTGCCATGACAACAGCAGCTGGCCGAGACAATCTGTTAAATCAGACCCTCCAGATCTTCTCTCTGATTTATCGCATGTTAATCCCTGACCTCCTCTTTGCTTCCTCTTCCCTCTTTGTTTTTTGTTTTTTTTACATCCATTCCTTTTCCTTACTTTACTGATGTCCAGCTCTCCTCTTGGTTCCTCTCTCCTCTCACATGCTTCCTAAATGCCTCCATGTTCTTCATCTTTTATTTCTGAACCGTCTGTTTGGTTTTAGTTTCTCTCACTTCCTCTCTTCTGTTTTCCTTTCAGACGTCCTTCTTTCCTGCTTCCTTATTCCCTTATTTCACTTCCTTTTCCTCTAATCTAGCTGCCTTTCTGGTTTCCTTGAACCCTCTCTGATGGTGGTTAACGATTGGCTGATCAGTTTTCTGTGGGACTAACCGAGGTCAGAGGTCAGAGGAGGTGTTTCTTTGACCGGTGGTCATATCAGCAGCTTAACATTCCCGCTGTGAACGAGGCGCCGCTGAACCGGAGCAGCAGCCTGTTTGGGGCCTCGGTCCCTCTCAGCCCCCCCTCGGCCCCCCGCTGAACTCCCAGATAAGAGCCCAGGCTGGCCAAATGAGGCGCTGGTTATTTATGGAACGGCTGCAGGAGATTTATCTGATTCTGGAGCAAAACAAGTCTGGGAACCTCGACCAGAAACGGCTCAGGCTGGATTTACCTCAGAACCTCAGAGCTCCAACCAAACAGAATCTAAACATTTCTGAAGGAAATCTAGATTTTCTTTTACCCAAACACTCTAAAGCTGATCCTGTAGTTTAACCCTTCAGGTTCTAAATAATTAAACCGGTTTGATTATTAAAAAAGAGCAAAAGGACTTTTATAGGGAGAAAAACTGTCTGCAGAGCTACTAGCTGAGGATTTTGTTTTTCTAAAATTAGTTTTGGTTTCTGGAAAAAGTCAGTTAAGAGGAGATTCAATGAAAACACAGATTAGATTAATTTTTCAGGAATAATAAATCGATATGATCAGACTGCAGCTACAATAATCTCAGAGAATAAAGGAAAACTGAAATAATCACTGCAGATTTTAATATAATTATTTTTAAGAGTGAGTGAGAGGAAATAGGATGAAAGTACGACCCGCCACAGAACCCCAATGATCTACTGAGGCGTCCCGCATTGGGGTATAATAAATGTCAATAAACTCCATTCATTTAAAATTTGTATTTATTCCTGGTCACAGATGAAGCAACAAGTAATGGATGGATGAAGGATGATGGATGGATGGAGGGATGGATGGATGATGGATGGATGATGGATGATGGACGGATGATGGATGGATGGATGGATGGATGGATGATGGATGGATGGATGGATGATGGATGGTGGACGGATGATGGATGGATGGATTAATTATGGATGGGTGGATGATGGATGGATGGATGGATGATGGATAATGGATGGATGATGGATGGATGAATAATGGATGGATGGATGGATGGATGATGGATGGATGGATGATGGATGGATAATGGATAATGGATGGATGATGGATGGATGGATGAATAATGGATGGATGATGGATGGATGGATGGATGGATGGTTGGATGGATGGATGGATGATGGATGGATGAATAATGGATGGATGGATGGATGGATGGATGGATAATGGATAATGGATGGATGGATGGATGAATAATGGATGGATGGATGGATGATGGATGGATGAATAATGGATGGATGGATGGATGATGATGGATGGATGATGGATGGATGGATGGATGGATGGATGGATGGTTGGATGGATGGATAATGGATAATGGATGGATGGATGGATGAATAATGGATGGATGGATGGATGATGATGGATGGATGATGGATGGATGGATGGATGGATGGATGGAGGGATGAATAATGGATGGATGGATAATGGATGGATGGATGGATGATGGATGGATGATGGATTGTTTTCCTCTTCCTGTTATTTCTCCATTGTTGCTGTTTCCCATCAGCTGCTGTCTAATGTTCAGTATTTCCTGTTGGATCGCAGGTTTCTGAACAGAAAAGTTCTAACGAGGCTCAGAACCGTTTTCATCCTCCAAAGCAGAACCAGAGGAGGAAGGTTTGGGTTTATATAATCAGAGTAAAGATGACTCATGTTTCCAGAAATAGAGGGGAGCACCCACGCAGCACAGCGAGGTGTTCAGGGACCGTCCGACCACAGAAGCACTCAGCCCTGACTCAAAGGTTCAGAGTCCAAACCAGAGACTGGATCAAACAGCAGAGAGAGAACAGAAAAGGGTTTTAATGTTCTGCTCATTTAGACCAGAAGATTCTAGAAGCTCCACAATCAGGAGGAAAAACACAGAGCTTCAGTCTGAGGTCCAAACAGGAAGGAGGTGGTTCCTGTTTCATCATGTTTGGGCTGAAACCAAAGCAAACAGCAAACAAACGGATCCAAAGTCCCCGTCGGTGTCTGGGTGCTAGAACCCGGCAGAAACAGGTCTGAGGAGGGAGAGGAGACCAACCATCAGGGAGGGTGGGTGTCCTGCAGACGATCACCTCAGAGCTACAACCGGACCGGGTCAGAAGGTCTTCTCCAAACCACCTGAACGTCCATCAGAGGACAGCTCAGGATGTCCCAGCAGATTCAGCCCAGCGTCAGAAACCAGCTCAACCTCACACTCTACAGGTCAAAGGTCAGAACGGCAGCAGAACTGGAACCGGATGAAGGACAGCGTGTTGGACCATGATGTCCACTGTTGACCACCAGTTCTGGGGTTCTGTATGGGTCCATCAGCCCAACAGAACCAAGAACCCGACCTGAACTCCAAACAGACCATCCAGAGAGAAGACAGGATGTGCTGGAATGGTCTAGTCAAAGCCCAGCTAATGTTCTGGGCCATGGCGTCCTGGTTCTGTGTGAACGGGTCAGTTTTGGCTCTTTGATGGGTTTGATCCTGTCTCCAGCAGAGAGAGGCAGCAAAGACAAACAGCGGAGACGTGTCCTCAGGGGACGCTGGCGCCTTGCTCACAGGGATGCTTTGATCCTCCTCCTCTTCCTGTCTTTGCTCTTTAGCATCAGAGGACACATCTCGTCCTCCTCGGAGCCAGGAATGGAGCCAGCGGTCCGGAACCCAGGCAGAACCTGGGATACTGGGAAAGATGGCGGCCTAGTGGTTAGGGCATAGAGCTTGGAATCCAGAGGTTCTGAGTTTGAGTCCTACTCCCACAGACTGTCACTCTGGGTCCCTGAGCAAGCCCCTTAACCCCACAGTGCTCCTTGGACGCCACACAATGGTACAATGGAAAAAAAAGGTTGTGATGACGCCATAGCAACCTGCAGCGGAGGCTGAAGATCCAACGGATGCCATAAGGTCCAAACGAGTCCGGCTGGCTGATCCAGAACAGAACCACAGACTCACCAAACAGGACGGATCTGATCCATAAGGCAACTATCAGGTTCTGTGTTGCTGAGCTGCTTTCAGCTGTTTCCATGACGACGATGCTATTAAAGCCAACATCCTTTCATCTCAGAGCTCCTCAGCAGAAGCAGTGATGGAGGGGACAGCAGGAGGTCCAGAACCTTCCAGCCTCCATCAGAGACACTCGGTTCAACTTTTCTAAGAAACTTAAAACAAAAACTTCCAACTGAAAACTTCTATATGATGAAAAATAAATAAAAGTAAGACGTTCAGGAGCAGAGAAACCAGGAGGCAAACTGTAGGTTCAGGATGATGATGATGATGATGAAGAGGACTGTTACATAAAACCATCCTCCTCTCTTTAATCCCCTCCCGCTGACTTTGAAGCAGCTTCTTCCATAATTTCCCATCATCATCATCATCATCATCATCCTCCTCCCGCTGCAGAGCTCCACAGCCCAGCGTGGCAGCGCGCCGGCTGTGCGGGACAAGGTCGATCATAGCCGGGGAGGGACAGAGGCAGAGGCAGCCCTCCCTGCTGCTGCTGATAACCCCCCCCCCTCCCACCGCAGGGTTCAGCTCTCTATAAACTGTCGGTCATTACTCTGTTACTCCCGCAGATTCACGCAGAGTCACGCACACTGACAGAAGGAGTCTCACCTGTTTGTGTCGATGTGGTCAGAATCATCCAGCAGCTCCAATGCAGAGAAGAGGAGGAGGAGGCTGCTGCCGCTGCTGCTTCACTCCCACATATACTGGACAGGCACGTGCGCATGCATGAGATAACAACGCCCCTCCCTCTCTCTCTCTCTCTCCCTCCCCCCCTCTCTCTCTCCCTCTCTCTCTCTCTCACCCTCCCTTTCTGCACTTCTCATGATCATTATTAATATAAAAATGAACTCATTATTTTATATTCTTCTTGTTAATCTGATCTAAAGCAGTAAAATGCTCTGCTGACTCCGTCCCTTTAACCTTTTTTTTCTTCTGATCCCCTTTGGACATTCTGTCTCACCATGAGCCCCCCCTCATTTAAAATTACTGATGATTATCTAAAAGTGGAACATACAAACATTGATTATAAAATAAAAATGACTTTAATCTTTTAACCTGATAATTTAATTCTGAGGCATTTTATTCTTTCCATCTGAAATAAATAAAAACACATCAGTGTGTTGCCTGGAAGTTAGTAAGGAACTGAAATAAATACAAAATAAAAATCTTATTTTATTTTATGTTAATTTATTTTATTCATTCACTCATTAAAATTGTAAACCTGTATTTATAAAACAGGAGCTCCTCGGAGTAACTCCCTTGTAATCACATTTAAACTGGATGATTTAGGGACAAAATTATAGTCAGACTGATATAATTATTTATATTTGTTATTTGGTTTACGCCTGAGCTGCTCAAATAGCTCAGAGTGAAAACTGGCTGATCTCAGACTGGTCCCTCCATCCAGGCTGTTCCCTCCATCCAGACTGTTCCCTCCATCCAGGCTGTTCCCTCCATCCAGACTGTTCCCTCCATCCAGGCTGTTCCCTCCATCCAGACTGTTCCCTCCATCCAGGCTGTTCCCTCCATCCAGACTGTTCCCTCCATCCAGGCTGTTCCCTCCATCCAGGCTGTTCCCTCCATCCAGACTGTTCCCTGCATCCAGGCTGTTCCCTCCATCCAGGCTGTTCCCTCCATCCAGACTGTTCCCTGCATCCAGGCTGTTCCCTCCATCCAGGCTGTTCCCTTCATCCAGGCTGTTCCCTCCATCCAGGCTGTTCCCTCCATCCAGACTGTTCCCTCAATCCAGGCTGTTCCCTTCATCCAGGCTGTTCCCTCCATCCAGACTTTTCCTCCATCCAGGCTGTTCCCTCCATCCAGGCTGTTCCCTCCATCCAGACTGTTCCCTTCATCCAGGCTGTTCCCTCCATCCAGACTGTTCCCTTCATCCAGGCTGTTCCCTCCATCCAGGCTGTTCCCTCCATCCAGACTTTTCCTTCATCCAGGCTGTTCCCTCCATCCAGACTGTTCCCTTCATCCAGGCTGTTCCCTCCATCCAGGCTGTTCCCTCCATCCAGACTTTTCCTCCATCCAGGCTGTTCCCTCCATCCAGGCTGTTCCCTTCATCCAGGCTGTTCCCTCCATCCAGACTGTTCCCTTCATCCAGGCTGTTATCTCCATCCAGACTGTTCCCTTCATCCAGGCTGTTTCCTCCATCCAGACTTTTCCTCCATCCAGGCTGTTCCCTCCATCCAGGTTGTTCCCTTCATCCAGGCTGTTCCCTCCATCCAGACTGTTCCTTTCATCCAGGCTGTTCCCTCCATCCAGACTGTTCCCTTCATCCAGGCTGTTCCCTCCATCCAGACTGTTCCCTCCATCCAGACTGTTCCCTCCATCCAGACTGTTCCCTTCATCCAGGCTGTTCCCTCCATCCAGGCTGTTCCCTCCATCCAGGCTGTTCCCTTCATCCAGGCTGTTCCCTCCATCCAGACTGTTCCCTTCATCCAGGCTGTTCCCTCCATCCAGGCTGTTCCCTCCATCCAGACTTTTCCTCCATCCAGACTGTTCCCTCCATCCAGACTGTTCCCTCCATCCAGACTGTTCCCTTCATCCAGGCTGTTCCCTCCATCCAGGCTGTTCCCTCCATCCAGGCTGTTCCCTTCATCCAGGCTGTTCCCTCCATCCAGACTGTTCCCTTCATCCAGGCTGTTCCCTCCATCCAGGCTGTTCCCTCCATCCAGACTTTTCCTCCATCCAGGCTGTTCCCTCCATCCAGGCTGTTCCCTTCATCCAGGCTGTTCCCTCCATCCAGACTGTTCCCTTCATCCAGGCTGTTATCTCCATCCAGACTGTTCCCTTCATCCAGGCTGTTCCCTCCATCCAGACTGTTCCCTCCATCCAGACTGTTCCCTTCATCCAGGCTGTTCCCTCCATCCAGGCTGTTCCCTCCATCCAGGCTGTTCCCTTCATCCAGGCTGTTCCCTCCATCCAGACTGTTCCCTTCATCCAGGCTGTTCCCTCCATCCAGGCTGTTCCCTCCATCCAGACTTTTCCTCCATCCAGGCTGTTCCCTCCATCCAGGCTGTTCCCTTCATCCAGGCTGTTCCCTCCATCCAGACTGTTCCCTTCATCCAGGCTGTTATCTCCATCCAGACTGTTCCCTTCATCCAGGCTGTTCCCTCCATCCAGACTGTTCCCTCCATCCAGACTGTTCCCTTCATCCAGGCTGTTCCCTCCATCCAGGCTGTTCCCTTCATCCAGGCTGTTCCCTCCATCCAGACTGTTCCCTTCATCCAGGCTGTTCCCTCCATCCAGGCTGTTCCCTCCAACCAGACTTTTCCTCCATCCAGGCTGTTCCCTCCATCCAGGCTGTTCCCTTCATCCAGGCTGTCCCCTCCATCCAGACTGTTCCCTTCATCCAGGCTGTTATCTCCATCCAGACTGTTCCCTTCATCCAGGCTGTTCCCTCCATCCAGACTGTTCCCTCCATCCAGACTGTTCCCTCCATCCAGGCTGTTCCCTCCATCCAGGCTGTTCCCTCCATCCAGACTGTTCCCTCCATCCAGGCTGTTCCCTCCATCCAGACTTTTCCTCCATCCAGGCTGTTCCCTCCATCCAGACTGTTCCCTTCATCCAGGCTGTTCCCTCCATCCAGGCTGTTCCCTCCATCCAGACTGTTCCCTCCCTCCAGGCTGTTCCCTCCATCCAGACTTTTCCTCCATCCAGGCTGTTCCCTCCATCCAGACTGTTCCCTTCATCCAGGCTGTTCCCTCCATCCAGGCTGTTCCCTCCATCCAGGCTGTTCCCTCCATCCAGGCTGTTCCCTCCATCCAGACTGTTCCCTCCATCCAGGCTGTTCCCTCCATCCAGACTGTTCCCTCCATCCAGGCTGTTCCCTCCATCCAGACTTTTCCTCCATCCAGGCTGTTCCCTCCATCCAGACTGTTCCCTTCATCCAGGCTGTTCCCTCCATCCAGACTGTTCCCTCCATCCAGGCTGTTCCCTCCATCCAGACTGTTCCCTCCATCCAGGCTGTTCCCTTCATCCAGACTGTTCCCTCCATCCAGGCTGTTCCCTCCATCCAGGCTGTTCCCTCCATCCAGACTGTTCCCTCCATCCAGGCTGTTCCCTCCATCCAGGCTGTTCCCTTCATCCAGACTGTTCCCTCCATCCAGGCTGTTCCCTCCATCCAGGCTGTTCCCTCCATCCAGACTGTTCCTCTGTTTGGTTTGGATGTGAGTCACAGCTGAAGGTGAACTCGAACATAAAAGATAAACTTACTTTTTGGTTGATAAAAGCTTGTTTTATTTTTTTGTTGGGTCCTCAGAAAGCATAACAGATCAGAACTCTGTTTTATTTCTCTACCTGATAAATAAAATATTTTCATGTACCCCTTGCAATGCACTCGCAGACCACTAGGGGTACGCGTACCCCCGGTTGGTAATTTGACTGTATGATCTGGTTGAACTGTAAAGTGCCTTGAGATGACATGTGTTGTGAATTTGGCGCTATATAAATAAACTGAATTGAATTGAAACTGAATTAAATTACTGATGTAAACCGACAACAGACAGCCTCCAGATTTCAGCAGCAAACCCAATGAAACCTAAACATCTTCCAAAGTATTTGCATCTCTGGTACATCTGGTCCATCCCAGCCTGTGTTTTATGGATCTAGAGTCAAGGACCAACAGGAAGTGGTTCTGACTGAGTTTTTAACTTTCAGTCTGATCCAGCTGAAGATCTTTGATCTCAGACCCAAAGATTTGTTCTTATTCTGGTGAAGGTTCTGAGTCATCCAGGTCATAGTCATTCTAAAAAAAGAAAATGGAAAAACAATCCACTGGACTCTGTTTTCCAAGTTTGAAGACGTTTCTCTTCCATCCAGGAAGCTTTTTTAATTCAAAATGTCAGAAATAGCGTTTAGTTCCAGGTTTTATCCAGCAGCCCAACTAAGCCTGGTTTTGTTTAGAAAACATGCGAATTGAAACGGACAAAAGGCTCCACCCCATTTTTTCTTATTATTTTCCAAACAGCAGCCAGTTAATGGTTGGATTCCTGTCTGGACTTTGACTAGGCCATTCTAAGCTACGGATCTGTGGTGATCCATCCATTTTCTCTCAGGCTGGTTCTTCTGGAAGTTGAACCTCTGGTTCATTCTCTTATCCCTCCCGGGGAAATCCTGTTTTAACCCAGGAATAAGTGCCAGTGGGAACAGCTCACTGAAGCGTATGCCCAGGTCAAACGACTCGGACAGTGCGACCCGCGTTAAAATCGCCTCGGCTCTGATCGGCATGATGTGGAACACCAGAGCCGGGTCAACCCTCCAAATTACATGACACCATTGAATGCAACATACAGACATCAACACACGGCGCCAGTCGCTTCTGATCTAACCAGCAGAAACAACTCTGCTTCCATTGGATCCACTGGTGAGAGGGATTCAGACAGATAATAGAGAGAAACCATAAGGCACACTGGCTATGCCCTGGCTTCCTTCCACGTTGCTCTTCGTTGTTTACTTTCCTGATTCTTGTCGCACTGATGACATCATCAACCCTAACCCAGCATGATGTCACCAGACATGCAGCAGTGGGGGGACAGAGGTCACACAGCTGCCAGTGAGGGTCGGCCAGAGGCATAAGCCAACTAAGCGGCAGCGGGGACCCAAAAACAGTTGATCTATTGGTCAATTTAATTCAATCTGGTTTATTTCTATAGCGCCAATTCACAACAAATGTCATCTCAAGGCACTTTATGGTTCACCAGATCATCCAGTTAGATTGATTCAAAGTTTTCTTTTTATTTTTTTATTTTTTTAAGGGAGGAATACCAAGAAAATGTTAAAAAAAATAATATTCCAACCACAAACTTTGGTTTAAGAAAGACAGAATTCCAATTCCTGGTTTGGTTAAAGGTTCTGATTAGAAAGCAGATTCTCTCTGCTTTCTTTCTTCAGTCAGCAGCTCATCAGCCTGAGGCGTCCTGAATGTTTCCAGGTTCCTCTCAAAGCAGAGCAGAACCTGAAGCAGGAGAAAAGAGACAGTTCCCTGCTGACCTGCTGCTCTGAATGAAGTGGCTCTTCACTCCCATTAAGGTCAGACACACATGATGAATCTGCTTTGTTAGGCTCAGCCTGACGCCTCTGGCAGAAACCACAACTATTTCAGCAGCAGGGGCGTGCATACATAGACACTAGGTGGTGCTAAAGCACTGGGAAGTTTGCCCTTTATCAAAGAAAATGCCCTTTTGAAACTCGTTTTTTTTAATTATTATTATTAATATTGATAAGATTTTACTGAGCCGGTTTTGAAATGATCTTTTGAAAACCTGAGCCATTAAAAACGACTGAAACAATGCCCCGAAATGAGCCACCTCCTTGCGCACAAACGACCCTCTCTCTCTTCCTTTGTCACGTGACCTCGCGCGGTCGCCCGCAGGGGATGCCAGATGCACAGCTTCATAGCAGTTCAGTAAGCGTCTTCAGATAGCAGGAACGCTCGCTGACAGGCTGCTTCTCCCGTGCCCCATTAGCCAGGTAATATACAGATCAAGCAAAATCATTTTGTTGTGCATTAAAATGTCTCATTCAGCAGCACCAAACAAGTCTTTTTGCCGACTGGTCACCTGATAAACTAGTCGTCTCCTTGTAAGATGCTAATTTACTTTTTATATTTTATATCCATATTTTTATCTTAAGTGTATATATTAGTCTATTTTATTGCATGACGTATACCCACAGTTTCTAGATATTTTTATAATTGTATTTACGTATTCCATATCATATGTTTCATGTTGCACGATTGTACCACAAAAAATTCCTAGTTTGTGAACTCTTCACTAACAATGGCAATAAACCTGATTCTGATTCTGAAGGTTTTACACTGTGGCCCAAGTCAATGACAGATAACGTGAGGACGAACACAAAGGCTACAAATATTTTTGGTAGAGTTTGCAATTGCAAATCTACGGCAGAGGATTAGGGCCACTGAAAAAAAAATAAGTTAACTGAGTTTTAAATTTTATTTCAGTTTAGTATGGGAAAAAAGTCAGAATTCTGACTTTAATCTCAGAATTCTGACTTTAATCTCAGAATTCTGACTTTTTTCTCATAATTCGGACTTTTTGCTCAGTATTCTGACTAATCTCAGAATTCTGACTGAATTCTGACAATAAAAAAGTCAGAATTCTGAATTTTTTCCCATGTTAAACTGAAATAAAATTTAAAAATCAGTTAACTTTTTTTTTTCAGTGGCCCTAATCCTCTTCCGTACACATCTCTGTGTTAAGACAAACGTTTTCTGTTGTATAGGTTTTGTTAGGCAACATAAATTAACACATTTTGGTCTCTTTACTGTCTTAATTGTATATTGATTTAGTAATTGCAGCACAATGCCAAGAAAGGAGGGTTAATCGTATTGAAAAATCTTAGAAGCTGTTCACATTTTATTTTTAAGTGGTTTGTGCAGCAGGTATTAAAATAGCTATTATTTTGTAGGCTACCATAAGTCATATCCACGTAATAATAATAGCTTTAACAAATATGTTAAAGCTATTATTATTATTATTATTATTATTATTATTGTCATGATGGTTATTATTATTATATTGTAGCCAGTCACAGCAGGGAAGCTCTATACCATCAACATCTACCAGGACAGGAGATGAGGAAGAGTTCAGGGAAGACACAGAGACAGAAAAAGACCAGGATGAGGGAGAACAGATGGATGAGGGAGAACAGCAGGGTGAGGGAGAACAGATGGATGAGGGAGAACAGCAGGGTGAGGGAGAACAGATGGATGAGGGAGAACAGCAGGATGAGGGAGAACAGATGGATGAGGGAGAACAGATGGATGAGGGAGAACAGCAGGATGAGGGAGAACAGATGGATGAGGGATGAGGGAGAACAGATGGATGAGGGAGAACAGCAGGATGAGGGAGAACAGATGGATGAGGGAGAACAGATGGATGAGGGAGAACAGCAGGGTGAGGGAGAGCAGATGGATGAGTGAGAACAGCAGGATGAGGGAGAACAGCAGGATGAGGGAGAACAGATGGATGAGGGAGAACAGATGGAAGAGGGAGAACAGCAGGATGAGGGAGAACAGATGGATGAGGGAGAACAGGATGAGGGAGAACAGATGGATGAGGGAGAACAGATGGATGAGGGAGAACAGGATGAGGGAGAACAGATGGAAGAGGGAGAACAGCAGGATGAGGGAGAACAGCAGGGTGAGGGAGAACAGCAGGATGAGGGAGAACAGATGGATGAGGGAGAACAGCAGGATGAGGGAGAACAGATGGATGAGGGAGAACAGGATGAGGGAGAACAGATGGATGAGGGAGAACAGATGGATGAGGGAGAACAGATGGATGAGGGAGAACAGGATGAGGGAGAACAGATGGATGAGGGAGAACAGGATGAGGGAGAACAGATGGATGAGGGAGAACAGATGGATGAGGGAGAACAGATGGATGAGGGAGAACAGCAGGATGAGGGAGAACAGATGGATGAGGGAGAACAGGATGAGGGAGAACAGATGGATGAGGGAGAACAGATGGATGAGGGAGAACAGATGGATGAGGGAGAACAGGATGAGGGAGAACAGATGGATGAGGGAGAACAGGATGAGGGAGAACAGATGGATGAGGGAGAACAGGATGAGGGAGAACAGATGGATGAGGGAGAACAGGATGAGGGAGAACAGATGGATGAGGGAGAACAGATGGATGAGGGAGAACAGATGGATGAGGGAGAACAGGGAGATGAGCCAGATGAAAGAAGTATGCTTTAGTCTGTTCTGTTGGTGGTGTGACTTTTCCATTGAAAACTCACGTTTAGAGAATGTTACAAATAAAAGTCAAATTTCATTCATTATGTGTATTAAGTGTTCCACGTGCGCTAAGAAGTGCCCCCCCCTCCTGAGCTGGAGAAAGAGAGCTGCACCGGTTCAATTCTACTCTGTTTATTTCTCAACTGTAAAAAGCAAACGTTTAGTTGTGATGTTCTACCATGAAGCCGAGAAAAACTTTGTCTTAATAATCAAAACTTAGATTTGGAAACTGATTTATTGGAATCTGGCCTTTCTGTTCTTTATATTTAATCCAAACAATTTGCATTCTGTAAAAATGAAGCCATTTTTTCCTCCCTCCATCCTGGTTCTGGTCTAGGGTCAGACAACCGGGTCTGTCAAGGGTTCCAGGTGAGGACCCTGATGGCGGTCTGAGCCGCCCGCCTGATATCCTGGTCCTGGTCTACGCTCCTCCTTTCCAGCAGGGGGAGCTGGTCTTGCAGGAGGCAGCGACCTTCTGGAGCTTCAGCCAGAGCAGTCAGTGCTCTCAGACAGTAGAGGATCAGAGCCTTCCTCCTCTTCCTCTGCTCCTCCTCCTCGGCCAGCAGGTTCAGAAGGATGGGGACGGCATTCAGCTCCAGACTCAGACGTTTACCTGCAGGGGGAGGGGCTTGGGTGAGACTGACAGGTCACATGATTGAGAAGGAAAGCTCTCAAACGTTTTCCTGTTATCATTACAAACCAAAGTGGTTTCCATAGAGGCAGAATCACTACATTAACAAGAACCTGGGTTGCCCCGCCCCCTCCACTCTGGAACCCAAAATAAAATCTGATGCAGACGTTTTCCACCCAGTCTGATGGAACCTGATTCCTTTTTTATTTAGAGGTGTAGGATTGGTATTACTCTGATTGTCCTGATCTCTGTAGTTCTGCTGCTATAGCCTTACGCTGCTGGAGGACTTGATGTCCTCCCTCTTCTCTCACAGGTCGCAGCACATTGAGCCTGGTTCTGCTGAAGGTTTCTTTCTGTTAAAGTCGTAGGGAAGCGGCTGTTCCAATGGTTGCGTTTCCGAATTCCCCCAAGTGGTGCCCGACATTACACGAGTGAATAAAGTGAATATGATTGGTCGATTATCAAGGGGGCGGGATTGTTGTAGCGGAAGGTTCAACAGCAGTTTGGTTGTGACCAGTTTGTGGGAAGCATCTTGCTAACCAGTTAGCAACTTAGTGCTAGCAGGTTTCCAATGAGAAATTCCATTGGGACCAAGTAGCACTAAATTGGTGCCTTAGAAACGACGCTGTCAAGGAACGCTATGGACAGAGGAAACATGCAAGAGGAGGAGAGTTTAGTGTCGGAGGTCGTGGATGAGTCTCCTCCGTCATCCATTTTTTATTTAGAGGAGGAAAGCGGGGACGAAGATGTTGTGGAAGAGGACGCCAGGGCGGCAGAAGCTTGGTTTGGTGTAGAAGGCTTCCAGCCGTACATGTTTGAGCCCTTGCCTCGCAACGCTGCCAGTTCTGTTAGCTCTACGCCTGCCGAAGACACAGACGTCCATCCCCGTGAACACTGGGACGCAACTCAATGGGAAAGGAAAGGATTCTGATTTCAACCGCTGCGTATATTAGCTGCGACACATGAATCAAGATGCTATGACCGAAAACATTTGATTGACAGATGACCGTTGATATATGATTGGCCAAATTTAGGTGTTCAGGCTGACGTAGAACTAACTGGCCTGCTGAAGATAACAAAGAAAAAAACTGATTTTAAGACAGAATTTTTTTTTTATAGAAATATTCTAACTATTTGGACAATATGGTCTGACAAAGAATACATTCATATACCATGCCAGAATAATTTGACATTTAAAGTTGACTTCCCTAAAACTTTAAAGGGCAGTTTTTCTCCCCTCTGTCACCACATGCATGCTCAGCATAAGCATAAGGGCAATTTCCTGAGTTAGATAGAAATCTTTTGGACAATTGGAGGAACAAACTGAACCTAAAAGCATAATTTAATCATCATGGGATGTTTGGAAGTAAATCTGATCCTGTTTGACCCGATTGTTCTTGTAGTTTGCAGATGAAAGGTTCTGAACCAATGAAGACTTGAGGATTTATCTCGATGGAACCAAACAGGATGAGGGACCTGTGGTGATGATGACGGTGTTCATGATGACCCCTGCGGCGTTGGTCTGGACCTCCACGTCTCCGTCCTGCAGCAGATCCATCAGAACAGGAAGGAGCTGCTCTTCACAGACCTGCCGCTTCCCGTCCTCAGGAACACTGAAACCAGAGGGAGACCATAACACACACACACACACCAACACACACTCCTGTTAAGCCCCGCCCCCTGCTGTACCTAAGCGCTATCAGAACCGCCGCTGCCTCCCTGCGGACGTCCCGG
Organism: Cyprinodon diabolis; assembly: GCA_030533445.1. NCBI lineage: Eukaryota > Metazoa > Chordata > Actinopteri > Cyprinodontiformes > Cyprinodontidae > Cyprinodon > Cyprinodon diabolis. Next base: position 48,446,782 of record CM060073.1, on the reverse strand, counting down.
GAGCAGTGGGACAGTCTTTGACCCATCAGAGGAATGCCGCCTGATACCAGAGTAAGCCGAGGGTCCAGCCTGGAGCAGGAGGTGAGGGTGGAGAGGAGCAGCACCTCCTCCTCCTCCTGCTGCTGCATCTCTCTGAGCTTCAGCATCAGCTTAGGAACCAGCTTCAGGAGAGCTTCAGCTCCTGCAGAGGATGAAGGGACAGATGGACATGTCCTCTCAGCTCCAGGCAGTGGTCAGAAGCTCCTGCTGAGTTTACCTGCAGGCAGCTGAGCGAGGCCGTTCAGAACCAGGTGGACGTTCCTCCTGCAGGAGGACGAGGGGTCGTCCAGGAGGTCAGAGAGAGAAGGGAGCAGAGAGGAGGAGAGGAGAGCCAGCCTGCAGGAGCAAACATCTCTGTTAGGATGAGGAATAAAGCTGCAGTCAGTTACAGCCAATAAAAGCAGACATAAAACAAACCATCAGCCTGGTTTGACTCTGATGATTAGAAATGAAAGAAGCCGGCTGCCCCCTGCTGGTGAACTCAGGGTACAGCAACAAGCTGAAGAAAAACCCTTCTGATTTGGAAGCAGCTGTCATTTCTAACTGTCGGAGCTGTTACATCATCTTCTCCACATTTTCTCTTTTTATGTGGTTCTTTTAATTCATCTGTTAAAAATTTTCAGTATCTTTATTTATATTTAAATCTTTCTCTTCTTTGGTGAAGCAGATTTCTGACGGTTTTAAAACTATTCCCTGTCAGACTTGAGTTGCTTTTGTTTTTCTAAAATGTTTTTTTCTGAGATGGACTGAAAATAAAAATGGTTCTTAGAAATCGTAAGGGTCAGTGACCCCGGATCGATAGATCCAGCAGATGGTTGAAGGTTTCGATTGATAGATGGTGCAATGGACCCGTGACCTCTGACCCCGGAGGGGTTCTGATGGAGGAGCTACCTGCCGATGCTGTGGTTCGTCACCAGATGAATCAGCTCGCAGGTCTTTGCTCTCACTGATGGATCCTCGTCCTTCAGCACAACATGCAGGTCCTTGAAGAAACCTGCAGGAGAAACATGTCGGCCTTCTTTCCTGATGTGAAAACAGTTCCTGCGTGGAACTGAAAGTTTACATCTGTTCATTAACCATCAAGTGTAAAGGCAGACCTTCCTCTGTTAGGAGATCATCTGGATAAAATATGGAAACTGTCTGATGCAGTAAGATGACTTAGACAAGAAAGATCCCAAACTGAAAACTGATAATAAAAAACAAACATCTTTCAGATGCATTTAAAGGAAAAGTCGCTCATATTCACAATTCAAACTTCTGAAAGTTCTTTAAATCTGAAATGATTCCATCTGTTCAATAAATGATCAGTGTTTTTAATTCAGAGTAATTTTCATGTGAATGTGCTTTACTGGAGGCATCCATGTTTGTCAAAGAACACTACTGCCACCTACTGGTTAGTGACATTGTCACGGTGCGGTATCGGCTGTTGATCAAGTCCCAGTGCTGTATCTGGTGTTTGTCACAACGCGCTATTATCCAAGTCATCTTGAAAACATTCTTCTTCCAAATGTTGGCTACATATTACATGTTAGAAAATAGAAAGTAGAGAAAATGGAAAGTAATTCACTGTGAAATATTAATGTAGTAATTCTTTATTAAGACGATGATGCTGTCGTTCCTGTAGAGCTTGATGCATTTCTCATTTGAAAAACTCATGAGCTGGAATATATTGCATGTTATATTGAGGGGGAAAAAGCTACCCATTTGACCCCTATATATATCGCTTACATGGAGCGCCATAACCAAATGGCTGGAATAGCATACAGGAACATCAGTGCAGAGTATGAGCTGGAAACCCCAAGGTCAAAGTGTGAAACACCTCCAAACATGGTAGAGAATGACCGAGCCAAGATCCTGTGGGACTTCCAGATACAGACGAACTGAATGGTAATGGCAAACCAACCGGACATTGTGGTGGTGGACAAAAAGCAGAGGAAAGCCGTTGTGGTTGCCATAGCGATACCAAGTGACTGCAACATCAGGAAAAAAGAAGATGAGAAACTAGAGAAATACCAGGGGCTCAGAGTAGAGCTGGAGAAAACCTGGAAGGTCAAGGCATCAGTGGTACCCGTGGTCATTGGGGCCCTCGGGGCAGTGGCCCCCAAACTCATATATTATTGAGTTATATATATATATATAACTCAATAACTTATATATAAATTATTAAAGTTATTCAATCACTGTATTGTGTGTGTTTGTGTTCGTGTGTGCATACATTTTTTCAAATATCAGCCGTAATTACCGCAACAATGTCATCAATCCATGTATATTACATGTATTTTTATGTATGTATGTATGATTTATAGACTTTATAATGACTCTGCAATGTGATGGGCCTATTTATTTTATTCTAAGTTAAAGCAATCTACTGATGCTATGAAACTGCCAGTCTGTGTCAAACTGATGACACAGACTTAAGTCTAAAGTCCCCCTGAAAATGAGAACATGATGCTGTAGCGCACAGATTGTTTACATTGCGACCGGTCTAACTAGGGAGTACCAATATGGCGGCCGGTGGCTTCACTTCAACGCTGTACTACCAACGGGCAATCAGCAATTCACCGAATGAATAGAGATCAGTGGTCGGCAGGGTTACCTCCGTTCACCAATCCGTAGAGCCACTCCGGTTCATGGACCAGGTCGCAGAGTGACGTCAGAGCCCGCAGCCTGCACGAGGCGTCTCTGTGCTGCAGCTGCTGAATCAGCAGCGGGAGGGCCAGGCGGCCGAACGGCACCGGAGCCCAGATCTGGTCCATTACAGCAAGCTGAAGCGCGTCCGTGAACCGACACTATGGTTGCCTAGTAACAGAGGGTAAACATTCCAGCTGCTGCGTGTGAATTCAAACAGGTCTACCCTTCGGCAGCTTTGTTACGCTCTGTTGCCTAGCAACCATGTCAGTTGGCACACAAAGCAGGGAAAGAACGAATACCGAACTTTCCAAACCGTTTATTTTTTATCTTTATCACAAAGTGAACAAAGACTTCTCTCATGAGAATCCAGAGTGGAATAAAGGTTCCAACCAGCGGGAGCAGGAACCAATCCAATCAAATGTAATGATAGAAACCTTAGTCAGTTAAATAACCTGCTGCTGTCATTCTGCACATCTCTGATGTTGCTGCTATTTTCAAATATCCATTACTGGAAAAATGTCCTGTTGTCAGAAAATTTCTCTTATTTCTTATATTAATTTTATCCTACTCAGTCTCTTTCACCTGCAAGGCCACACATTGCTCTGCATCAGGATGTTTGTAGACCAGACATGGCTGCTTCCCATAAAAAAAATTATTTCTCAAGGTTCATTCATAACATGTTACTGTTTAACCATTAAACAGTAACATGTGTCTGTAAATTGTTTTGACTCTGACTACTTTCCATTGATGTGCCATAAGGGCTGTATGATGAACTGTTCTCTCTTTGCAAAGATATGATTAAAAAAAGTGCAGACTGAGTGAAATCCAGCTATTTCTGTTTATTAAACTAGGATGAATAGTTGAATACTTTTTTCCCACTTCAATTTGGTGTTGTCAAAGCAGGATTCTCCCTGAATGATTTTTCTGAGGACAGCGATTGTCAGAAGTGTCAGGAACCACCTGGAGGAAGCAGTCTTCCAGCCTCAATACCCCGTTAGCAGGTTAAGGGAGTGAGGACTTCTGGCATCGAGGTCCCTGGAGGTCAGCAGGAGGATCAAAACCAACCATTTTTTGAGACGGTGAGATTAATGTTTTGTCGGCAAAGTTTAAAGTAAATGTCAAAAACTAAATTACAAAACAACAGGTTGTTAACAGATTTAAAGATAATTAGAAATCAAATACAGGAAAATGAGCTCAAACAAAGTCCTCTTCTTCTCCATAAAAAATTATCAAATAAATAAATGTAATCTAACAAAAACTAAAATAAAAATCTCACTAAATTAAAGATTAATAGGTTAATCTTTTCAAAAGGATTCCAGTTTGTGTGGGTTGTTTTTTGTGTTTTCCTCTTTCCACCACCAGGCGGTGCCCTGTCCTCGTGTTTTTCAATGTTTTTAAAGCAGAGGTCTTCAACAGGGGGTCCGTGACCCCTAGGGGGTCCGCAGAGGTACTGCATGGGGGTCGCGAAACTTTTGGTTGATTCATTTTTTTTTTTAATATTCCCTCCTGATTTGAAATGTCTTTAAATCCACATTAACATGAATCCAACAGACTGTAGTAAACTGATCAATGGAGGCAGAAGATGTCTTTCAGTCATCGATGCTCACATTCAGCGACACACAGGAGCTCTTTCAAGCTGGGCACCGTTTCATTCACAACACCTGTCCCATCAACCAGAAATACTTTAATAATCCCAGGGAGGGATTACTTTAGTTACATTACTCCATCTGTAATAGAGTGACTATAGGACCAGGTTGATATAACACAATTTCATACAATATATATAATTAGGGGGTCCCCGCTCCATCTTGTCATCAGTTTGGGGTCCTTGGCCTGGAAAACGTTGAAGACCCCTGTTTTAAAGGATGAAAATGCTTAGATTTCAGTAATAAGAATTGCAGTTTGTAGCATCAGTGTTTTCACTAAATTCTTGAACTAAGCAGCTATAATGATAATTTATTTTACATTTAATTAGAATAGTATTTTCTTGATGTGTCTTGAAACCAGTAAGTATTTTAAAACCTTACCAGAAAGCAACGTGATACATTTGCTTTTACCTCAATAGCTTTTGTCTTCTACAGAGATCTTTATGGTAGATCTAAGCATTGTGTAAATCGTTTAATGATATGCAATTAAACCAAGCAAATTTGTTCTTTTTTTTTATTCAAATGAACTTATAGAATAATAACAAAAATAACTAGATAAACCTTACAGAATCATGTGCTTTACTTTATTTTGTTTTACTTTGAAAAGAACTTGTCATTTGTCTGCGGCTCGTTGGCTGAGATACACTTTAATTTTACTTGACATGCCGAATGTCACAGTGAAAAGGTGCACTGTGTTAAACCCAGCCACCCTTTTTCCTACTGAGGAGGACGTCTTTCCACCTGGACTGTACACTGTTGATCTGGGCTTATGCAGTTTTGCTTTTTGCCATAGATTATTGAAAGTTGCATCTGTGATGACTGTTATATCAGCACCAGTGTCAATTTTAAAGTTAACAGGACTACCATTCACCAGCAGTTTAATGTCCCAGTTGATGTCTTAATTTTGACTCCTCGATGACATTTGATAAACTATGAAGGGCCTTGAGATGACATGTGTTGTGAAATGGATGGAAATAAACTTAATTTTAATTGAAATTGACTTTGCTGCACTACAGAACACTTCAACAATAAAAAATGAATCCTTATCTGAGCATATAGCAGTTTCAGCTCGGACTTGTTTTAGCATTTTAGTTTTACTCATGGCTTCAAAATGTCCCATTTTATTACATTTTCTGCATCTTTATTTTGGGCAGGACAGTTTTCTGTCATGCATCCTATTGCATCTCTGACAGTTCTATGTATTTTCGCTGTATGTCTGTGCTTGTTTCTGCCATGGTCTCACAAAGCTCCTCTTTGTGCTGTTAAATTGTTTCTGTCTCACCTCATTCACTGTAGGTTCGACACGCTCTGCACTTTGCTGTTTCTTTGAAGTTTTTGAGAAACTTCCTTATCCATTATTCCAAAAATGATCCGGTCCCGAATCTACTCATCTGTCTAGGCGCCGAAATCGCAGATCTGTGCGAGCTCATATAAGCTCAACATGAAGTTTCGACGTGACCCTGAAGCTGGTGAACCTCTGTTGTCAGATCAGCCACTCTGCAGGCTGTGTAAAGTCAAATGGCTCCGGAGGTCCAAACTTTGCCATTGTGCTCTCCATGAAGAAGTCCTTAAAGCTTAAACTTAAATTTTGCATAAACAGTAGAACTCATCTCACGACATGTTCTGCACTAAATCGTTCAGTTTATTAATGCCACTTTTACTTAAGAACAATTCCTGCTATTCTATCCATATCTGCTTTACTCTGTTAAACTCAACTCAACTTTATATATAAAGCCCTTTAAAACAACCACAACTGCCACAAAGTGCTGTACATATCAGGTAAAGTTATAATTGTACAAAAACAGCAAAGACGTTTCAAGGAATAAAACAAATATAATGAAATTAGTTAATTAAAACAAATAAAACCAAATAAAAAAAATAAAACAAACCACAAAACAGTCCCATGCTGTGTTAAAAGTCAAAGAAAAAAAAAAAGGTTTCAAGACGAGTTTTAAAAATAGACAGTAAAGAGGATTGTCTAATGAGGAGGAGGAGCAGCAACTGAAAAACCTCTGTCTCTGAGCTTCTGTTTGGACTTCAGCACCTCCAGCAGTGAAAGCTGGTCCCCACTAGGGGGAGGAGGCACTCTGCCTTGACACAACTCAAGTGGTGAAGAATCTAAGGAGGGTCAACCCAAGGAAGGCCCCAGGCTCCCATATCATAACTGGGTGTTCAAGGAGTGTGCAGATCAGCTGGCTGGTGTCCTCACAGACATTTTTAACACCTCGCTGGACCGATCCATAGTGCCAATATGCTTTAAGTGTGCCACAATCATTCCAGTCCCAAAGAAGCCCCAAGTCACCTCATTAAAAGCCTTCAGCTGATCCAAAATGCTGCAGCCAGAGTTCTGATGAAAATGAAAAAGAGAGATCATATCTCTCCTATCCTGGCTTCTCTTCATTGGCTTCCTGTTAAATCCAGAATAGAATTTAAAATCCTCCTTCTCACATATAAAGCCTTAAATGGCCAAGCTCCATCTGATATCAGAGATCTGATTGTTCCTTATGTTCCTAACAGAGCACTTCGCTCTCAATCTGCAGGTTTACTAGTGGTTCCTAGAATTTCTAAAAGTAGAATGGGAGGCAGATCTTTTAGTTATCAGGCTCCTCTCCTGTGGAACCAACTACCAGTTTTAGTCCGTGAGGCAGACACCCTGTCTACTTTTAAGGCTAGGCTTAAAACTTTCCTTTTTGATAAAGCTTCTAGTTAGAGTGGCTCAGGTTATCCTGATCTATCTCTATAGTTCTGCTGCTATAGGCTTAGACTGCTGGAGGACATAGGGACCCCTTTTTCATCATTCTGCTTCATTCTATCTCTATTCTCCCACTCTGCAGAATCTGTTAGTTCAATCTCTAACGTTCTGCTCTCTCTGCTTTTTCTCATAGTAGCTTCATCTGGTCTGTTCTGTGCAGCTGCTTTTTGTGTCTCTGCTTCTGTCTCCTTGAACCCCAGTGGGCCTCAGCAGATGGCCGCTCACACTGAGCCTGGTTCTGCTGGAGGTTTCTTCCTGTTCAAAGGGAGTTTTTCCTCTCCACTGTCGCTACAAGCATGCTTAGTGTGAGGGATTGCTGAAGAGTCAATGAGTCGATGCAATCAGCTGGTTTTCCTTAGAGAGAAAACTTTGAATCAATCTGACTGGATGATCTGGTGAACTGGAAAGTGACCTGAGATGACATGATGTGAATTGGAGCTATAGAAATAAACTGAATTGAATATAATTGAATTCAATGATTAGCGGCCTGTCGCTCTGACTCCCATCATGATGAAGTGCTTCCAAAGGCTGGTTAAAGAACACATCGTCTCTAGTCTGCCGCCAACATTCCACCCGTTCCAGTTCGCCTACCGACGAAACCGCTCCACTGAGGACGCCATCTCTGCTGCTCTCCACCTGAGCCTGGCACACCTGGAGGAGAAGAACACCCAGGTGCGTTGCTGTTCCTGGACTTCAGTTCAGCTTTCAACACCATCATCCCACAGCATCTGATGGGCAAACTGGAAAATCGGGGCTTTGCAACTGGCTGCTAGACTTCCTCACCTGGACTGGAAACACCACCTCACTGGTCACTAGAGCACAGAAGCAAGTCTGCCGCACACTGGCGCCACCAGGCTTTTAGAAAAATGTATGTTATCATTTTATTTAAGTTACAAGCATTGGCCTGCTAGGAATGAATTCTGTTTAACAAATGGTTCCCCCAGAATAGGAAAAGTCATGCTCTCTCCAGCCTGTGTGGTTGCAGCTGACTGGTCATCACCTGCAATCAAACTGCACAAGGAACCGTCATGCTCTATCATGTGTACACCTCTGACCTCTCCTGACAACTTCTAACCCCCCCTGGTAACTTCCGACCACTCCTGTTATTCCTTTGAAATCTAATAATAGTAGCAGCAGAAAAGAGAGAGGTTCTGGCAGAGTTGAGTACAGACTTTTCAAGGGGTCTCATCCTCGGTCTGTTCTCCCTCTCTCTTTTCTGCAGAAAAGAAAACTTGCTTTGTTTGGTTTTCATTTCTAGGACAATAAGGGGTTATTATTATTAACTCTATCACGGGCCCTCTGACCACCATCAGTAGGCAATGCAGGTGAAGTGTTTTGCCCAAGGACACAACAACACTGAAAGCCGGGGCCGAGGCTTGAACCATTAACATTTCGATTTCAGAACAAACTCCTACACCTGATGATTGAATGCAGGCTGGCTGCGGTGGTTGAACTCAAAGGTGAGATGGGATAATATCTTGGATGTGCATGCTCACTTCAAGGAGGAAAAGCCCAACAAATTTGGAATATTAGATTCATCTTGGAGAGCCAGCAAGAAAAAAACTCAAGGCTGACGCAAAATTCCTGTGCAGCCTGCTCTCAAAACAATAAGTGTTATTCTGGATTTGGCCTCCCTCTTATCAAATGTCCCTTGGATCTTATGGCGGAAAGGCCCTGAACAGCATTCATGGAAAAATTGAACTCATTTCATTATACACACACACACAACCAAGGGTGTAACTTTGCGATAAAAGTTGGTGGGGATGCTTTAAGGGTAGTGGCTGATGGACCTACAGCTACTTAAACCGAACGCCTTCAATAGGGTTTGTATTTTCCAAAAATGAGCTCAGATATATATTTATTGAATGCTTTACTATTATTGAGAACACAAGAGAACCACAGTACATTTGTGGTATTTATAGTTATAAACAGATGCCTGCCTTTAGTGCATTATTTTATAAAGGGCTCAAAAACATTAATGTAGAAAAAATGAAGAATAACAGGTGATACCGATAACATGATATCAATATATCATGCATCCCTAGTATGGACACAACTTCACTTCTATAAATCCATCCATGCATGCCTTACCTTTAAGATGCGCCAGGGATTATCCTCCTTCACAGGCAACAAAATCAAATTTAGAAATTTGTCCCATATGTCATTGACAGTCAAAGTCTATTTATTGAACCTTATATTTCAAAAATCATTTATACACTGATTTGTATTATTTGTGCTTTAATTCTTGTAGGTTTCTTATACTTCGTGTCCCGTGAGTCTGGCTGTCTCTGGGTTGCTGCACAGCTACAGTAGTCTGATTAAATCCTCCAGACTAGCTGGTTCGTCGATTGTGGCAAGTTCATCCTTGATATCTTCATTTAAAGCCTTAAAGTAGGCGCTCTTAAGCGCACATTCGTTCCACCCGGAAGCTGCGACTTTGACCCGGAAGTTGATAGAAAAATCTGCCACAGTCTGATTTCCTTGTCTTAGACTGAGTAGGGCTCGGGAATCTATAGATTTATCTGAGTCTTGATTAAAGACTTGAGAAAATTCAACCATGAACTACTCAAAAGTGTACCGAAAACTTGATTCAGTGGCAAACCTAGCCTCCGCCCATTCAAGAGCTCTTCCGGTGAGTTGGGAAAGAATAAAGGCAATCTTTCTCTTATCGTTACAAAAACTAGAAGGTGAGTGTTCAAAAATTAATCTGCACCGGAACAAAAGTCCTTTACATTTGTTTGAAATACCTGAGAATTTCTCCGGAAGTGACGGACGGAATTCCGGAAGTGACGAGACGGGCTCTGACCTTTGAGGCGGACTTGGCTCCGGAACCGGAAGTTGACGTGGCGCTGCGTTAGCGTTTCTAACATAGCCTGCTAATTCCTGAAAAGATCGATTCTGATGTTCCAAACGTGTGTTTAACTCACGGAGGGTTAGTTCGTGTCCTCGGATCTGAGTTGCTTGTTCCTCAATCATCCTCCGGAGGTGATCTGCTGGGTTTTGTTTTTGGCCAGAGTGTTCTGTCATGTTGGGTCTAACTGATGTAACCCACATGCAGAACACCACGGAGACAGAGTAAAAGTTCAAACTGATTTATTGAAGAGAAACACAATAAAGTTATTCAGGCTTTTCAGAGCAGTCAGAGATTCAGGCAACAGGTTTGGCTCAGGCTTGCTAACCATAACTGTTTAACACTCTGGCACTGAAGGGAAGTTCAGCCGCTGCTTATAAAGCTGGTCTCCTGATGAGATGATCAGCCTCAGGTGTGCTGGAGGCTTCAGCTCAGGACCCAGGGCAGCCTCTGCTGGAGAAAGGTGGCAGATCTCCAGATCCCAACAATTCATATGTTTTCATTTTATTTTTTTTCAGCCAAGCCGTTTTAGAAATTATTTTTCCTCGCATCACGGCTTTTAGAGCATCCCATACAACTAATGGGTTCACCTCTCTATTGTCGTTTTGGTCAATATATTGTTTGATTTCTTCTTTCAAATCTTATATTAAACCTTCATTATTCAAAATGCACACATTTAATCTCCACAAAGTCTGTTTTTTTCACTGCTAGCAACATTTATTCTCATATATATATATAGCGTTGTGATCTGAAATATCTGCGTTCCCAATTTGACATTCCTCTACTTTATATTTGTCTGAATTGTTTATAAAGAAATAATCTATACACGAGTGAATTTATGTAATTTCATTGTGTATGTAAGACAGAATCTGTTTGGCCCCCAGCTGTACTGTTGGTGAACCAGAGGGGAGGCTAACCAGAGTATTTGTTTTTCTCTACCATTCATTACAGTAAATACTTTATTTTTTTTAAACCCAACTGTCTGGCATCCGATCTGTGCATGACGGGATGGCTAACAGAGGAGCTGTGACATTGGTGCCGTGACCTTGGACTTCAATCAAGTTCATCGAACCTGTGACCGTCCTGTCTGCCACATCGGTTTTTGAAGACATCAGTTCACATTGTGTATGAGTTCACCTTCACAGCTGACACTGTAGCATTAGAAAATATTACTGTAAGCTGAGAATTTTTATATGCCATTACAGTAATTCACAAGTTGCTAGTTTTCTTTTGTTGTTTCAATTTATTTTATTTATTTATTTATATTTATTATTTTATTTTCTATTGGATTTTGGATTCTGAATATCTTTTTATTTATCAAACTCCTGAACAATGTCTTATCAAAGTAACCACTTTTGGTTTAGCACACCCAAAAATATTGGTAGGGTAAGAGGTGTGCTTGCTTCCATTTCTTTTCCTGTTGATAGTCCTACTCCAAGAGGTCTTATACCTTCAATAGATGAAATTCCTAGTGCTAGGATCCATAATCCTGTTGACAATTATGCCAACACACCTACACCAATCCCTACTAGTGACAGTTCTGAGTGTGTAACTGCCCAGATTAAATCTGTTATCCAAGAGATAGGACATCAGCTGGCTGACAGTATCATTTCACACATGCAGCCACAAAACACAGTTGCTCCCAGTTCTACAACCACACAAACTGTAGTGAGTACTGTGGATCAGCCCAGTTGTGTATCTGATGTATCCCAAGTTCAGGTTGTCACGTCAGAAAAGTCAAAGAACCTCCATGTTTTGCAGGTGATGGTTCAGACTCCTTTACAGTGCATGACTGGGAAGATCAGGTGAAAACATTCATTAGGAAAAATTGATGTTAAAATTGAAGAACAGGCTGATGAAATCCTTGTGTATCTGAGGGGAAAGGCTAAAGATGGTGGTGAGATGCCAAATGTGTCAGCTCAAGACACAGTTCCACTGAACACAAAAGGCTCAGTCTCAGCAGAGGAGGTAGCTGCCATCCTCAATGTTCAGGCCAGCGGAGGTGTGAGCCACATGATGGGAATTGGTGTTGACCCCAATTTTCTGCTGGATGAGTGACCAAAGGTTTGGCTATATCAGCCCGGCCGTGTATATTGAACCTGTGGAGTTCCAGACGGACAGTTTTGGTGGAAACAGGAGAATTGAGGTGTACATTTAATTCTGCCGTGATTTGGGCAGCCGTGTTTTTATGTTTTTGGATACAAACCTGGTTAGCACCCGAACATCCCTTTCAGACAGCTTCCTCTTGCGTCCACAGTTAATCCTGTTGGATGAGGTTCGTCCTTCTTGGTGGTTTGCTGACATTCAGTGTTGTGCCTGAACGCGTTCATTGAACGAAAGTTCATGAACTCGTTCATATTTTGGGCGAACGTGAACTGAACGTACTGCATTACTGCCTGATGAACGTTATTGTGAACTCGTTCATTCTGGTGTCTGTGAACGGCACGCTCTCTCAGTTCAACTCCGTTCAATAGGTTGCCAGATTTCTATAGAGCCCTCCAGGCGAAACCCCGGCTAAATCACACCGTAAACACGCCTTAATATGTGGCGGGGAAAACACCCAATCTGGCAACACCAGCTACCAGCGTCGTGGCCTTCCCATGAGACTGGGTTGAAACAAGATGCAGCGTGGAAGCCACAGCAGCATGGAGACGACAAAGCAGCAGTATGATCACTTAAAACAGGTTTATGACCAGGTGGTCGGTGAGGATGATGGCGACAATCTTACATTTCTCTGCAAACTTTGCCCGCCGGCTTCCAGTAAAAAAATCAGCACTTCAGTAACCTTAAATTCCTACCTCAGCCTGGTCCCTCAGTTTGTGTTAGTAAAATGTTCTTGAGGGTTTTACTATTCATGTAACTTCTTTGTTAAACCTGCCTGGTATAATTTTCCAGGATTCCTTTTTAGCATGTACTGAAATGGAATTTCAAATTGAAAAAAATATTAAAATTTAAAAAAACATTTGCACCTTAAAGACTACTTTCCTGTTTTTCTTTTAATAATTCCTCATAAAAAGACCATTCAAGCAGCACATTCTTCCTGATGTTTTTGAGAATATACTGTAGGGGTGAAAGCTGCAGCTGCTACTAGTGTGAAGTGATGGACAGCAACAAAGCGTTAAAGCAACAATTGGGAAATGCTGTCCCCTCAATGCTAATGTAAACCCTGGTTGGATAAGGATTCAAAACTGGATATGAAGATGAAATCTGACGCACAGTTTCAGTGTTACAACTGATAAAATAATTGCTGCATGTGGTTCTACAGTAGGCTATGGTGTAATTGAGCAATATATGAAAAAAAAAAAAAAGAACTGAACTAGTTCATTTTTTGGAACTGTGAACTTAATTCAAAATTTTGAATTATGAACTGAACTAGTTCATTTTAAAATGTGTGAACTGAACTTTGAACTAGTTCATGTAGAAAGAGAACTTTCCCAACACTGCTGACATTACCCTGGATACCGTTGCTCTTGAGACATCACAAAGACTTGCTTTCTTGGTCACAGAAGCGCCAGGAAGACGTGCACCAACAATTTGTCCTCTTTTGAACTTGCTATGCCACCCATAATGTTGTGTGCATTGCAATATTTTGAGCCAAACTGTGCTCTTACCCTGCTAATTGGACCTTCACACTCTGCTCTTATTGGTTCAATGTGCAATTAATGAAGATTGGCCACCAGGCTGGTCCAGTTTAGCCATGAAACCTCCCATACTAAAATGAGAGGTATTTCAGTTTCATTGTCCAACCCCTGTATGTATATATATATATATATATATACTGTGTATATATATATATATAATGTGAAATCACCACAGGTTCTGACTCTGAACCACGTGGAAAGGATGCCCGCTACTATTGAAGCTTTTTTTGATGTTTGGTTTGGTTGTCAGTTGTTCTCTTTTTGCTGTTATTTTCTCCATTTTCTGTTCCTCTCATCTCATCCAGATGTGGAAACAGACTTCTAGGAGTTACTGTATATCTTGTGTCTATTTTTTACTGTTTTAATTTATTTTTTCCTCTTTTCATGCCCTCTTTCCAGTCTCTATCTTGTTCTCTCTTCCCTTAGTTCTTATCCCCTCTGTCTTTCCGACCTCCCTTTCTATCTCCCTGTCGTACACAATTTTACTCCTTAAATAATTTTTATTAAAGTTTAATATACAAGCATCAATCAGAACCTCATGGCAACAGTCATAGTGGTCTGCTTGTGAAAGCAAAGCTGTTGGGCTATCAGTTATCTCTGGAACATCTATTTCCAGACTTCTATAGGCAAAACAGGACATGCAAACACAAAAAAAAAATTTTTTGCTTTTTTTTTTCATTTTTGAAACATATTTTTTTCATTTTTCCTTATTTGAAACATGTGAAAAATGTACAAAAAAAATGACAAATGTATCTCCGTATTCATGAAGAAGGTTCAGATTCACATACATAAATCCAGGACCAGGGACTGATGAGAGAGACTTTAGTTTCCTTTAGGTCTGCAGATTGTAGATGATTGAAGTAAATTTGAACACACGGCTTTTGTCTGAGGTCAGCAGAAACACGCTTTCCCCAGATTTTATTTAAAAAGGTCTGCATTCTGACTCCAATGAACACATTCTGAGTTTATTATGAGACAAGCATCGTTGGCGATTATTGCAATACTCTGTAAAGCAGAAGCATTATTTATAGGAATAATAACTGACACATCATATCTTGGCCTCACAGGAACAGAGTCAAACCTGTAAACATTTAAAGATTCGTCTCAGCTTCACTGAAGCCACGTTTTTACAAAAATATGCACACAAATATCCCCTATTCAATACATATTTTGATTTTTTTTCTGCATTTTTAATGCAGTCCAATAAGCATCAAGTATTCAGTAAGTTTAGAGATCATCAGTCTTAAACTTTTTGACTTATTTTAGGAAAACAAGTCAATGTGTGGCGTCTTGCAGACTTATTCCATTTCTACCTTCAAGTAAATGCTCTCCTCCTTCATTACTCCTTCCTACCACTAAGCGTTGCTAGAGAGGCTGCAGAAGCCGCATGTCTCCGTGTTCCTGCTCGGAAGCTGCCATCTTTCCATACGTGTTTTTCAGGCACATTTCCTGCTCAGATTTTCCCAGAAGGAATCAGTGATGGCTGCCGAAGCAGTTGCTGACCGAGTTAATGGTCCTCTCGGAGAACCTGACCTTCCCTCGTTTCTTCAGGCAGGCTGTGTACTGGTTGGATTTCAGTTTGGAGTAGTAGTCTGAGAACTTGTTGAAGAGGATGGAGATGGGCAGGCCGTTCAGGATGATTCCAAACGCGATGCAGACAAAGGCGAAGATGCGACCCAGGATTGTCTCTGGGTACACGTCTCCGTAGCCCACTGTGGAGATGCTCACCTATGGACAGACAGGGGAGAGCTGGTTCAGCGCTGGTGAGCAAACAAAGAGACTCTGAGATTCATGGGTGACACCAAAACCAGGAAGTTGGAGCCAACTCAGCAACTCCAGGAATCCTCTCTGACTTCAAATTTACTGACAATTTTAGCACTAGTGACCAGCCCATGGCATGATGCTACCACATAATCTTCAAACCTGAATCCCTCCATCGCTATATAGTGGGCTATAAAGTGAACTCAGTTAACGGACCGTTCAGACAGATGGTCAATACTTTTCGCTCACCGTTGGTCACGTAACTCCTCCTTCCCAGACGATGCCTGCGCCATCTTTGTAATTTACTGGCACCGAAAAAAATCCCATGATGCTTTGCCAGGCTGTCGTGGCAAAGCATCATGGGATATATCAGCACATCTAGTGACCATGGATTATCTTTACTTTTCAAGGTGCATTTTGGAAAATTTCAAGGCCACTACTTAAGCGGTCCAGATCCGGACCCAACCTGATTTAAAACATTTATAAATCACTGCATGTTGTCTGACGACAGTGTCTAACTTCACTTGCTCCTCTTCTCCTGTTAATACCGTAAAGCCCTCCGGAGCGTCCGGCTCCAGGCTGCACTACTTTTAGACACAGCAGGCAAACCTGTGGCAAGCCGGGCGATGGGAAAGAAGGAGAAGACGATGAGAAAAAGAGAGCAGAGAAAGTGTGGACTGCTGGAAGAACTGCGGTGAACTGGTGAAAGAAAAGTGAGATGGCGTGCTCAAAGATGACCCTGCACATTTAGAGGATGTTTGGCTCAACCTGCTGCTGTGAAGCAGGATTCTCCACCATGAACAGAATCAACAATAAATCTGGATCCAGGCTCAAAATGAGCACCTTGATATGTGCTTGAGAATGGCTTAGTCTCCGGTTAAACCCAGGTTTAAAGCCTTGCAGGGCAGCCTAAAGCCCACTGCCAACATTAAGACAGAAAAAAGAAATTAATTAACAAACGATCAGGTCAGGGGTTTGAGAAAATATGGGAAACTGAACGATTGTTGTTCTCTACTTAAAAAAAACAATTTAGATTTTAAAATGGAAACGTGTTTTTTTTTTTAAAGGTTAATGTATAACATGGATCCATAAAAACCTAATTTTATTTCAGTGTTAAATTCTGTTTAAAGTAACAGATTAAAATTAAAAAGTGTAACATGACCCTAACTATTACGGCTTCATTTCAAACCTAAATTCAGTTCACACCTTAGTTCTAAACATGATCCCTGACACTAAAACAGCAATTTTCCCTGTGGGGTCCAGACATCGGGCCTCACAAGGAGCCGTCTGTCCCAACAATGTGCTATTTTTCCCGACAATATATTATAACCAAGAGCACACACACACACATCAACACTGCAGTCACATTTAATAAATTACTTTAAAACAGTTTTGGTTGAACGTCTGGACAGTAATTATGCCAGAAGTTTATTGAAATTCACTAAAGAGAAAACCTGTTGAGTAGCTTTTGACCCATAATGACTGTGAATGGATCTTTATTTTTGAAAACACTGTTGGGATTTTATTTCACCTTTTTAAATAAACAGTTAAGAAGCATCCTTAAATTGATGGTATGTACACTTTTTTACCTTCTTCTTCATTTATCTGTATCGTCTGTAAATCTGCCATTGTTCCTCATTTTAAATCAAATCTTTTTGCTTTATCAGCTCTCTGTATGAATATTTGCTTCTGAGGTTCATCTTTCCTGGTCTGTTTAGGCCTGTTTAGGTTAGCATATCTATCCCATCCGTTTCATATCTGAATGACACACTGCAAAGATGACTCAGAAGTGTCGGCTTCAGTGACTCATTACTGGTAAAAACAACCAGAGTCTGCAGCTCTTGGCTTCGATCGCTCCTCCCTTTGTGTTATCCATCAGTTTGCTTCTGAGGATTATTATTCCCCTCCCCGGATTACAAGCAGGACTCCACCACCTGTTGTGGGAGCCAGTGCGATGATCTGGTAATGGGTTTATTTCTGGCAGACGGGCAGGCTTTGTCACCACCTGCCTGAGGCCATTGTTCCAACTCAAATCATCTTTCTGCAAATCAAACACCTTGAAATGAGCGCTGCTCTGACTGGAGACCGACAGCAAAGATCCACTTACTGCTGCCCACCACCATGCATGTGGTATGCTGGTGAAGTTGGTCTGCGGCATGTCGTGCTCCACGGTGAACACCATGGCGGAGAAGCTGAAGATGCCCATGGCGATGAAGAGGAAGAGGCAGCCCACTTGTTGGTAGCACTGCCGCAGGGTGAAGCCAAACGCCCTCAGGCCGGTGGAGTGGCGAGCCAGCTTCAGGATTCGGAAGATCCGCATCAGCCTCATGATCCTCAACACCTGCCCCAGCTTGCCCACCTGCCCCACCGCCTTGATGTCAGCCTCGTGCTTCATGTAGTTCTCCTCGCTGTCGAAGAACTCCAGGATGCCCTGCAGGTACTGAGGCAGGATGGCGATGAGGTCCACGGTGTTGAGGACGCTTCGACTGAAGGCCCTGAGGTCAGGGGTGGATATGAGGCGCAGCACGTACTCCATGGTGAAGAAAGCGATGCATATGGACTCTACGTATTCACCGTAAGTCTTGCCGCTCAGGTGGCCCGCGTGCGTTTTGTACTGCATCTCCTCCACCGTGTTGAGGGTCATGGCCACCAGGGAGATCAGGACAAAAAGGCTGGAGGCCACCGCCATCATCTTCGCCTTGACGGAGGAAAAGGGCTTCTCCATCAGGTTCCAGATGGCTCGACGAGTCTGACCCAGAAACATGTCATGGAACAGCTCCTCATTCTCCTCTATCTCCACCTCAGCCTCCAGTTCCCTCTGGATCTTCAGCTGGTCGTTCAGCTCGTCCTGCCTCTCCTCGAAGGAGATGCGGCAGCAGCGGTTGGTGTTTTTGATCCTCACGCCCCAGTAGTTGATCTCCTCCAGGAAGTTGCGGGGACACAGCTCATCCTTGATCCACAGCACGCCCGTCCTGTAGAAGTTGAAGATGCTGTGGAAGACCTCTGGGTCCCGGTCGAAGAAGTACTCGTTGCTGGTCACGATGTAGTCGTCGCACAAGTCCAGCTTCATGTTGTGATCCGTGTAGGTAGCCAGGCGTCCTATCCTGGTCTTGGGGTACTTTGCTGCCATCTTGTATGCGATCTGATAGGGCTTCCCTCCTACATTGATGTTGATCACGTAATTCTTCTTGGAGGGGGAGATCTGCCTGGAGAAGTTGAGCGGGCCACCATCGTCCTCCTCCTCCTCGTACTCAGCATATATGTCATAGATGTCCCGGCTCAGTTCTTGCATGGAGTTCCATGTCTTCACGCAGCTCTCCTTGGCGAGCGGGTAAACGGTCTCAGATGGTCTTCGATTGGCGTCCGAGTCCGTGACTTTGTAGTTTGGGAAGAGGCTCTGCCTCCTGTTCCATAGGTTTCCTACCCTCTTGGTGCTCCCCATGATAAGCAGCGTCCTCCACAGCAGACGGCGGACTCTGACTGAGCCTCCAGCGTTATGGCTAATATCCCTTCAGCTAAGCATGCGGGGCTGGAGCAGGATGCCTCCTGTCCCCGTTAATGTTGCTGACTGAGAGGATCCGCATACTTACAGGCTATTATCCTCTGCTGAGCTGCCCTGCTGACATTAAACTCGTTGTGACCAACAGGCCGTGATTAACAACTTGTTTAAAATGTTTTACTGTCTTATATTAGATGGCTTAAAGTCATTTTGGTTTTTGTATAATAATAAAAGTTTAAACTGTTTATTCTTCCAGTTTTTATAAGGACATGGTGACAGATGACACTTTAACCTTTTTTTTACTTCTATTTTTTATTTTTAAAAGGTACATATAATATAAAACAGAAGAAATTACAGAGAACAGGTCAATTCAATCTATTGAGTTTATTTCTATAGCTCCAAATTCACATCATGTCATCTCAGGTCACTTTCCAGTTCACCAGATCATCCAGTCAGATTGATTCAAAGTTTTCTATCTAAGGAAAACCAGCTGATTGCATCGACTCATTGACTCTTCAGCAATCCCTCACACTAAGCATGCTTGTAGCGACAGTGGAGAGGAAAAACTCCCTTTGAACAGGAAGAAACCTCGATCAGAACCAGGCTCAGTGTGAGCGGCCATCTGCTGAGGCCCACTGGGGTTCAAGGAGACAGAAGCAGACATAGAAAAAGAAGCATAGATACAAAAGGCAACTGTCAACCAGCTCCACAGGCGGCCCCGTCCAGGAAACAGACAGCCAGGCAGACGAGCTCCGAGCCAGCTCCCATGTCAGAGGATGAAGAGAGCACATCCAGTTAGTCACAGTCAGAGAAACAGGACTACACTGGAAAACAGGCCAAGCTCCAACATCTAGAAACAAAGGTGTTGATGGCAGCAGCACAGCTGATATTTCTCTCCAGGATGGAGTCACAGCCAAACAGGAACAGACCAGATGAAGCTACTATGAGAAAAAGCAGAGAGAGCAGAACGTTAGAGATTGAACTAATAGATTCTGCAGAGTGGGAGAATAGAGATAGAATGAAGCAGAATGATGAAAAAGGGGTCCCTATGTCCTCCAGCAGTCTAAGCCTATAGCAGCAGAACTATAGAGATAGCTCAGGATAACCAGGTGATCAGTAATCATTAATAAACATTGTCAATTTTTATATTATAGTTTGCTTGTTGCAGCCTTATTATAAAAGTGAGTCTTTCCATGCTCTGAGTTTCTTCTTCAGCGTCCATCCAGGTTTTAGCTGTTGGGGGTTCTTGTTTGGAGCATTTGCGTATGACGGTGTTATGTCAGACCGGCATACCTACAGTCGATACGCATGCAAAAGACGTCAGACTTGCGTTTATCCCTTTATTTTTGTATGAAAAATAGACTTTAAACTATCTTAATGGGCGTGCATCACTTTAGAAATGTACAAAAGAAACAATTTAAGGTCAGATTGCCATACAACGTTGAGGTTGTTTAAAGTGTATTTTTCCCTAAAGGGATAAACGGGTATTGACTATAGGTATGCTGGTCTGACGGGGTATGCTCATCTGACAGAACACTGTTTGTTTGATATGGATTACATAAATAAAATCCTATTTCTAACATGGAAACAATTTTAAGACCAATAAAAGACTGATTTAAGACATATTAATACTAATTAAGGCCCTAGATTTATATTAAGGAATTCAATGCCTTTTAAGAGTTTTTAAGGATCGGCCTGATCCTGATTTATACAGTGTTGATACCAAGTTAACACTTCTGTTTTTATATGCATCACCAAATATACCAATTATCTCTTTTAAATAGTCGTCCAATACCTGAAGGTTTACATAAAAATCTTGATTTCTTTCTAACCTTTCCAAAGCCATCTAGGTTGGGCAGGCTAAATGTTTTCTAAATATTTTCTTATCATTCAAAGATAATAAAGGTTATTTTTTTGTCTCCCTTCTGAGAGTTTGTAAGGAATTTTTTGTGAGTTTTGTTTTGTTTTGTTTCCTAAGCTGGTCTGGTGTCTGTCAGCTCCCTTTAGGCAATAGCCTCGGTCCATCAGACTGAGGCTACTGACCTGAACCTTAGGTTACTGAGGCATGACCTTCTAGAAGAAAGCTCTGACTCTTCACAACAACTGTGGCTGGAGAAATCCAGTCAGAAAGCGTTTGGCTGTGAAGGAGTCCTTTGTGTGAGATAACTTCACCGCTCCATTAATCCTCTCTATAATCAACAGACTATCGCCTCACACACTTATTAATGGTGGAAGGTGACCAACAGTGGTGCCTGCTGACCCTAATGTAGCCTTCAATCAGCTTGTATTTACTATCCCATTCCAGGCACACAGTGAGCTGTTAAAGCAGTACAGGTAATGTTTAAATACAGAAAGCATTCCTCAGATAGGCTGCAGAGGACATGCAAACAGAAAGGTTGATGTTTGGATGATGAATATAGCTAGCATTGGTCTTAATTCAAATGATAGCTTTAGAAAAGACCTCAGTCATGATCTGGTTACAATATATCTATGTGTGTTTCACTGTTGGAGCTTCAATCTGTTGTGAAAGTTGATTGTTTCCAAGTAGAGATTAACCAATACATCGGCCGACAAACATTTTTGGCTTTTTGTTCTCCCCTGGTTTCTGCATCAGGTGATGCATGCATGCGACGTCGCTCCATCAGAGCATTCAGCAGCAATGCTTTAAAATCAGCTGAAGTGTTTACGTTGCTGCTGCCTCCATTTTCCATCCATTGTTTGAATTGCTAATAAATGTTCATTGTTGCTTAAACTGTAATGTGTGTAAAAACAAAAAAAAAATCATTGTGTTGTTTTTATCACATAAACAGAGGAAAAAAATGAAATATCAACTAAAATTGGCAAAAAAAGAAAAGTACATAAGGGAGATGGGTTAGAGGTTAGAATGGGTTACAGAGGCGGTTCTAAACCAAATGTACTGGGGGGCCAGGAGGGGGCCAGCGTTGTTTTCATGGGGGAAAAGCATGACATATAAAACAGGTGAAGGGATTCAAATATATTAAGATGGCTGCATGAAGTCAAACTTCTATCCAATTAGGTTGTATTAAAATCCTGTGTGTTATTAGGTCAATATACATTCATACTTTAGGAATTTTAGATATTTTTATTTAATTTAAGTTGAAATTACCATTTTCTATAAAATCTGAATTAGAGCTCAAGAAAAACTGATAAACTCAGCTGTAAAAATGTGTTTCTTTTTATTTGTTTTGAAAAAAATCATTTAGCAGATGATCCTATATAAATACTTCTGAAGCCTTATCACCTTTTCTTTTTTTAGATATAAATAATTATCCATTGATTATTCTTTGCTGACCGGACTTCTCCTTTAAAATGTATTTCATAGTCAGTCAGACTGTCCCCTGACAGTCTGACTGACAGTCTGATCAACAGGATCACCTCTTTGAATTTGTGCAAATCTTCATGCAAAGCTGCAGAGGCCCTGAAAGAAGGAGGTCTTTGTAAAGTTGGTTTTACACCCATCAGATTATGAGATTACAGTAAAATAAAAGCGCTGCATATGTCAGAATTATGTTATTGGTTAATTAATTTAACCGATAACAGTGACAGACAATATGTGAATATAACGCTTAAAATAAATAATGCTTTCTTTTCGTTTGTGTTAAACTACTAGGCATCCATCCTCTCAGTGTAGGTTATTATACACTGCAAAACATAAAAATACATTTACTAAATCATTTTAAAAATGGAACTAAAAACATTTTAAAAAGATACCAATTATGATTCTATTTAGATTTTTAAAAAGTATAAATATATTTAATATTTTTATTTTTAATATTAACGACCCGCGTTCATGTTTTATTTTGAAAGGTGAAACCGGAAGCTCTTGCGGCAGCTAGCTTTATTAGCTCAGAAAAGGATGTTTTTAAAGGGAAACGAAGGTTGATAAGGTCTGTTGTGGGCACAGCGGGTGGAAGGTAGGAGCAAACTCTTGTCTTCTGGACTAACTGAACATATTTATCGGTGTTTTTACCCCATGAACGCCTCCTGTTTGGCGGCTTTTCTGTTCGGTTAGCGGAAATCAAGATGCGGCCAAGTGTCAGCAGTGAAGACGGCAGGAGAACGTCAGCTAACGGCTAGCTAGGCTGGAGCTAGCAGGCTAACCGTTACCGTTAGTAGCGCGACCAGACGCTTTGTTTTATGTTGTCTACTAAAGGGGAAAATATACATATAAATATAGAGATAAAAGACTTGAAGTGTTTTATTTAACAGGTCTGATTTTTTATTTTTTTTAAGCCTGTGTTTAAATATTCAGGGGCGGATATTTGTGGAGTTCATCCCGGGGCTGGTGGTCTGAGTGGGCCCCTCTGCTTGTTTGGAAACAGTGCAAAGTTTTCAAGTTGGCCCCAAAATGTTGGCAGCTTCTAGAAAACATGTCTAATAATTGTCAGGAGAGAGTTGGGCTTTGGTTAAAACAAATTGTTTTTACTTTAAACAAAACCTTTCCCACGATGCACCAGTGTTTTTTCTGTAAACATAACTGACAGCTGCAAAGAAGCCATGATTAGTTTTAATGATTCTCATTGGCCGTTTCCCAGTTCACAAGAACCTGAGTACGGACTCATGTTCACGCCAAAAGTCTGGACTGGGAGGACAGGAGCACGCAGAATACATCTGGGGCCGTTATTCAGAATGCTTTCTTGAGCGTTCTCGTGTGTTCGTGAAACGTCATCAGTCTCAGCCCGACCACTGTTCCAATTGCCGAGAACGCCAAAACGAGAACGCACCAAATCCCCGGATGTTGTTCTCGCCCCGCCCTCTTTACCCAGCATGCATCAGAGCAGACTTCTCAGTTCTTGAGATTGACAGCTGTCCCAGCATGCACTGCAGCAGCAGCAGCTTTCAATGGATCGCTCCATTGAAAGTTAAAAGTTCTCTTTTCTGTTGCTGTTGTTCAATAAAAGTACGTTTTAAGATCATTTGAGGTGAGAATATTATACGTTAAGCTTCACTATATGGTCCATTTACCAATTTAATGCGTAATTAAAAAAAAGATTTCCGAAGGTGAAATGACCGTGGCAACCAGCGGAGCTCCAAAGCTAACCGCAGCCCGTCTATCGCAGCCCTCTCTCTGCATAGCCGTGTGAGAAGGACCGCTGGCTCTGATGGAGATTTTTTTTAAATTTTTTTTAATTGGCAAAATGTTCATTTGATTTGTGTTTATCTGACTGTGTTCATTATTATTCCCCAATATATGAAAAAAGTCAGAAAATTATTATCTAGAGACTATTAATAACAGGAGGTGAAATGCAGCTCTAGACAAGCAGAGCCTGTGGTGATGTCACACTAGATTCATGAGCTATAAGAAGGAGGAGATGACCTTGTTCGGGGCTCAATCTTTGCCGGACGCTCGCGGACGTGATTTTTGAGCCCACAGCTCTGCAAACTCCAAGCATTTTCTCTGTCCTGTAACGACCTGATCTGGAATAAACTCTGTTACTTTTTACTCCTGTTAGTCCTTTTTTATATGGTTTTACCCAGTTTGAGTTAAGAGTAGTAAAGAACTTGCTCCCAGGAAAAGAACCGTTGGGGAAGCACCAAGGCGCAACGGCTTTTTAGGGGACATAACTTCCCCATTTAACAGTTATTAATAGAGAGACGCAGTCGGGCCGACGTTGGCCCTGGCTGCCGCAGACGGGCTAACGTTAGCCCACGTGTCATGGTGGGCATGTATCCCGATGGTTAGCCCACATGTTGTGGCAGGCGTGTATCGCGACAGGCTGACGTCAGTCCTGGCTGCCGCAGACGGGCCGACGTCCCTGGCTGCGGTTAGCATTGAAGCTCCACTGGTTGCCGCGGTCCTCTCAACACCAGAAACATTTTAAAAATTAACTAAACTAAATCAGTAAATGTTCCATATAGTGAAGCTTCGCCTCTAATGATCTTAAAACATACTTTATAGAACAACAGCAACAGAAAAGGGAACTTTTAACTTAATCCTCTGAGCTCTGTGAGCGCTAACCTGGAAGCTGCTGCTGCAGTGCATGCTGGGACAGCTGTCAGTCTGGAGAACGGATAAGTCTGCTCTGATGCATGCTGGGTAAAGAAGGAGGGGCCAGAACAACATCAACTTATTGAACAACTTAAGAATGATCAATTAACTTATTTATTATTTTTTTAGCCTAATATAAAAAGGGACGCTTTTTAATAGATTGTTTATAAATAAATAAACTGACATCTAGGAGAAAAAGTATTAATGGTTTATTTTGAGTACGGTAAATGTCAAAACTGATTTTTTTATTGTTAAGTTTTTATATATTTTTTATAGATGTTCTTTATTAATGTTGCTTTTTTTCTAACTAAAATGTGTCTAACCAGATTATTTATTTACATTTCAACATTTCATGTGCAAAACGTCTCGTATTTGAAAAACATTTAGAAAGTGAAACTACCAAACTGGTTCTGTGAGTTTAAATCGGACCTGCTGGACGTTTACAAACTGCTGCCTTAACGTGTCATCTGCCAGCTCTACGCCGACTCGTCTATAATGTTCTGGTTCTGCTGCTGCCTCGGTGCTTTCATGGCCTCCGGTTCCAACTAAAGCCCTGCCTCCAGAGCAGCTGATCAACTCAGGACTGAAGTTACAGGAAGTTAGTTTTAAAGGTTGTGGTTTAGAGGAAGTATAACTGCAGGAACACAGACACTCTGAAAGCTTTAGATTCCCCTTGTCATCTGAAATTTAACGGTTTTATTTTCCTTTCTTAACTTAAACTGACTTGATAAAGGATCTATTAGAAACCATTGTCTGGCTTTGCAGAAGTCAAACGTTTGCTTTTCTCTGCGGTTTAATTTCCGTGGTTCCCTGCATTAAAGGTTCCCTCTGAGCCAGGAGGCGGTCGGGTCCGTGAACCCGGTGAAGGTTTCCTTCTCAGCTCTGTTAGAAAGTTTGGGGCTCGGTTCTGTTCATCCCCATGTGAAAGACGTCAGATTAGCGTTTATTCCTTTAGTTTTCTAAGATGAATAGACTTTAAACTACCTCAACAGGCATGTATCCCTTCAGTCATGTACAAAAAACAAAAACATTTTAAGTTCAGATCGCCATACGCTTAAATAAAACACAAAAAGTAATTAATGAAATAGTTTATTTGTCTGACGGGGAATGCTCGTTTGACAGTTCCGGTTGCATGTTTTAGTTTGGGCTGAAAACAAACATCACCTTTAGTGCTGGTTTACTAAATGAAGGTTTAAATGCCCCCCCCCCCGCAGATCTTCTCCACCCCAGAGTGGACCCCTCTCTGACAGTTTGACCCCCCCTCTTTGTCTCCTTCAGGGTGCAGGGAGCCGTGGAGCAGAGGAGCTGTGCCAGTCCCCCTTCTATCCTCTCATGTCCCACCCCCCCGTGTGTTTCCCAGTTTACCAGTCACCCTCCCCCCCCACCCGTCACTTTCCTGATCCATCCTGTGAGGTTGCCCCCTCGCCCCCCCCATGCTAGGGACACAGCCAGCCGCCTGCCAGCCCAATGACCGCCTGGATCGTCCTGCCTGTCAGCCTGGCTGCCTTCTCCATCACAGGGATATGGATAGTGTGAGTCACTCTGAAGCTCCAGCCTCTCATCAGCTCTTTGTTTCTTTACAGTATTTCCAATAATCTACAGAACATAAGGGTGGTCTCACATTAAAGGAAAAGTTCAGGGTGGTTGACTGACTTATTGTCTGATATTCAGCTTGTCTTTTTTTGCACACCATGATATTTTAGAGCAACACTTATTCAGCACTTACTCAGCATATGAGAAAAGAAAAAACACAAACATTCATCCCAACCCAAAATATCCCTGAAAAGAAGAAAACCCAATTAGAACAATAATTGTTTCTCTATTTCCAAAAGATCAGCCCAAATTGTTGTAGTATTATACATAGATCAGAAATACTAAATCAAATCTATTATTCGAAGTAAAATTGTCTGATATTCAAATAACGAAGGTTATTTCAGGAAACTCCATGAGACCAGCTGCAACTCCAGTTCACTGATCAGCTGTTTCTCTGGTTGACCTCTGACCTTTTCTCTTTTTTCCCAACAATATTTTTTATTGTATTTTTTAACAGATGTATCTGCCATATAACTAATACAGTCAACAATATGGAGTCAGAAAGACGTCTACATGTTTGTAAACTTCTAAATCTTAGTTGAGGGTTAAAGAATAAAAGTTGAAGCGGAAAAAATAGAAGTTGATATTTAATGTCAGATTTTTACCTTATAATGTGAGAAACTAAAAAAACAAATAATAAGAATTGCATCTACATTCAGTTTAGTATTTAAATTAAACTTTTTATTTCTTTCTTTTTTATTGCAGTTTAAGATTTTATATTTTCAGACTCAAATCCTTTTCTGTCAGTTTCTGTTTCTTCTTTTAATTTCATATTCCTTTTTCAGTTTAAGGATTTTTTTTTTTTTACGCTTTCGATGCAACATGGAATGGGACATTTCTCCAGTGCTGCTGTCAATCACGTTTCCCCGCCCACTACCGTCAGATCAGTGTGAAAAAAAACTGACTTGAAAGTGTAAAAAAATGTAAATAAAAAATCCTGAAACTGAAAAAGGAATATAAAACTAAAAAAAGAAACAGAAACTGACAGAAAGGGATTTCAATCTGGAAATATAAAATCTAAAACTGCAATAAAAAAATAGAACTAAAGAACTGAAAAAGTATAATTAAAATGTGTAATTGTAATTAAAAAACGTAAAAATAGGTAATTAAAATACTAAACAGGATTGAGTTTTTTTTTTTTTTCAAGCTGAGGGGAAGAATTTAGATTAAATTCTTATTTCATGTTCCCTTTTTTAGTTTCTCAGATTATACGGTAAAAATTGGATATTCAATGTCAACTTATATCTTTCATTTTCAACTTTTATTCTTTCAGTTTCAACAAAAATTTCTAAGTTTAGAAACATTTTGACCCCTTTCTGACTCCATACAACAACATCAACAGACGCCCTCTGAGGCACATCTCTGCATAGATTCCTTAGAGGATACAGAAGATAACGGTCCATTGCTGAGGCTCCCCTGTTTAACCTTTTGGTCCCACATTCATCTTGTCTTTAGCTTCTTCAGTGGCGGTTCTAGACCAAATGTACCAGGGGGGCCCAGGAGGGGGCCAGCGTTATTTTAATGTGGGCACAGAAAAGCATGAAATAAAAAACAGGGCAATAGATTCAAATATATTAATATAAATACATGAAGTGAAATTTCTATTCAATTAGGTTTAATTAAAATTCTATGTCTTATTAGGTCAATGGACATTCAGGATTTAGGTAATTTTACTTAAGTTAAAATTACCATTTTCTATAAAGTCTGAATTAGAACTGAAGAAAAACTGATCAATTCAGCTGTAAAAAGTGTTTTTTGGTTTGAAAAAAAACATTCAGCAGATTAAAACTGGAATCCTATCTCAACACGCTGAAGCTATCACCTAATTGTTTTTAAATAATTAGTAAAACAGAATTTGTGAAGAAAAAATGAAATAGATCCAAAGGACCAATCAGTAACCATGTCTGTTTCAGTGCAGATCATCATTAGGGTTTCTCTGAGTATCATGTCTTCAGTACAGGGGCCATGATATGATCTACAGGGGCACTGGCCCCCGTTGGCCCCTGTCTAGAACTGCCCATGGGCTCCTTCATCTGGAGAGTCCACTCCTGCAGCAAAGTTCCAGAAGGCTTTCAAAATGATTTCATATAAGTCTTCAGCGTTTGCCTGATCCATTGTTTGATATCTGCTCCTGTCAGGTTTTATTCAGGCTTTTAGCTTTTAGCAGGCAAATATCAATCAATAATTGTTCACATTTGGTGAACAAAGTGTTTTTTGGATACAATCCTAAAATGAGGGAAACCAGATCTATTACAACATCCTATAGTATTTTATCGCTCGCCACAGGTTTTTAATCTCCCTTTATACACAGATGCAATGAAACAAAGCCCCTTTATCAACTAAACATTTTGTGCGTATATCTGGTATATCAGGACTTTAGTGATTTAAATGGACTGGTGTAATATAGATGAGCATTGTAATAAACCTCTGACCTTTCCTTACCTGCAGGTATGCTATGGCTGTGATGAATCACCATGTTTGTCCTGTAGAGAACTGGTTGGTGGTTCTTTTTATTAACATCAATATTTATTAAAAGCTCTTTAACATGTAAATTTATTTCACAGCTTTGGGTAAAGTAGGAATCTATGTGAAAATGATTTACTGGGCCACAGGAAGTGGTTTGGAACCGTGACGTGGGATAGGAGGAGAGGTTGGACTTTAACAGGAGCGGCTGCAGCGGTGGAGGCCGAACCTCTGCAGCCTCTGATGGCACATTTAGCTGCACTGCTGCCGACAGAGAGATTTGCTCCAGTGTTGCTGAAAGCAAGGATCACATTTACAGATAAAAAAAACTCTCAGCTTTAAAAAAGCTTTTCATAGTAATTTTTAAAGGAAAAGTCCTGTCAACCAGGAATGATCAATGGATCATTATTTATACCTAAACTAATACGTTCACAGTGATTTAATGAATTTCGCATTAATCTGTTAAAAAATAAAAATTTTCGTCACGATCACTGAGTCTGGGAGTGGCCATTTTTGCCCAAATATAGTAGCCCCTCCCTCCTGCCATCTTCCAGCAGTGACGTCACGGTGAGGTAAGCCTAGCGCCATTCTCCCCGCTTTACAAGCTAAATCAATGGGAACTACTAGACACATCTGCAATCAACAACAATTATTGAAGATTTCCAGAGGACTTCACCATTGAAATTCACCAGAGCTATAGTGAAACTGACAATGCCCACGTGCATGGCAGCTGGATGCTGGAATACATCGGGTAAAAGTGAAAATAAAGAGTTATTCCACCTTTCTGATTCCTGATCCTCCACGGACGGGTTGGTCGTTGGATCGCCAACTTGAAGAGGGAGGATTTGCCATCGAACTTCTGGCCAGAGAAAAAACCCGTAATATGTAGCCAACATTTGGAAGAAGAATGTTTTCAAGATGACTTGGATAATAGCGCGTTGTGACAAACACCAGATACAGCACTGGGACTTGATCAACAGCCGATACCGCACCGTGACAATGTCACTAACCAGTAGGTGGCAGTAGTGTTCTTTGACAAACATGGATGCCTCCAGTAAAGCACATTCACATGAAAATTACTGTGAATTAAAAACACTGATCATTTATTGAACAGGATGGAATCATTTCAGATTTAAAGAACTTTCAGAATTGGACTTTTCCTTTAAACGGTTTAAATTACACAGATATTGAAATCCTAACCAATATTTTTTCAGCTTGCTTTTTACAGATAATTTTTTTAGAGGCGGTTTCAGTTTCAGCCAATTCCTTTTTTTCTTTTCAAATCCCCTGAGACAGATTTCCCGTTTTCCTATCCTGGGTGGACTATTTGCTGACCAATAGGAAGACGTCTGCTCTGCCTGGACCATAGCAACAGCAATTCTATTGGCCGATGCTCAGACCATCCAGAGGCTTAGAGAGAGAAATCTGTCAAAACAGGACTTCAAAAGAATGTAAACTATTAAACTCATTCTCGTCCCAAAAAATAATGAAATAAATAAATTATATTTGGAAAATAACATCTGAAAATAAGGAAACTATAAAAACATTGAGCTTTTGCAGAAGTTTTTCTAATTTTGTGAAACACCTTTAGTTAAATTTCCACTGTGGAGTCGTGTTCTTTCTTCTCAGCAAACATGTTTTTCTCCATTTGGGTCGGAGCGTCTGATTCTTCTGACTGGATTTTATTTAAGGGCCTCAGATTAAAAGAGGCTGAGGTCAGATGGATCTCCTCCTTCCCGCTCTCTGTTCTCTACTGTTTGCTGTTGGTCTGGATTCTAAAACCCAAAGCTGTGGTAGTTTGAGGTTCTGGTCCTCCAGGTGTCGCGCTGATCCCGCCGTGTCTCGGTTACAGGTCTTACAACGTGACCTGCACAGAGGAGCTGCCCCGCCCAGGCTTCCCCAAGACCTGCTGCACCATCCAGGACATCCCCCTCATCAGGTCCGTTCTTTGGCCCAGCCTGTCTCAGCCGGGCCTGGAGCATGTGTTAACATCTGGTTCTGCTCTGTGGGACGGAACCACGCCATCCGAAATTAAATGAATTATTAAATTAACCTCTGTCTGCATGTTTAGTCGCCATGGTGATGCTTTTATGTGTTTCTCTCCTGCAGTAAATGTGGTTCCTTCCCTCCTGAGAGCTGCCTGTTCAGCCTGATTGGAAACGTTGGAGCCTTCATGGGTACGTCCTCCTCTGACCTCCACTCTCCTTCAGCCGGTCGAGTCATACAGGTTTAGTGACTCGGCCAGTTTTGGCCAGCATGTGCGTCCCAGAAAGTCCTAAAAAGCAGAAAAATGCTGAACTTTCTATGTACTTTTTCAGTTTTGGGTGTATGGATAGAGTATTCCTGAAAAGTCCACAACTGCTGTCAAACTACAGCCTAACTTATGCAAAACGCAGAACAGGGTAATGCCTATGAAATGATGCACATCATTTCATAGGCATTACGCTGCATCAGATCTCTGATATCAGATGGAGCGTCGTTATTCTAGGGTTTTTACTGAGCGAAGCAGCAGGTTCAGCTGCTGAGGTTCCCGGGACCATCGGCCCCCGTGGGACGTCCAGAAGTGGCGCCTGTCTGATCAGAAATGACTTCCCCTTTATCACTCCTCCTCAGTCCGAAGTGTTTGGCTCTGGCGTTCAGCTGAGGTCCGTTTCTCTTCAGGTTCTGTTCCTTTCTGTCCTGCAGTGGTCATGGTCTGCTTCCTTCGCTACGCCCAGATCATCGAGCACAGCCACCAGGGCTGGGTCAACACCAGCGCTCTGGTGTCCGGCTGCACCAACGCCGTCGGTCTGGTCATGGTCGGGAACTTCCAGGTAATCATCATCATCGGCGGTCCATAAAGACCTGCAGGCCTGTAGAGTCTGACGGACGGGAACATTTGTCTTGTTTCTGCCCCTCAGGTCGATCACGCCAAGTCTCTGCACTACGTGGGCGCCGGCGTGGCGTTCCCTGCCGGGCTGCTGTTTGTGTGCCTGCAGTGCGTTCTGACTTACCGAGTGGCTGTGACCGCCCTGGATTACTGGATGGCCCATTTCAGGGTGGCTCTGGTGCTGGGAGCCATGGTCTCCCTCGTCCTCAGTATCCTCTTTAAACCGGGGGGGAGGGGGGCCTCGCCATCATAAGAGTCATGGCCGCCATGAAACCAAAACGCCAGGGCTCTGTTGGTTCTGACAGCTCAGAGAAAACCATATGTAGTAAGAGAGAGACAGACGGTCTGAGGAAGGAAGCCATCTTTGTTTAAAGGGTCAGAGTCATGTTATGAGATTATCGCCTCCTGCTGGAGTGTTTGTTCAAAAATCCTTTTTCTAACAGTGAGAGACTGGAGGTACGTTACTGACCCCAAAATCCCACATCCTACGTATCGCCCCCGCTCCGCTCCACACCGCCTGCATCCTCCGCTGTTCCTCCCGTCCTGCTCCGACTCCAGGAGAGCAGCGTGATATTCTTAATACATTTATAGGATCAAAACATGCGGAAATGAACACTTAATTTAATTTGACATATAAAGAAAACCCAAAAACATCAGCGTCCAGCAGATGTTCAGTTTCTGCCCAAATATTTTCTCTCTGTTGTGGATTTTTATAACAGGGATACAACAGAGTATTAGGGCAAGGATAGAGTTTATTTTATTAAAAAAAGTCATCAAACCACAACCTGTTTCAGATAGAAAGCTTGGAGCTCCGCCCAGCAGATGACGGCCGACCAGCTCCACCAATCAGCAACCAGAGTCCACTTTGACATCCTGCCCAGTTTGATGATTTCCTGATTTGTCAAACCGATGCTAAAGTAGAACTTCACGTGATGCTCCATATTCCTCATTTTAGGGAAGAAAGAGCTTCTTGGAAGAGTTGATATAAAATACAACTTGTTTCTCATAATTTTAGGACTTTATTGTCTTAATGTTATGACTTGATTCTCATAATTTTACGACTTTATTCTCGTAATTTTATGAATTTTATTTTTATGAACGGTTTGTTCTCTACTTCCAAACTCAGCATCTCTTCATCTATTCGTGCAATAAGTTTGTTTTGAAGATGTGAGATTCGTTCTTGGAAGTTTGTTGTTAGTGGATTTAATGAAACTGGATGGAATTTATAAAAAATATGCTCTAATTTGTAGTTACCAATCCATCATTACTATATCCTAATTTGACAAACCGGATCTTCTTGACGTTAATTTTCCTGCTTGGTGCGATTGGAATGGCGTAGCTAAAAACAGCTTGGCTCCGTATTTTGACGTAGAAGGACGTAGAAGACTTACGCGGTCGGTGACGTGTGGGGGAGCGGCGGTGGATGTAAATCAGCTCTCATTGATTAACATGACAGACGAGTTCTATGTAGTTGAGCGGGGCGCTGATGGAGTATGTGGAATGTGGGGGTGAGCGTGTGCAGAGGGGTAAAGGAGAAAGTTATGTGGGTTAGCAGGTTAGCAAAGTTTTGAAAATAAAGAAAAGTTAAAGATCCAGTATCTTTGATTCCTAGACTGGAAGCGGTTTTCTCATCAGTTTTTCAGATCTGATTGAATTCTGAGCTCATCAACGATGAACACACCTGGATAAGTTTAATCTGTTCGTTGCAGTTAGAAGCTTTTAGCCTTTGATTTCTTACCTGGAAGCTGCTTCCCTGTTTGTTACGAACAGTTCTGGGAACAATCCACCAGAACCAGATCCGTTTATTTTAGCTTTACCGGACGGTCAGACTATCAGTCTGCACGACAATCAGGCTTTCAGGGGGTTCTGCCAGCAGGTGGCGCTATGTCTGTTTATCTCTGATCATCCAACCAGGTGCTGGAATTCATTTAATGCTGATTGAACAGAATCAGGATGGAGGTTTGGTGTTTCTGACCATATTTTATCAGGATCAGATGATTGTTGGTCTTTTTTCTAGAACCCGACTGTGGAGCTTTAAAGGGGACAATTTTATCACTGAACAGAGGAACGATTTATGTTTAAAATAAGAAATAGACAATTTCATTATCTTGTATCAAGAGCATGATATTTAATGATCTAATTTAATGAAAAACGACTCATTCCGTTGGTTGATCATCTTATTTTCTCTGCTCACATTAAGAGCAGATCTCATTTTAAGATCAGTTGCAGGAGCTCAGAGCTGATTGGTTTCAGTTTTTCCCTGAAGAGTTTTACTTTATTCATCATTTAAAATCCAAGGTGTTGCACTTTTAGCTAGCTGCTAGCGATGTGCTAGCTCTTTAAATATGTGGCTCAACTCTTTCATTTTAGTTTCATACTTTTGTTTTTTGGCCCTGAGGGAAAAACCTCCACTGGTTCCATGTGTCTTTGTCAAAGGGTGCGTTTGATTTAAGTGTGGGGATGTCTGACCATGATGACTGTAGACACAGATGACTTTGACTCATTTAGCTGCAACGTCACGTTTCTGTCATTTTACTTGGAATAATGATGGTTAATGAGGCATCAGGAAGCTAAACTATTGATTCAGTCTCAGAGAATACTGACACCTGCTGGACATTTAAAGACACTACAGGCAGCTGATTGGACAGGTTAAATTGAATTATGAGTTATTGTAGGTTATGTTGTATTACTTTATATCTATGTTTAAATTTAATATATCCTTTTTTTTTTTTAGATGCAGCCAATAACGTGAAACAAAGTCATAACATAGAAATTTAGGGGAAATGAGGATGCTGCTGGACTAGGATTTTAAATCATAATTGTAAAACAATAAGTGCAGGAATAACAGTAAATAAACTAAGAGTTGATTTGAAATGAACTTTAATTCAGATAAGTTGATTGAAAACTGAGAGGAAAAGGATGACACACCGAGAAATTAAAATAAAAAGGCAACGGCTGAAACGTTCCTGTTTCTTAAAGGCTCCAACATTCTGGATCATTTTAATGATAAACTGCAAAAGAGACGTTTTTGTTTAGCTGATGCATCATGTTGACAGAAACGTTTCTAAACCCAGTTTAGTGAGTCAGTCAGAAAGCCCTCCTGGATCGATCACATGACCTTCTGGAAACGATCCGATGCAGCTCTATGGGCTCCACGCATCGCTGTTAATGGACCCATCACTAACAGGGGCGCCTCCAGACTCTGGCTCTTCAAAATAAAAGCACTTCCTGGCTGATTTAGCCATTGAGTGAATCAACCAGGCGTTAATCTGCCTTAAGATCAATTTATGCTATTGATGCATAGCCTCTGCAACCGTCAAATCTGTCTCTGCGCGACCACGCCCCACGCTCAGAGGTTAAGCGCAGAACTCAAGCAAAGGGTGAAGTCTTGGTGCTTGATATGCCTTTCCGGGTGTCTGTGCTCTCGTACTTCTCGATTCGGTGCGGGGCGCGCCATTTTTAAAAACCCAGGAACAACTACGACGAAAGGTTAATCGAGGATGTTCGCTCCATTAACAGAACCTTCAATGTCTAGCAACTCTAGATCCATCTCTGTGACAGCGATATCTTGCAGACGCGCTATTGTTGTTTTGGAAGATAAATCTCTCCCACGCTTTGGCGGGAAACTGCTCTGCATCCCTAGGAAATCCACACTGATGGTGCAGAAGCATACCAGCAAAACTGGTAAGCGACATTTGATGTTTATGGCTGCTTTTTTTTTTTTTTTGGAGCACTAGTGGCTCGTTTTATAGACAGTAGGATGACAGGAAAGGGGTATAAGAGAGGGGAGACATGTGGGAACAAACCACAGGCCGGATTTGAACTCGGTTTAGTTTAAAATGATTTTTATGCGTTCATGTTTAAATAAAAAGTGTTGAACTCTTAAAATAAGTCAAACTCAAATCAAGCAATTGTTTTCCTCATCAGGGACATGTCTGCATGCTAATGGACAGCAGGATTCATCAAATTCAAATCCTGATTTTCCCAGTTAAAACATCGACGCCTTGATTGTAGAGAAGGACGTTAGATGGAGCTGAACAGGATCCACTGGAAGGGAAACTGGGAACCAGTGGTTCCTGGTTTGTTTCTGAGGGATGGAGCTCGTCTCCGCTTCATTTTCTAGATGTTTCCGCTCCTTAACTCTTCCTCCCTCCAGGCGGCATCTTCTTCATACACGAGAGCTTCGTCCTGCAGCACGCCGCCGCCATCTGCGAGTGGGTCTTCACCGTGGACATCCTGGTCTTCTATGGCACATTCACCTACGAGTTCGGCACCGTCACCACAGAAACCATGATGGCGGGCCTGCAGCAGAGCCAGCACGGCTCCGGGGCCATGATGGACCCCATGTCCAGGACGTCTACGCTGGGAGGGGCCACCAAGGGCCTGAAGTCCCCCGGCGGCAGCAGCACGTCCACGCACCTCAACTGCACGCCAGAGAGCATCGCCATGCTGTAGACCAGGAGGCAGGGCTGCTGGTTTGGACTCCAGAACCGGTTCCTCTGGGTTCTTCTGCCCCCCCGCCCCCCGTCCAAAGCTTTGCGTCCCCCCCCCCCCCCCCCCCTGTAGCGTTTTGCTTCCCTCTGCACGGCGCCGCTCCCACGCGGATCAGCACATGTTACTGTTGGGTTTTTGCATCTTTAAACATAGAAACTACTGAATGTTGAGAAGTGAGTATAGATCTAGAATATTAGACAGGCTGTGAGTCACAGTCTAATTAATCACTATTTAATCATCTGCTTTGCTTTGACTCATGTAAAACGGCCACTTATTTTTTTTTTTCTTTTTTTGCGTCTCAATCATTTTTCACGTTGAACCAATTTGCTGATTGGTCGCCATGGTAACCACCGCAGGCCTCTTCTGTCGGCCTTTCAGACCATCAGCTGACTGGGAGTTCTGGTGCCGTTCCAGGGTGGATCCCTGGAAGCAGTATTTCTTGTTAGTTTGGAGTCATGTGACGCCTTCGCAGAGGCCCTTAAAGGGCCCCGGGGCCCCAACCATCCGCACGTTATGTGGCGTTACAACCAGCATCTGCAGTGGGATCTCTGGGAGGGATGGAGACGCTCAAAGCACGGCCTGCGGTGACAGTCCCGGTCTGGACTTTGACTAGGCCGTTCTGACTCCTGCTGTGGGGTTCAGAGGGATGGCCCTCGGTCTCCATCAGGTTCTCTGAGGCAGGGGGTCCAAAGTCTGGCTCAGGGGCCATTAATGGTCCTCAGAATGGCTTTAAAATGGATCCGTCGCTGCGGCTGTTTGATTCCTGCAGGTTCTGTTTATTCTCAGCATGTTACTGAATAAAAAAAGCCAAATTCTACTTTTATTTTTCATCTGGAGTTTCAACGGGTTCAACTTTATTATCGTTTATGCCAAAAAACTCAGAACCTGAAAGGAGCCAAAATGAAGGGGGGGCAGAGTAAAGGGGGCGAGATGCCGCTGTTCTGTCAGACCAGCATACACATAGTCAATACCCAGTTATTCATTTAGTTTGGTACCAAAAATGAACTTTAAACTTCCTCAATGGGCGTTTATCCCTTTAGTCATGTACCAAAAAAAACAATTTAAGGTCAGATCGCCATACGGTTAAAAAAACAAAGCAATAAAGTAAGTTATTTGTTTGTTTGTTTTTTTTTACACATGACTAACTTGCTAGATGTCCGTTGAGGTAGTTTAAAGTTTATTTTTTGTACAAAACTAAAGGGATAAATGTGTATCGATTATGGGTACGCTGGTCCGATGGGGTATGCCGGGTTTCCACCAAAGGTTCTGTTTTTGACGCCACAAAACGTGTGAAAGTTCCAGGATGTGAAGGCGGTCTGATGTGACGGTGCTGCTGCAGCAGTGTTACAGGAAGAGGACGTGTTTGGTACCACCTCACCTTCCAGAGGTTCCAGCTCCCAGAACCTGGACTCTGTAGGTCTGCTCTGGAACCCACAGGATGTGATGCAACACGTTTCTCCAGAAGGTCCCGCCTCCTGCCTCCCCCTGTGGCTTTGAGGTGGAGGACAGACGGGTTCAGAGTGGAGTCTGGACCTCAGAAACCAAAAAGCCTGGTTCTGTTTCCTTTCTGTCTGTGCCAGAAGCAGAGGCGGGGCAGCGGGCCCCCGTTCAGCGGGCCCCTGGCCCCCGATCCGCCTTATCGTCTTTAGTTTGGTTTCTGTTCAGCTGTAGCCTTCTTTCACTAAACTGGAAGCGAGTCGATGCGCGGGCGGAAGCGGCAGCGGCGTCCAGGCCGAGCATCGGTGCTGAAGCACTTTGGTGCCATTAACCGTCAACATGCCAAATATTCCACTGAAGCTGGAGGTTTCCTCTCCAGTCGCCGGTTCAGGGTCGCTTCCTTTCCTGCCTCATTTCAAATGTTCTCCTGTAAATCTGAAGATGTTCTAAATATGAATGAAGGCGTCAGAGAAAAAAGGTTGTTTCCTTTTAGAAATTCTGTAAATATGTCTGATTTGTCTCATTTAGTCTTTTTTGGTTTTGACAGAGATTTATATTCAAATATGAAATAAAAATAAGAAATTATTATCAAACTGTTTCTGATGAGTTTTTGATGAACTAAATAAAATAATTTTCATCATTACTGCTTGGATCCCTGCTGGATTCAGATGTTTTTGAGTTTCAACTTTATTTTACAGAAGTAGACGTTCAAATTGGTTTTCTTTAATTCTTTTTTAAACATCAATTTTTGTACTAAAGTATTCTTTCTGTCATGATTTGTGGACTTTAAGATTTAAAGAGTAGCGCCATCTCCTGGTCAGACTCTGTAATTCAGTGAAAGGATGGAGTCAGAGTAAAAACTCAGACCTTAGAGACTTTAGCGGTCTGGCAAAGCTAGGGAAGGTTCCTTCCTTCAGAGCGACCAACCTGCAGCTTTTAGATGCATCTCCTCTCCAAAACACATGAATCTAGTGAGCGGCTCATTAGCAGACCTGTGAGCTGAATGACATGCGTTAGGCCTTAGATTCAGCTGTGCTGAAGAAGAGATGCATCTAAAGAGTCAGAGTCATTCCAAAAATATAAAATCAATCCTCTGGACTTTGTTTCCAAGTTTGAAGACGTTTCTCTTCCATCCAGGAAGCTTTTAATTCAAACTGTCAGAAATAGCGTTTAGTTCCAGGTTTTATCCAGCAGCCCAACAAAGCCTGGTTTTAGTTTAGAAAACATCAAATAGAAATGGACGAACCAAAAAGTCTTAGTTTAAAAATAATCATTGTATCATTTTTCTTTTAATAAAAAAAATTTAAACGTGTCTCACAGACCCAAACACCACAAAGGGTTAATAAATAAATCTATCTAATAAAGCTAAGTGGATTTTATCTTTAATTATCCCCTCAGGAACAATAACAGAAGGTAAAGAATGAACTGTCTATTCTGGTCCCTACCAACAGAATATTTCTGATTAAGGCAAATTATTTAATAGAATTCTGTTAATTCTATTCAGTTTATTTCTATAGCTCCAATTCACATCATGTCATCTCAGGTCACTTTCCAGTTCACCAGATCATCCAGTCAGATTGATTCAAAGTTTTCTATCTAAGGAAAACCAGCTGATTGCATCGACTCATTGACTCTTCAGCAATCCCTCACACTAAGCATGCTTGTAGCGACAGTGGAGAGGAAAAACTCCCTTTGAACAGGAAGAAACCTCCAGCAGAACCAGGCTCAGTGTGAGCGGCCATCTGCTGAGGCCCACTGGGGTTCAAGGAGACAGAAGCAGACATAGAAAAAGAAGCATAGATACAAAAGGCAACTGTCAACCAGCTCCACAGGCGGCCCCGTCCAGGAAACACACAGCCAGGCAGACGAGCTCCGAGCCAGCTCCCATGTCAGAGGATGAAGAGAGCACATCCAGTTAGTCACAGTCAGAGAAACAGGACTACACTGGAAGACAGGCCTAAAAATGTATTAAATCAAATAATGTTAAAATCAGCTCTTGGATCTGCATTGGGAAATAGTTTGAACACATTCTACTTAAACTCTTTGAGATAAACTTTGGCTCCCAAACTTCAAACTTTTTCAACTATTTTTAATTTCTTCTTTGGTTATTAGCTAATAAGCCGAGTTTCACTGGTTTAGTTATCGTTTTTAACTGAAATATGTTGATCTTTTGGAGCTGAATTAGTTTAATAAATGCATATATTTTGAATGAAGTTGAGAATTTACTCCATATCTGTGCAGAATTATCAGTTCGATCCTGATTGGAGCTCGATTCACTTTTCATTTGTTTTTCAGCCAGTAGGGCGTATGATCACAAAATAGATGATAGTCTGAAAGTTATTTGATGAAATAACATAAGCAGGAGGGAGGGGTTACTATATTTGGGCAAAAATGGCCGCTCCCAGACTCAGTGATCACAATGAATTTTTATTTTTTTACTGATTAACGCTAAATTCATTAAATAACAGCGAACGTATTAGTTTCAGGTTTAAATACTGATCCATTGATTATTCCTCGCTGACCGGACTTCTCCTTTAACACACAGTCTTCTATGTGTTTAGTATATAGCTAAATACTATATATTGTATATAACTATAGATCCTGTATTTTTTAGATCTAATTTTTTGCACCATAAACATCAAGATAAATTCCATTAAGTTCAAACTTCTAGGTGATAAACTTGAAATATTAATTTAATCAGAATCAAAGTTTAATGGTTTAGAGGAAGGGGCCCAGAACCACCCAGCCTGTGGCCCCCGAACCCCCCCAAAAAAACAGGGTCAAATATTTATGTTTTTTAGTCATTTTTATTTCATGAAAGAATTTCAAAGGTAGATTTAATTATTTAATGGAACATTGATCTCATGATATATTTATCCAATAAATTGTCTTTTTAGCCCTCCATTATGAAACATGTTACAACTTATCAATAAAACAAATAAGTTTCAAAGAAAGACATTTCAAAAAAACATATTTCTAAAATAGAACTTAAAAAGTTCTGATGGTATTTATGTCAATGCAAAAATCTTAACCTGTATTATTTGCTATCAAAAGATAAATTTCAGATTTTTTCTTTTTTAAATTCCTTTGTTCTAATTATTTTTTTGAGTTTTATGAATGAATCATTTTATGAAGAATTTCCCACCCTGTTCTACGCTGCTCTATTAATTAATTCACTAAATTATTCTGCTCTGTTTTGACTAGCAGCAGCTTTTCTATTGGTCCGCCTGCTGAGCACCTGGAAGAACACAGAGTAAAAACCGATAAATACAGCCTCCCACTAAAACGTCAACAAAATAAAATCAAAAACATCAAACTGTAAAATATGGCTGAGCTTTGGTTTACCGAAAGTTTCCCATTTTTGAAAAACATTTTCTTCAAATTTTCTTTTTGGAAAGAAGTTCTTTGCTTTAAATTATATTGGAACCAATTTTTAGTCCAAACCACCAGGCGTCACCTCACAATGACCATGAGAGTCATCTGTGGCCCCCCGGGGGCCCCGGCCCCCACTCTGAACAGCCGATCCACGTTGAGGCACTGAGCCTAAAGGCTTTGGAGCTTTTTTAATCAAATCTTTAAATTTTCTGTAAAAACAGCTGAAAAACAAACATTTCAAGTTTTAATCCCAGTTTTATGTTGGCAGCAGATCATCATCTGTCGACCGTTTGCTTCGGCTTCTTCTTCAAGTTCAAAGATTTCACAAAGAGAGGAATGAAGAGTCTTTTTGGAAAAGGTTGTAGATAAACGTTGCGATGCTGCTAAGCTCCTCAGGTGTACATGGCTCCATGCAGGTCCTCCAGGCGGTGCTCCCTCTGCTTCCTTCTCTCCTAAAGGAAACAACAGCGAAGTCAGAACACGTTTTCACACGCCGCCAAAATAAACTCAGACTCAGCAGAAGCAGAAGGAAAATACTAACTGCTGTGGGGAGTGGTGGCCCACTGGTAAGAGCAGAGAATTCTGTTGCTCTGTACTTCTAACAATATGACAATAAAGCTGAATTCTATTCTGGTTCTATTCTGACAGGATCTGGGCTCTGCTCGGCCCTGATTGGTGGATCATTTCTAGGCTGTAGATCAGGCAGGATGCTACCTTCTCTGCACTTAACGTTTCAAACCTTCTTCCAGGTTCAGGCAATAAAAAAAATAGATTTTATAGTCATTTCTAATGTGAATGCAGAAGTTTGCTATTTATTTTATTTTTCTAAATTTTCAGTGGTCATAACCTGCAGCCAGCGTTAGCGGCACCAGGCTAACTAAGCTGCAGGTGTGTCTCAGGCCGTGGATCCCAGAGGGAAGAAAGGAGGATCGATTATGAGAAAAGAGGATTCAAAGAATGGAGCGAATCATTTGCTTTCATTATCAATGAGGAAGGATTGGCTTTATTTTTGCTTTGGAATGAATAAAAAACATAAAAATAAAAATCTGGAAAGGCATTTCCAGGGAAGGCTAAATCTGCAGCGACCACCAGCTGGGAGGGAGAGAAAAATTAAATTAAAGATTAAATTAACATTTAATCATGAATGTTTATTATATGTTTAAGCCCACATGGTCCTTTTCTACTCTGGGATAAAACACTTAGGAGTCCGCGTCGCCATACGAGGCAAATATAAGACTATTACATTTCTGCGTCTCTTTCTGAGGCAGATTTATTATTAGTTTTTTTGGTCCAATATGGCTCTTTCACAGTTTGGGTTGCTGACCGCTGGGTTAATAGAAAACATTAATTAGGCTATGGATGCTTCCACCATCCCCCTTCTTTCTTTTGTAGAACTAGACTACTGATTGTGATGCAGCGGCGGCTCACCTTGTCTTTTTTAAACTCCTCATACTCCGGGTTGTCGGTGGGAAGTTCCAGTCGGCAGAGCGGACAGGAGTTGGTCTGAGATCAGAAGGTAGAAAAGGTTTGACTGTAAAGGCGTAGAAACGTTAAATGTGCTCTGAAGATGTGCGAGTCGTACCTTTCCCAGCCACGGCAGGATGCAGCCGGAGTGGAAGAGGTGCTTGCAGGGCATTTCCCGGACCGTCTCTTGTTCCTCGAACTCCAGCAAACACACGGGACACTTCAGGCCTTTGTCTGTGGGGACAGAGAGCCAGATGAAGTCCCTCAGACGTTTTCCCAGCAGGACAGACATCCTGACTGCAACCAGAGGCCGTCACCTGCTTGCTCTGCAGAAACCACCGCCACCGTGAGGGTCTGAACGGCAGCTTTGGCTGCTGGAGGAGGAAGCCGCTGATCCCAGTCTGACGGGTCAAACCCCCCGGAGTCGATCAGGTCCAGACCCTGCATCAGAGACCTGCAGACAGACAACCGTCCCTCAGCCAGAACCTGCAGGAGGCATGGAGGGAGGGCTCTGACAGGATGCAGCTCACCTGGCCAGTTCCAGCAGCGCGTTCTGCCGATATTGCTCCTCAGGGTTGGTGGGCTCACAGTCATGTTCATCAAAGTAAGACGCCATGTTGGTCTGCAAAGAGAAACAGTTATTCTCATTTATAATTTAATAGAAACGACTGATCTTAGTTAGAAGCAGATGTTTTTTTCTATTTCAGAGCACGTGAACAAAAATTAAACATTTATAAAGTATAAAAAAAAAAATCTGAACTTAGATTTTCCTCAACTTCAGCTTTTCTTTTTTTAAAGCAGAACGAGATTTGGGCGGTAAAGAGAAGTAAACAATCAACTTTAGGACTTTGATAAACATGAACCGATATCTGATGACTTTAAACATTTCTGCAGTAAATAAAGTTTACTTTGTTTTTGTTTGGTTGTTATTTCTCATTAAATATCCGGACTTACCGCAAAGCTCACCGATAAACATTTGTCATTCTTCCGGGTTCTGCAGCTGGCTACTACGTAACGCCCAGTCTGTCTAATCACAGCAGAGAAGGGGGATCTTCTTCTTCTTCTTCTTCCGCTGAATAAAGCAAGGTATCTCAGTGCTGCCATCAAGTGGTTATTAGAGACATTGCATCCAAATGTTTTCTTCAGATTTAACATTTTGAACGTATATTAAAAAAAATCTGAACTTGAACGATGACATGCGGACACTAAGCCCCGCCCCCGACCACACGCGCTAGAGGGCTCAGATTTCCTTATTTCTGTTCTGTTTTAAATGTCTTTAAAAAATTTCCTTCGCATAAAACGTAGCGTAGATATTCATCCCCACCGCAGCTTTTAACCACTGATCTCTAATTATTCACTGGATTTCCTGTTGGTAGTGAAGCCATCGGCCGCCATATTGGTACTCCCTACTAGGTCGCAGTGTAAACAATCCGTGCTACAGCATTAAAAAACGATGATGTTCGCTTTTTCAGAGGAACTTTAATATAAAAGTAAATTCATCACTTTGACACAAACTGGCTGCTTCATAGCATCAGCAAAAATATCCCCATCACAAAAAAGAATAATTTATATATATATATATATAATTATTATTTTTTTAATTTTTGGTTAGTTCATCCACTGACTGTGAAATTACCTGTGAAAGGTTTTACCACAGCCGACAAACTGCGTGTTTTAGCAGCTCACTCCGTGAGAGTGGGGAGTACCAAGATGGCGGCAGGAGCTTTTTCGTGCTATCAACAACCCAGTCTCAGGTGGAGCCTAAACTTCTCCAGGTGCTGCCAGGTGATTGGCTGAGGCGCAGCAGACTTCCCTGGGATGTCGTCCTTGTAATTCCAATATTTGTCCAGCAGATGGAGCCATTTCCCCAGCCTAGACAACCATGTGGAATCCAAACCACCATCCACGTAGCCTCAACTAGTGTTGGTGACCATCTTCTGGTTTTTATGAACTAAATTTTATTTAAATAAGAGACGTTTTTCTGCACTTTCAAATACAAAACATTCCCCTGGAATATGATCCACCTAAACAAAATACAACTGTTATTTTGCTGAGAGAAATGGACTGATTATTAAAATTAGATTGATTAAAAAGATTCATGACATGGTGGAGGATTTTCATGAATTAATTAAAAAC
This sequence comes from Cyprinodon diabolis, assembly GCA_030533445.1. NCBI lineage: Eukaryota > Metazoa > Chordata > Actinopteri > Cyprinodontiformes > Cyprinodontidae > Cyprinodon > Cyprinodon diabolis. Next base: position 48,402,121 of record CM060073.1, on the reverse strand, counting down.
TTGGGGAAAAAAAAAAGCACATGTACAACTCTGTGCTTCAACTGCGAGAGCGTGCATGAGCGCATTTCTCCTCGTGCACACTCTGTTTAAAAGTTGCTGTTTGCATCGTTCATACAAGCTTTCTTTCCAATAGAAGATTTGTAATTTCTCCACTATGTCAGAATCACCACCGGTAAGAGAATATCGGGGGCGAGCAAGTAGGACGGCCCTACATAAACATATCACCAGAATGATTGACAGTTAGGAGAACCGCTTGTTGAGATGATCCACCAGGAAAAACAACATCCTCCACTATAACTTTAAAACCAAACCAGAAAATGTAGAACATGTTGAAAAATGTCACCATCAGACACATTGGTAGGAAAACAGATTTATTTGCATAGACAGACTAACGATGATTAATCACCTTTCAGACCGAAGATCTGAGAGGAAAGGAGAGAAAGAAGGATCTGAAGAAGGCGCAGCTTTGGTTAAATAAAGGAACCAGACTCCTGTAACATGTCTGTCTTAAATAAAGAGAAGAAATACGGCTGCAAAATTCCCTGAACATGATGGAGAGACTCCACCTAGTGGTCAGTAGAAGCTGCTGACGCTAAGGGAAAGGACCGGAAGCCCCCCCCCCAGCAGCTGGATTAGAACCACGATCCAGTTGAGAGTGGAGCTACAGACACTGAAACAAAGCCGCTCTGCTCACCAGTCTTCTCTACCTTCACCAGTTCAGCTGCTGCTCCACATCCATCTGTTTCCTGACAGCGATCCCAGCAAACTAAAGGATGGTTTATGAAAATAGACTGTAGGCGACAGCAGACAGGAGGCCTCTGATTGGTCAGTTCTCCATCCGCTCTACACTATGCATATTTCCTGTTTGGTACCTAATGGCAGAAACTCTGGCTGTAGCGCCGTCCACAGCGCCTGGCACGCCTCAGACTCTATCCCAGACACCGTGCAGGACGCTAGTTTGTAGCTCTGAGCGACGGTCTGTTGGTTTGAACCTGAAGCCAAAACACGCAGCGCCACAGCCAGTCTTTGGGGAACGCTCACAGGGGAACTGTGCGTCGTCCGGCGTTGGATTATGGGTTGTAGACGGCGAACAAGCTCGACAAACCGACACACGGACACCCACAATCAAAGCTAGTTCCTGATTGTCCCTCTGGCGTTGTGGTGTGGAATAACATAGCGCAGACCACGCTTCACTATTGGGCATAAACCAAAAATGTCTTCATCATACCTGCGCAAGCTAACCGCCACACAATGCTGCGGGAGGATAACCCGCCCTTTAGGGTGCGCTCTGTGCCTCGGCTCCTCACCGCCGAACCAGAGGTTACTGAACACATTCCCCGCAGCTACTTTGGATACGATGAGGAACGATGCGACGGCGCAGAACGTTTAGGACCTTCTACATGAACCCAAACATCTCCTGCATGTCCAGGAGTAAAGATGAGGAGGGAAACGGTGTGAAGGTGACATCAGGAACTGAATCATTAATGGAGGAAAGAATCTTTAGCTTAGCAACATGGTTTCCACGCTTCCTTACTGCTGACGAGTTCAAACATCACTGCAGAGGGACTTCACATTTCCTGTTCTCAGAGCGACCTTCTCTTTCTTCTACATACCAAGAGTCTAAACACCGTTCTGACATCATATCTGCTTTGAAGAAAACAAAATCTAACCATCTGATTTTCAGGTCATTTTTTCTTCCTGTTTAATGGCTGCTAAGCGACACTCAGCCAGTGAGCGAAGCAGTCAGACCTCAGAAACCAAACCGGACGTCAGGAACGCCGGACGTTTTCCAGACAGGAACGCCGCGTCTCATTTCTGGTTTGATCCGATTCACCAGATCCACAGACCAGCTGAGAGCCACCAAAACGTTAAACATGCAATCAGGATTCTGCTTCAAGGACAACACTTCAACGGTCGCTACCAAAACGTTTTCACACCCCATTTAAAGCACAGAACTACGACGCAGAAATCAGAGACGTTATGAGAAAGATCAGAATTTTCTATGAAACAATGAGTTTTAAAATGTTTGTCGGACAGATAAAAAAGTGAATACTTGACCTAAGTGTTCCTTCATAGGGGAGGGGCTTAAAAAGCTATAATGTGAAAGGAGGCGGAGTCTAGACGCAGGCCGCAACTTGTTCTGGATGATATCTATGTGTAACAGTGCATAATTTCTCCTCAGCTTCCCACTTTCCTGTCAGTTTATGGCATAAAGTCTAGATCGTACTGAAGGTAGTGATGTCACTAAATGGTCGAAAGTATATTTGCACACGTTGGTTAAGAGGAAGCGTCTAACTGAAGAGCTTGATGAAGCAGCCCTGGCAGTACGGCTTGTCGTTCTGCTCCTTGAAGGTGCCTTTGTTGAGCTGCTTCAGGCAGAAGGCGCAGACGAAGTGCTCCGGGTGAAACTTCTTGGCCATGGCGGTGATGCAGCGCCCCGTGATGGGCTTCTGGCAGCCGGAGCAGAGCGAGCCGCGCCGCTCGTGGTAGTGAACCTCGCAGTACGGCTGGCCGTCGTGCTCAAAGAAGCTTCCGTTCACGAACGGGGTGAAGCACTCCTGCAGACACGCACCAAACAATGCTGGGATTTAACTTCCTGTTTCATCCAGAATCAAACGGAGGGAAGAAGAAGAAAATGTGGATACAAACTCTGCAGACGAAACACTCCGGATGCCAAAGGCAGTTGAGGGCAGAGATGTAGTTCTCCAGGATGGCTCTGGCACAGCCGCCACATTTGGGGGCAAACATGTCGAAGTAATCCTTCCTGCAGTACGCCTTCCCGTCCTTCTCATGGAAACCTTTGGAGGACACAGAAGGAAAATGGGTTAAAATAATCCTCCCAGTACTTCCAGGACAAAGCGAAGGAATAAAGGCTGTACCTTCCGGGCCAAAGAAGGATCCACACTGAGCGCAGAAGAAATGCTCCGGATGCCAGGTCCGATCCAGCGCCGTCACCACTTTCTGCAGGAACGACAAAAACAGAGCTGACTTCCTGCTGGCGCCTTGGAGCGCACAGAGCGATTCATGGGGGGGAGGGGGGACTGACGTCCAGGATGGGTCCGTTGCAGTAGTAGCAGCGTGGGGAGAACAGGTGGTGGTAATCCTTCTCACAGTATGGCTGGCCCTCACGCTCAAAGAAGTTCCTGGAGCCAATCTCCTCCTGACAGTGTGTGCAAACGAAGTGCTCCGGGTGCCACGTCCGGCCCATGGCCGTCACCACCTGAGACCCAGAGAACACGGCTGGATGATTTTAAAGGATTTATTAACAGAGCAGCTAAAACAGAAGTTATCATCTCTGCAGTTCTGCTTCTATAGGCATAGGCTGCTGGAGGACATGACATCTTCTCTTCTTTTTGCTTCCAAAAAAAGAAAATTAAAAACAAACCACTGGACTTTGTTTCCAAGTTTGAAGAGGTTTGCTTAATTTTACTTCTATTCCCCATTTTTGTATTATTTGATAGATGAACTTCTAACCTTACCTGTCCAACGATGGGCTTACAGCAGGCGCCACAGACTCCCTTAGCGACCGTCTGCACCCCCAGCTTGTTCAGGTCCGACTGCAGGCTGCCTAGCATGTTGTCGAGCTTGTTGACCTGAGTCGGTGGCCCCCCCGGAGGGCCGGCCTTCCCCTGGGCCAGAATCTGAAACGGTTCCAAACAGAACATCAGATCACAGAGAGGCGGATGGTTTGCTCTGTGAGGCTCAGGAACAGACGGTTCTCAGCAGGAAAACAGATCTAAGTAGGAGACAGATTCCTGCCTGCATTGGAGGGAAGAACAGGTCCGACTCGGTCTGGCAGCCCACAGATACCAGGACTTTGGGCGCAGCCGGTTGTACTGGCTCCACGGGGGGCGGATTGTTAGGGGTTCTAACGATAGGACAGGGTTCTGGTTTAGGGGCTTCCTGAAGGGGTGCCGGTGGGGGAGGGGCCTTTGTGACTTGCTGAGGAAGAGGACGCTGTTCCTGAGGAAGGGTACGCTGTGAGGTAAAGGAGGAAGGTGGGGGAGGTGGTGGTGGTATTGGGACAGGGTGCTGCTGCACTGGGAGGGCTCTCTTTGGTTCTTCTAGAACAGGGGGGCGGCGCAGGTTAGGGGGAGAGAGGGGAGGAAGCACCTTCCTGGAGGGGATGGGTGAGTCAGGAGGAAGAACGATCTGAGGAAGAGAGAGAGGATGGATAAAGCTCCAGACCATTTAGCCTCAAAGTCTGAGCACACCAGAGCAAACCTTGTCCACCTCGCCGGCGGACCCGTCGGGACGGAGGCGCTGTGGCTTGGAGGTTAGCACGACTCCGTCAGTCAGCCACTCGTCGGACTGTTTACAGCGCCGCTCTGGGCGGTTTATGCCCAGCTTCCCCTGAAGCTCCTCTATTAGGCGGTCCTGAGACGAGTTCTTATTCACAATGATGGGTCCCATCTTCCTGCGCAGGTGGCCGTCCCGATACATGGGGTGCACATTGGGGGTCTCTTTAGTGCGCCTGATCACGGACTTTATCTAGGAGGAAAGGGCAGACACCTCAACCCACAGCCCAGTTCACCCAGCAAGCCGGGATGCAGCGGGGGTCAGCAGGTCATGCTCTAATGGACGCCAAGTCAACAGGCATCAAGACAAGTCTCCAGAGATCGGTCAATGCATCAGCAGCCTTCACAGCAGTCCAAGTCCATCTAGTTATAACCATGGTTACAGCAGGTAACACGGGTCAGTTTCCAACCACAAACTGTTAGTTTTTCAAAGGATTAAATCCAAGAAGTGCTACCATTAGCCTGCCTTGCTTTGACAGTGCTAACATTAGCCGGCCTTGCTTTCACAGTGCTAACATTAGCCGGCCTTGCTATCACAGTGCTAACATTAGCCGGCTTTGCTATCACAGTGCTAACATTAGCCGGCCTTGCTATCACAGTGCTAACATTAGCCGGCCTTGCTTTCACAGTGCTAACATTAGCCGGCCTTGCTTTCACAGTGCTAACATTAGCCGGCCTTGCTATCACAGTGCTAACATTAGCCGGCTTTGCTATCACAGTGCTAACATTAGCCGGCCTTGCTATCACAGTGCTAACATTAGCCTGCCTTGCTTTCACAGTGCTAACATTAGCCGGCCTTGCTATCACAGTGCTAACATTAGCCGGCCTTGCTATCACAGTGCTAACATTAGCCTGCCTTTTTTTCACAGTGCTACCATTAGCCTGCTCTGCTATCACAGTGCTAACATTAGCCGGCCTTGCTATCACAGCGCTAACATTAGCCGGCCTTGCTATCACAGCGCTAACATTAGCCCGCCTTGCTATCACAGTGCTAACATTAGCCCGCCTTGCTATCACAGCGCTAACATTAGCCCGCCTTGCTATCACAGCGCTAACATTAGCCTGCTCTGCTATCACAGTGCTAACATTAGCCTGCTCTGCTATCACAGTGCTAACATTAGCCTGCCTTGCTTTCATAGTGCCAGCATTAGCCTAACTTGATATAACAGTCTGAACATTTGCCTACTCTGCTATCACAGTGCTACCATTAGCCTGCTCTGCTATCACAGTGCTAACATTAGCCGGCCTTGCTATCACAGCGCTAACATTAGCCGGCCTTGCTATCACAGCGCTAACATTAGCCCGCCTTGCTATCACAGTGCTAACATTAGCCCGCCTTGCTATCACAGCGCTAACATTAGCCCGCCTTGCTATCACAGCGCTAACATTAGCCTGCTCTGCTATCACAGTGCTAACATTAGCCTGCTCTGCTATCACAGTGCTAACATTAGCCTGCCTTGCTTTCATAGTGCCAGCATTAGCCTAACTTGATATAACAGTCTGAACATTTGCCTACTCTGCTATCACAGTGCTAACATTAGCCTGCTCTGCTATCACAGTGCTAACGTTAGCCTACACTGCTATCACAGTGCTAACGTTAGCCTACACTGCTATCACAGTGCTAACATTAGTCCGCCTTGCTATCACAGTGCTAACATTAGTCCGCCTCGCTATTACAGTGCTAACATTAGCCCGCCTTGCTATCACAATGCTAACATTAGCCTGCTCTGCTATCACAGTGCTAACATTAGCCTGCTCTGCTATCACAGTGCTAACATTAGCTCGCCTTGCTATCACAATGCTAACATTAGCCTGCTCTGCTATCACAGTGCTAACATTAGCCTGCTCTGCTATCACAGTGCTAACGTTAGCCTACACTGCTATCACAGTGCTAACATTAGTCCGCCTTGCTATCACAATGCTAACATTAGCCTGCTCTACTATCACAGTGCTAACATTAGTCCGCCTTGATATCACAATGCTAACATAGCCCACCGTGCTATAACAGTGACACCCACTACCCTAGCTAGTTCCTGATTGGCCCTCTGGCATTGTGGCGTAGAATAACATAACGAGATCACGCTTTAATATTGGGCTGAAATCATAAATATCCACGTCATACCTGCGACAGGCTAACCGCCACACACTGCTGCGGGACGATAACCAGCCGTAACCATACGTTTATCATCCCTCTAAACCTGGACCTGTCTAGAATAATGGGTTCTGTGCTACTGAAGCGTTACATCAAACAGAAACCGGACACCGTCACCAAATTCTGACCAACAACCAGCTGGGATGAATGAAAAGTAGCCATGCTGGCTAATTCTGGATGTTTTCTGTTTGTTTTTTACCGGCTGTTACCAAGCAGAGGCCAGCATGCACTGAGGCCTCAGCCTCATCATGCCTGCGGTGGCGATGCGTACGTGTCCTGTAGCAGAGACGCGGTCTACACTGGGGGCCTGCAGCAGCTCTAGTGGGACGTCTGGGGTCCCGGGGCAGGAATACGGAGTCATGGACTCGTCCATCCAGCTGGCCTCGGTCAGCGGAGTCATGCTGCCGTCGGTATACAGCCGCTCGGTGAACGGCGTCACGGTGCCGTCCAGCCCGTCGTGCAGCGACAGGGACAGCTCCTCGTCAGCCCAGTCCAGGTCTCCGTTCCCGTCGGTTCCCATGTCTATGGAGTCGTCTGTGATGGTGTTGGTGGTGCTGGTAAAGGTGTCCGGTTGGACGCAGCTTCTGTCCATGGGCAGGATCAGCTCCTCCTGCAGTCCTCTGAGGGAGTGGTCCTCCATCTTCTCTAGCGGTTCCTCCACATCGGACGCTTGAGTCTGAGCCAAACTCATGGCTAAAAGCTTTTCCAGGGCCTCGTCCAGAGAAGGTTCAGCTGCAGACGGGGGCGGCAGGGCGAGGGGGGCACCCCTCTGCTCTGCAGGAGGCACCTCTGACAGCTGCATGCTGGTACTGGTGAACACCAGCGGAGAGGGGGTCGTCAGGGGGGACACAGCAGCAGGCAGCGGGGACAGAGCTGAGGGGGGAGCGGTGAAGGTTTTTGAAAGTGTCTGAGAGGTGAAATCCAAATCACGGTCCAGAAAACAAGCAGGCCGCAGGCAGGACGAGTCCGAGGGGCCGAACCTTTTAACCATGGAGGGGGAGAGGCGCTCCGCTGACGGACTGGGGGATTTGGGGGTCTTCCGCTCCAGTACGGTGTTCACAGAGGTCAGGGAGGGGGTGGTGGTGTTGGACAGGCTGGAGTTAGAGGGAGCCGACTGACTGAGGGCGAGCAGGGACCTGGTCTTGGAGGACAGCAGTGAGGCTGACGCGTCTAGGACCGAGTCCAGGTCTGCGTCACTGGCGGCCGAGAGAGACGAGGTGGGACTGTTGGGCACGAGGAGGCCTGACTGAGGCGTCGCTGAGCCGCAGGCAGGTCCCTCCTCGTTTATGTGCAACTCCAGAGCGGCAGAGAGAGGAAGGAAACAGGAGGCAGGAGGAGGAAGACCAAGAGAAGAAGAAGCAGCTGGAGGGAAGGAGGAAGGCGCTGGTGTCCCTGCCGGGTCCGACAGAGAGCCCAAAGAAGCGGGCTGGAGAACAGAAGAAGCAGAAGCAGGTGAGAGGAAAGGTTAGAAACGCATCGAGGAGAAGAACAGAGGAAGGAGAACGGCTTTTGCAGCGTCCAGACACGCCGCCGCCTACCTTAAAGTCAGACAGAGACGCCATCAGTTCATCCAGCTCTCTGGTGGCGCAGGAAGCCGACATCCTGCTCTGCTGCTGAGATGATGCGTCCAGATCGTTGTGTCCAGATGAAGAGCTGCAGAGACACGTCAACAATGAAAGCTACAGTCAGACGGACTGAAGAACGCAGCATTAGATGGCTTTCTCTCGGTTTTAATCTAATTCTGATATTTGCCAAGAAATATGCTCTGTGTGTCGAACGTTATCTGATCTGTTTCAAAGCTGGGGGGGGGGTACCTGGCCTAGCTCATGCTTCTCTATTTATAGAAATGGGCAAAACAGAGTCACACTGTGTTTCATCCACACGCCTTTCAAATAGATAGGGCTTTAAAATTTCTAAATCAAGTTTCAAAATTATTTATTTTGACATACTTTTTGTTATATAGCTGTGTAACCAAAAAATGAGATTTAAAATTCCACCTGACGTGTGTGACTCTGTGAGATTAATGCAACAGCAGGTATTCATTTGTAGCCCCGCCCCCTAATGGCCACCATCATTGGAAACTAGAGGCTCAGACCTTTCCAAGGAGGGGTCAGAGGTCATTGTGCGACCATTTCAGGTGATGTAACCGGCATGCACTCCATAAGCTGCTCTGTAATTCTTATTTTCTGTCCAGTTTGGTGATATTATTGGTAAATGTCAATGAAATAACGACTAAATCTAAGGTGCAAAGGCTTTGCCTCATGCAGAAGGTCTCCAATAATTGAAATCAGCATATTTGTCTCACCAGATTCCCTTTTATCAGTGGAAAAAAAAGCATTTTTGCACTTTTGGCATTGTGGCAAAATCCCATTTCCTCCTAGCTCACTGCCCACTAAAACCTTTGTGGAACAAACATGCTTCAACTTATTCAGTGCAAATCTTCTTGAGTTATAGTCTAGATGTGGATCTATAAAGTCTGATTGTTCATCCAGAGTTTCTAATGGGCTTTCATGGTGTTTATTTTGGAAAATAATTTAGCGAGGCTAAATAATTTTCATTTTTCCTCATTTAATCACCTATAAAACAGACATGGTGACATAGTTCTACCTGAGAAATATTCCTTGATGCTGTTCTGTTATAAAAATACAAACAATTGTATTTCCGATTTATAGTTTGGGAACTCTCCCTCTCCGCCCGAAACGCTATCATCAATATTTTGAGGGATTTCTAAAGCCTGTTTGGCTGTTAGATTTCTTCTGAAAGCCATTCTTCCATATTAGCCAAGGAGTTCCAGGTAGAATGTTGGTTGCCTGGCAACGGTACCAAATGTCAATCAACCGCGGGAAAAATTTACAATGTAACTAATAGAGCTGTCAAAAGGACGGCTTTATTTTATTTAAAAAACTAATTGAAAATAAAGGAATTATAGAAACAGGAAAATTCAGTTAACATGAGCGACATGATTAATTTTAATTTCCCTTAAAAACCTCAGAACCATCAAAAGGACGGCCTTGGGAGTTCTAGTGTTAAGAGTTTAACCCCACACCGCTCCCCGGGTGCCACATGGCGGCAGCCCACCGCTCCCCCAGGGGGGGCGGGTTAAATGCAGAGGTACATTTCTCCAATGTGAGATCGATTAAGTTCAATTATTATTATTATTAACCTTCCTCTGTACCTGGGAGAAGGACCTGAGCCCTCCAGCAGACCTCCCACATCCTCCGCCCTGATGCCGTTCCTCTTAGGCTTCTCCTGTGGTGGGGGGCTGACCAGGATGTCGGGAGCGCCGCCGTTCTCATAGTGGGTGATGCTACATGACGGTAGGGGCGGAGCTGCCTCCTCTGAGGAAAGGTGTGAGCCAACAGGGGTGAGAGAGAGTCACATTTCCTCCAGCAGGTTCCCGTCCTCCTGTGGGGGTTTTCAGGTTAGAAGAAGATCCTACCTGTAGTTGGGAAGGAAGGAGAGCTCTGCTGCACGGCGTTCAGCTCCAGCAGAAGGCGGTCCAGCTCTGAGAGGTTGCTGCCCAGAGCCGAGCTCATGGCTGCCGAAGACGAATCCGACGTCTTGTGTTTGTTAGGAAAACTGAAAGCGCACACAGGAGGGGATGAGGCCTGCTTCACCCCTGGAGGCGTTTCCATGGAAACAACTCATACCTGTAAACATGGTCCTCCTCGATGTGCGACAGCGGAGAACTGCTGCTGTCTCTGGACCACGAGTTCTTCTGGGCCGAGCCCAGAGACTGCAGAGAGTAGTCAGAGCTCAGAATCCCCTCACATGAGCCCAAACCCAGTTTAACGTCTGAGAACATCCCGCGTTCCTGAGGAGACCCACCTGCTGGGAAGAGTGGTGGGAGTCTGGCTGATCCGTCAGAGAACCATTCAGAGCGTCGGCTGAAGGTGGAGGAGGAACCGGAGGAGGCCTGGACACGTCCTGGTAGGGAAGTCCACCTGTTGGGATGGAGTAGGGCGTCTCATCAGGCAGGAAGACCGGCCTCTTGGAGATGTGGGACGTTGTGGACTCCAGGTCTGCTAGCAGCGCATCTGAAAGGTAAAAATAAGTCTTTGCTACAGGAAGCCTTTGCAGCCAATCAGAACGACACAAATCAAGTGTTTTAGGTAGAGAAACGGGTCAGAAAGTTTAAACCAGCAAGTAAATGGATCATAGCAAACCACCTCAGAATAAACTGATGGCCTCAGCGTTAGCTAGCTGCAGAGGAAGAGACGCCAATGCTAGAGAGAGAGCAAGACTTTGACCAGATAACAGGAAGGCTGAATGGAAAACAGGATCTGGTCCAGGTTTTCTTCCTCCCTAAATGTGAGTAAACAACACAATGCAGCCAACGGTCTGCCACCTACTGGTTAGTGACATTGTCACGGTGCGGTATCGGCTGTTGATCAAGTCCCAGTGCTGTATCTGGTGTTTGTCACAACGCGCTATTATCCAAGTCATCTTGAAAACATTCTTCTTCCAAATGTTGGCTACATATTACGGGTTTTTTCTCTGGCCAGAAGTTCGATGGCAAATCCTCCCTCTTCAAGTTGGCGATCCAACGACCAACCCGTCCGTGGAGGATCAGGAATCAGAAAGGTGGAATAACTCTTTTTTTTCACTTTTACCCGATGTATTCCAGCATCCAGCTGCCATGCACGTGGGCATTGTCAGTTTCACTATAGGTCTGGTGAATTTCAATGGTGAAGTCCTCTGGAAATCTTCAATAATTGTTGTTGATTGCAGATGTGTCTAGTAGTTCCCATTGATTTAGCTTGTAAAGCAGGGAGAATGGCGCTAGGCTTACCGCACCGTGATGTTGTTATTCATTCCTTGCACTATTTTTGCACATCACTATCGCTTTATTTGGATTAATAGTTATACATGTGCATATACATACACATATATACATATATATTATATGTGTATATGTTTATATTTATATTATCTTGTGTGGTTTGATTCTGATTCTTTAAGGCTGATACCGATTATTCTGAGATCCGTCTAAATGTTCCATAATATATGCTGCCGATATTTTGGGGCTGATATTGCTTTCTATTATCACACTATATATAATATTCTATAATAACTTCACTATGATAACAAATGTTACACAAGTCTTGCTTTAAACCAAATAAACCTGTATTACAGAGTCAAAGAAAACCATAACAGTGGTTAGTAGGAGCAGAACTTCCTGCTCGTTATGTGATCAAAGAGCATGGCTGCTGAATGCAGTAAATATTAGCCCATGATGCAAAGAAAATACAGATACTGACTAAACATATCGGCCGGTCAGTGTATTGGTAAAATCAGCAGGTTAACGTGTCAGAGATCTTTAAATCGGTCGTCTCTAATCTGAAGGAGAAACCTTCTCCTGGCATCTGTCCCTCTCCTTTAGAGAGAGTGATCGGAGCTAGGCGACAGAACAATGACAGGAAGCCCATCCTGGGGTGGAGGCCCGTAGATTCCTCCATGAGGCAAACTCAGGGACAGCCAGGCTGAGTCTGCCTCTCCACTGTGTTTGTCCACCACAACAGGAGGCCCAGAGCAGAGCTGCCGACGTTGGCTGAAAGGAGACGGCAGGCTGAAAATCATTGGGACGCATTTTCTGTCAACTTTGCTGTAGGTATGAAACAATTAATCAGATTAATCGATTATTAAAGAATCGTCAACTAATTTAGTAGGCCGGCTCAAAGGTCAGAGGTCAGGATCAGACGATCAGAACAACAGGTACGCTGGAGAACTCTCACCTCGAGTCATCTGGCACTGATGACTGCGAGCAAGCAGCTTAAACAGAGGCAGGAGCAGGTGAATAAGATGAACAATGATTAGAAACTGGGAGGAGCAAGGCAGGTGAATGAAATGAACCATTAAGCCAGTCATCAGTGCCAAGGTCCTTACACAGAACTTTATAAAATATATATATAAAAAACACTGATAATTTATTAAAAGGTATGTTATAATTTCATATTTAAAGTACTTTCAGAAGTTTGAATTCTGAATATGAGCGGACTTTTCCTTTAAACGGGTCTTAACTGGGACAAACAGTGAAAGTTTGTCCCGATGTCTGTTACAGGTAAAAGCCAGTAAATTAGAATATTTTGAAAAACTTGATTTATTTCAGTAATTGCATTCAGAAGGTGTAACTTGTACATTATATTTATTCATTGCACACAGACTGATGCATTCAAATGTTTATTTCATTTAATTTTGATGATTTGAAGTGGCAACAAATGAAAATCGTAAATTCTGTGTGTCACAAAATTAGAATATTGTGTAAGGGTTAAATTTTGAAGACACCTGGTGCCACAAACTAATCAGCTGATTAACTCAAACACCTGCAAAGGGCTTTAAATGGTCTCAGTCCAGTTCTGAAGCCGACACAAACATGGGGAAGACTTCAGATTTGACAGCTGTCCAAAAGGCGACCATCGACACATTGCACAAGGAGGGAAAGACACAAAAGGTTATTGCTGAAGAGGCTGGCTGTTCTCAGAGCTCTGTGTCCAAACACATTATTAGAGAGGCAAAGGGAAGGAAAAACTGTGGTCAGAAAAAGTGTCCAAGCGACAGGGATCACCGCGCCCTGGTCAAGATTGGGAAAAAAAACCCATTAAAAAATGTGGGGGAGATTCACAAGGAGTGGACAGCTGCTGGAGTCAGTGCTTCAAGATCCACCACCAAGAGACGCTTGAAAGACATGGGTTTCAGCTGCCGCATACCTCGTGTCAAGCCACTGTTGACCAAGAAACAGCGCGAAGAGCGTCTCACCTGGGCTAAGGAAAAAAAGAGCTGGACTGCTGCTGAGTGGTCCAAAGCCATGTTTTCTGACCAAAGCAAATTTTGCATTTCCTTTGGAAATCGAGTTCCCAGAGTCTGGAGGAAGACAGGAGAGGCACAGGATCCACGCTGCCTGAAGTCTAGTGTAAAGTTTCCACCATCAGTGATGGTTTGGGGTGCCATGTCATCTGTTGGTGTCGGTCCACTCTGTTTCCTGAGATCCAGGGTCAACGCAGCCGTCTACCAGCAAGGTTTAGAGCACTTCCTGCTTCCTGCTGCTGACCTGCTCTATGGAGATGGAGATTTCAGGTTCCAACAGGACTTGGCGCCTGCACACAGCGCAAAATCTACCCGTGCCTGGTTTACGGACCATGGTGTTTCTGTTCTAAATCGGCCAGCCAACTCCCCTGACCTCAGCCGCATAGAAAATCTGTGGGGTATTGTGAAAAGGAAGATGCAGAATGCCAGACCCAAAAACGCAGAAGAGTTGAAGGCCACTATCAGAGCAACCTAGGCTCTCATAACAGCTGAGCAGTGCCAGAAACTCATCGACTCCATGCCACCCCGCATTAATGCAGTAATTGAGGCAAAAGGAGCTCCAACCAAGTAATGAGTATTGTACATGCTCATATTTTTCATTTTCATACTTTTCAGTTGGCCAACATTTCTAAAAAATCCCTTTTTTGTATTAGCCTTAAGGAATATTCTAATTTTGTGACACACGGAATTTTGGATTTTAATTTGTTGCCGCTTCAAGTTACACCTTTTGAATGCAATTACTGAAATAAATCAATTTTTTCAAAATATTCTAATTTACTGGCTTTTACCTGTATATAGACTTTACAGGATTGGGTTAATCTTGCATCCATCAATATCTTCAAGCTTAGAAACTCTTGATGATTCACAAAAATCATTTCATTAAGCTGCTCTAGGATCATCAGCAGGAAACATGTAGAACAGCATCAATGAGGACCACTGCTGCCTCCCATCAGGGTCTGCTCATAACAGCAGGACAAAGATAGCATGAGCAGCTGGAGGCGAACACACAGTGCTGGTGGAGCAGGGAGAGGCCCCCAGGGGCCCCCTCCATTTACCATCATCATCTTTATCGTTAGTGATGTTATATTTAGGCTGTTCACAGCATTATATCAGATCCTGACTTCTCATCGTCATCCGTGGTCCAAAGGGGACTCCTGCCCAGAAGAACGTCCTGAAGTTTAACGCCGACCATCAGGCAGCTCAGGCCTATTTAAAGCCGCCGGCTCAGCCGCCAAACACGTCTGCGCTGAAATATCCCCGCCGGCTGAAAATAAGCTGCACCTGGTGCGGAACAAGGCCCAGCAGGACGGAGCGTCAGCCGGAAAACAAAGCCTGCAGAGTGAAGAACGGCAGCAGAGGTTTGAGGACGAAGGTTAAGCTATGGAAGCCTGACGGTCTAAATGTAGCCGCCGTGTCGGGTTTCCCTCTCTGAACCCATCCAAAACCCTTCTGGACCCGGTGCTGCCCGCCTCATCCCATTCCTAGAAAGTCCCCGCTGGCCTTGGAGGTAGGACGGCGGTCCGACCGGAAGACAAAACAAGATTCCCAAACTGGTTTGGATGTGTGTGGTGAGGTGGGACAGGTCTGGGAACATTCAGAGCAAAGGGATGAATGTTCTGGAAATAACCAAAGTCTCTTATCTCTGTTTCAGTCCCATTTAGACCAGTCGTCCGACATTAATCACAGGAAAACCATGAGTACAAGATCTGCTTTTTCCAAATAAACCATGAAAGACATAGCAGATTCCCATGAAGCCTTTGTTTATAAATCTAAACACACATCCAGGCATAAAGGCGGGCTGAATTCAAACTTTATGGCACAGGCGTAACTTTCTATAGGACTGGTCAGTCCCCACCAATGATCTCCACTTTTCCCCCCTTTCCACTCATTTTCTTTAGCCAAAGGTAACAGAGGTTGGGTGCAGCTACATGTCTTCACAGCGTTTTAAAACAGTGTTTTTTTTCTCTCTCTCCCACTGGTCCCGTGTCCCGCCTCTCGGTGTGACATCATCAGATCTGTCGCTTTGAGACATTTGATGTCCAGTCGCATTTCACTAACGTACAGAGTAGCTACGTGGTTGGAGGAAAGACACAGCACACACTCAGTGAATATTAACCAGCAGCTGCTTCGATAGATGTTAAAGTAAAAGTTAGGAGACGGGTTGGTTAAAAAAATTAGAGACGCCACCAAAAAATCTGTTCGTTAGAGAAACTGAGCTTTTTCGGCTAAAAATGGCAACAAATTGCAAGTTTATACAATATCAGTGTTGCACCGATGCCATTTTTTGGCCCTGATACCGATACCTGATATCAGATACCTGGCTTTGAAGCATCAGCCGATACCGATACCATCCGTTTAAAATTGATGTATGTCTCTCTATATGAAGAACTACATACTACTTGGATGTAAAATAATTGCCATCATGGCTTTGTCAAGCTGCTGCCAACCTTTGTGAAGCAGGAAAAAGAATAAAACAAAGTGAATCCAGTAGAACTTTTTATTGCCTACCTTTTGGCTCTCAAACTGGTATCGGTGCCCTATTTGTTGGTACTCGCTGATACCGATACCACCATTTTAGTGCTGGATCGGGGCCCCACCCTGAGCTATCTCTATAGTTATGCTGCTGTAGGCTTAGTCTGCTGGAGGACATAGGGACCCCTTTTTCATCATTCTGCTTCATTCTATCTCTATTCTCCCACTCTGTGCTCTCTTCATCCTCTGACATGGGAGCTGGCTCGGAGCTCGTCTGCCTGGCTGTGTGTTTCCTGGACTTTTGTATCTATGCTTCTTTTTCTATGTCTGCTTCTGTCTCCTTGAACCCCAGTGGGCCTCAGCAGATGGCCGCTCACACTGAGCCTGGTTCTGCTGGAGGTTTCTTCCTGTTCAAATGGAGTTTTTCCTCTCCACTGTCGCTACAAGCATGCTTAGTGTGAGGGATTGCTGAAGAGTCAATAAGTCGATGCAATCAGCTGGTTTTCCTTAGATAGAAAACTTTGAATCAATCTGACTGGATGATCTGGTGAACTGGAAAGTGACCTGAGATGACATGATGTGAATTGGAGCTATAGAAATAAACTGAATAGAATTTAATTAAAGAGCTAACCTCACTGATTGTAACTCGTTAAGCTCGTTATTCAGAGACCAAACAGGTTTTCTTGCTAAATAACCAATAAATCTCAAAGCTGGACTCATCATTCCGTCATGAATCATCAGAACCAGGCTCGTTTGTTCTGCCGTTAATCAATAATGACGTTAAATCCTCTGCTGGTTGTTAGCCTGTCAGCAGCAGATCTGCAGCTTCCGTCATGTTTTTTTCAGACCACATTTCCTCTCCGTTCTGAAACAGATCTGGGTTGTTTTACAGCCGAGTCGGTCAAAGCGTCTCCACACGCCGCTCGCTGCATTTCATCAACTCATTATAGTCCCCATCACCACAAACCACCACCTACAGCCCTTCAGCCTCTGCTATGCAGCACGTGAGTGTTATTATTACACATGATGGATTATTAAAACCCAGCCTGTAACAGCATTCCTCTGCAGGGCTGCTCCCTCATCCCTTCATTCTTCTCCTCCTCAGCAGTGAGGAACGTGTGGTTGGCGTCTGCAGGGAGCCTCTGATCAACAGTCTCATTATTGCATCTACAGGAAAAACACCATTTATTAACTCCTGGAATCTATTGGCCAATGATTATTGCAGAGCAGCCAAAGCAAATGGTTAAGTTCAGCCATTTATCAGCAGTCTTCCCTTTAGCAGGGACTTTTAGCCAGTGGTGGCTGGTAGAGTTTTCTCAGAGGAGGGGGTATAAATTCAAAATAGACGTACACCAAAAACCAATCAGACGTAAACTAAATTATCACACCAGTATATTTATGAGTGATGTTATTATCGTTGTCTGGGCAACCACAATGCTTTACATCATGTGGCGTAACGTCACTGGCAGGAAGCAGATCTGATCACAACAGAAACAGATCTGCTGAAGAATCAGCAACAGCAGAGCAGGTCCGGGGTGGGGGATGGGGGCAAAGTTCTGCTCTGACGGCATCAAAGGCTCATTGTGGTGGGATCATATCATTCCACCGGGGCGGTCAGAGGACACCTCCCACTGTCCACCCACTCAGGGTCACTCCACAGTGTTTATCAGATGATGGGGGGGGGAGTGGAGTGGATGAGGAATTCCTCACATTCCAGCTAGAGCCAGCGGGCGGCAGGTAGGACCCAGAGGGGAACAGGTCACCTGGAACTGGACGGAAACCCAAACTCAGCGGGATATTTTTATACCAACCAATAACGGGGGGGGGGGGCAAACAATCTAAGATAAACCAAGTTCCGTGATCGGGTCAGAACCGCCATTCAGAGAAGGCGGGATAAAAATAGGCTGTGGAGCAGAGCCATGTGAGGAAGATGAGACTGCTGGACCAAAATAAAAGTGCTTCCTCACCGAACGCCAAATCAGATCACAAGGGAAAGTCTGCTGGGTCAACGGGGGCAGTCAGACCCAGGCCCACAGAGCCTGTAAGGCCTCCCCCATCCTGAGGGGCGACAAAAACACCCGCTCGTTATTTAGCCGTTATGGTTTTCATTCAATCTAATTAACTCTGTCCGAACCGATAGTTCCTAGATGGAAAATGACTCATTTGCTCCAGCATCAGTTAGACTTCTAGAACACGGTTCTAGGAAGGGATCCGCCATCCATGTCATGGTGTCTTTGTTATCCGTTGCTTTTTGTTATTTTCTGTGTTTTCTTCAACCATTGCTCTGAGGCTGCGGTCAGCCTGAAGCCGGGCATAAACTGTGCCATTTTTTCAATTGTTTCACGCAGCTACAGCTAACAGCGTACGACAAAACCGCCGCAGGGTTTAAAAGTTCACAGCCTACGATGTTTGTTCTCACACTGTGCGACCCGACGCTCTGATGCGATCCAACTGCTCACTGTGTGTCTAAAAAAAGTCAGACTCAGGGCTGAGAGATGGCGCTAGGGTTGCCAACTCCTCCTGTGCGTGCCAGCTGACCCGATCGCCTTCACCCCTCCTGGCGTGGTGATTTCGTTTTAGCCCCCCTTTGTGTGTGAAATGATTTTTTTTAACTATTTGACTCAAATCTGCATTGAATTAGATGCATATTTGCAGTGTGCTTCATATTCATTATACTGACTTTTCCACCCAGGTATTTGTTTTTTCTCCTTCTTCCCGATATTTCTGCATCTTTTTTTTTTCAGAGGAGAAGCATGGCTGTGCGAAGGTGCCCCGCCCCAAAAAGCAGGGTCAGCATTTAAATTACTCCATTCGTCCCCCATTCTGCTCTGCTGTCTCCGCTATCTTCTCCCTGAGCAACACTTGGCTCGACCAATGGGATGAGGGGATTCTGGATCGTTACATACACTACCGTTCAAATTGAAATGTCCTTATTTTTGAAGAAAAAGCACTGTACTTTTCAATGAAGATTACTTTAAACTAGTCTTAACTTTAAAGAAATACACTCTATCCATTGCTAATGTGGTAAATGACTTTTCCAGCTGCAAATGTCTGGTTTTTGGTGCAATATCTACATAGGTGTATAGAGGCCCATTTCCAGCTACTATCACTCCAGTGTTCTAATGGTACAATGTGTTGCTCATTGGCTCAGAAGGCTAATTGATGATTAGGAAACCCTTGTGCAATCATGTTCACACATCTGAAAACAGTTTAGCTCGTTACAGAAGCTACAAAACTGACCTTCCTTTGAGCAGATTGAGTTTCTGGAGCATCACATTTGTGGGGTCAATTAAACGCTCAAAATGGCCAGAAAAAGAGAACTTTCATCTGAAACTCGACAATCTATTCTTGTTCTTAGAAATGAAGGCTATTCCATGCGAGAAATTGCTAAGAAATTGAAGATTTCCTACACAGTGTGTACTACTCCCTTCAGAGGACAGCACAAACAGGCTCTAACCAGAGTAGAAAAAGAAGTGGGAGGCCGCGTTCCACAACTGAGCAAGAAGATAAGTACATTAGAGTCTCTAGTTAGAGAAACAGACGCCTCCCCAACTGGCATCTTCATTAAATAGTACCTGCAAAACACCAGTGTCAACATCTACAGTGAAGAGGCGGCTGCAGGATTCTGGGCTTCAGGGCAGAGTGGCAAAGAAAAAGCCATATCTGAGACTGGCCAATAAAAGAAAAAGATTAAGATGGGCAAAAGAACGCAGACATTGGACAGAGGAGGACTGGAAAAAAGTGTTGTGTTTAGGGTCTCTTTATTTTTATTTTTATTATCTTGTGTAGTTGGATGTGTATATATATATATAAAACTGTAACTGGAGCGTGTAAAAAAAGTTATTTCCCTCTGGGATTATTAAATTATTTCTGATTCGGTTCATTTTTATTTTTTTTTTTGTCAAGACATTTTTGTCAAATCGTAGTGAACGGTAAATTTAGGTCGTATCTAACTAAAGGATTTTGTCCCCATAAGTTTGTCTAAACTTCATCCAAAACTCTTTTTTAAACTATTTTTTTAATCAATATTTATGCAAATGTTAACATTTGTTCTTTAGTTGATTTATTAAATAAATATGCTTGGCGCAGTAGGGGTGTAAATAATAATCGTTTTGTATCGATGCATCGATACGTCCGCAAGAGAATCGATTCATGTTTTTTTTTTTCCTCCGGTCTATTTTTATCCATTTGCTCCTGGGCGTAATTCTCCTCCCGTGCTGCGGTGGCGCTAAACCTATTTTGCCCTCCTACCTCGCTTCCTGCTTATACTCTTACAGCAGTGTGTTGCAGTGAGCTTGATGCAGACATTTTTAAATTATGCTCAGTATATAAGCGTGGTCTGTGCTACACGCTGTGGGTCTAGATACGGCCGAGGCGGTGAGGAAGTGGGGGCGAGTTTAGTCCGACGACGGAGGGACATGAGGGCCAAAAAGAGCGGAGATCCAGGTGGGAAAAGGGTCCCAGCGTTCTCGCGCACCTCGCTCTTCTAGCGGGTCAAACTTCACGAGTTGTTTTCCACAATTTCGGTCATAAAAACGAACCAAGCCGACCTCCTGTCTGCGGCGCTGTCTGCGGTCAGCTACATTTTGGGAGAGGAGCAGCGGAGCTCCAGACGTCGGGGGGGACGTCTGGAGCCGAGGTATTGCATTACACTGATTTTATGCAGTATTTTCTGATGCAAAGCCTTTTAGAATCTATAATGCAGGGGTAGTATTATTATTTATCAGTGAATGAGGTTTTAATAGAAATATGTGGAGAAAAACTTTTCTACTTCTGTTATTTGCTGTTGATTAAAAAAAAAAGCATAACGATATTACAGCTTTCATTGATTTAAAAAAAAAAAAAAAAAGTAATCGAATCGTATCGTGGTGTATTCTTGAGTATCGAAAATAATCTAATCGTTGGGTCAGGAAATCGATACTGAATCGAATCGCCATGATGGGTGTGATTTACACCCCTAATCCACAGCATAGCTTCCTTCTTTGGGTGCGTGTGTCAATTTTTCCAACTCCTGCTTGTGAAATGTTGAACTTTTGAGTGAAGTTTCATTTGGAAAAACAGGGCGAAAAATTTGTAATTTTTTTAGTACGGGCCGTACGCATTGCTAGCTGAAAGCCGGAATATTGATCAATCAATTGGTCGGTCAGTCGGATCGACAGGAATATAATCATTTCCCTCTCTACGATAATTATAAGTGTTTAGGGGTCACCAAAGGTCAAAGTTTTTCCATGTTTGGGAAAAATTTAAAAAATAGGCATCAGCCTAAATAAAACCCTGTATGAGTCGATATCAAACACACACTTATCTGTGCCTGAACTGTAGGGGGAAGCAGGAGTACCCAGCGAAGGCCCAAGCATGCACAGGGAGAACAGGCTAGCTCCCTTCAGAAGGAGACCAGGCAGATCAAAACAAATTAAAAGAAATGTAAATGAAAATAGAACAATTTTACTCTCATAAAACTGCTAAAATTCCCTTCATTAGCATATAACCGGAAAAAAGAATAAGGTTAAACTTTTTACACTATAAGAAAACATTTATAAGCAGGACCAGATTTAATGTAAGCTCTCAGCAGATGATCCATTTGATGATCCAGTAGGAAAGTTACGGCTTCAGACTATTTTTCTGTTTATTCAGAAAAATGTGAATCATAAATCAATCGGTTGTTCATATTTACAAAGATCAGCCTCTACGTAGCCTCATAAACTATCATCAGAGTGTGGAACCGTGCTCTGAGCAGCTGGAAGGAATGGAGAGAAACAGGAAGAGAGACAGGAGCTCCAACTGGAATAACAGTCTGATGGAAGAGCCGTGAGCAGAGGAAACGCTGTCCCTGCAACCCGTTCACAGCCTGCGGCCCGACGGCCTCCAGCTCTGACTCCCCTCATTGTTTCCCTCCACCGTTTCCTGAGGATGTGAAGCGGGCCGGGTTGCCTCAGCGATGAGGTCAGCCATGCAGACCTAGAACAGGATGGGTGTGGACAAGGAACAGGGCTGATTTACAGTCGGGGGGGCTTCTTCCTAACTTTGCTGGCTAGGCGAGGTATGCGCTAACCCTCCAGCTTTCGCAGGGTGATGATAGCTGGTTTGGAAACACTAACTCTGCACTGCCGACACACACAGAACCACTAAAGACCTTCAGGGATGTTAGGTATGCAGAGCAAACGCTGTAAATGTGCCGCGTCATGATCTCTACTCCCACCCGAATCTGATTAGTGTTTTCATGAAAACAAGACTCTGTCCACCAGGTGACAAACGGATCCTCTGACAGCTAGCCTTAGAGGCCTGCTGCGTGTTTACAGATGCATTTAGGTGTTGCTATGTGCTTCAGTTTCACACACACAAATATTCCTGCTTCAGTAGGAGGCCGTCTGTCCGACACATTTAAACCAAAACAGCAGCTGTTACCTGCAAACGTCCTAAACAAACAGCTTACATCAAAAACTGTTTACATTAATAGTTATTTTTACAGATTTTAACACAATATTTTCCAGCTCAAAAAATTTCCCAGATGATCAGTCACTGAAGCAACAAGCAAACAACTGATCCAGTATAGGATATGCTGTGCGAGTGGGTCTGTCTAAGTTTTACATTAAACATCTCCAATAAACCTGAAATCTTCCTCCTCCATCAAGCTGCTAAAAAACCAAACATCTGACGCCCGGTCTGGGCCTCTTCACGCCGACGGTCCAAATAAAAATAAAGCTGCTGTGAAGCAAACAACCTTCCAGCAGATTCTCTGGAGAGTTTCCCTTTTATTTTAGCTTCTGACCCACAATAATGATCCTGGAGTCGACTCTTTAACAAAACATTTAAACAAAACTAATGAATCATATGCGTGATAATATTACAAACCACATAAACAACCACAGCAGTTGGTTTTCTCCTTTACTGAAAAGGGCTTTAAAGGAATAGTACACCCAAAACATGATTAACCATTAAAACACCAGCAGGCTTCACTTAATGGGAGTGCTGGCCCAGTGGTTAGAGCAGAGCTGTGTGCTCTGAGTATCCACTCTGGGTCCCTGAGCAAGACCCTTAACCCCACACTGCCCCCCTGGGTGCTGCACGATGGCAGCCAACTGCTCCCCAAGGGGAGGGGTTAAATGCAGAGTTAATTTATCCAATGTGAGATCAATAAAGTTCAATTATTATTACTTGGCTGATGTAGATTTTAGCAACTAGAAAGCTGTTTGACACAACCTACAGCGGACAGAGGCACAGTTTGACGTTTGACTCAAATGTCAAACTCTGTGTCTATGAGTCTCATAGTGTTGAACATTTCAGGTGGACTGAGGCCGGCGGGGGGGGGGGGGGGGGGGGGGAGCCGTGAGTCATGACCCCCACAGTATTTGGCGTCGGACCCCAGAAAGAGAACGATGCTTAGCATTCCTCAGCGGCCTCGCCCCCTTCCCAGCCTGCTGGAAGCTCCCACTCAGCCAACAATAAGTCCTTTCAGCAGCAGGAGCGTCTAATACGCCCGGGGGGGGTTCTCAGTGAGGGCCAAACGCTAAATGTGGGCCATCATCTCGCCACTTAAACAATCCCAGTTCACTGCAGCTCCACTTAGACTGGGAGAAAAAAAGCAACAAAAAAACATCCAGTAAATAAATAACACCAACCAGCTAGATGGCTATTTATTTTCACCCTCTAATACAGACGGTGGCAGCAGTAATACTCTTAAAGGGAATGTTCCAACTAATTAAACATTATTATTTCATATATTAACAAACACTAAAACAATGTGGTTAATTATGCACATCGAAATACTGACATTAAAGTTGATATATACAGAATTAATGCTCTTTTTACAACTAGATTTTGTGTTATACAAAGTAAAGAAAAGGAATGATATGTCTCTAAAAGTCACCTAAGAGTCTTCAGTGAAATCATAGATAACTATTTTAATAATAACTTTTAATAAATGTAATAAATGTAAAAGAGATATGACTAATTATTTATCCTCCACCTACCAATGGCCAGTGGGGGATTAACCATTAGGCAATACTAGGCAGTTGCTTAGGGCCCCAAGCTCCTGGGGGCCCCATAAAACTCTGTTTCCATGTCTGGTTAATACAACTATTCCTTACTTGTGCACATTAATTATGTTTTTGATAAAAATCCTTTGCTAAAATGCCATCATAACGCTGATAATATTAAGTGTGTCTCAGCCCCCCCTTCAGTGTCCACCATATTGGATCAGTCCATTTGCTGCACATGTTCAGAAAGGTCCAAACAGACAGCAGCAAACCATTTGAAAACAAACCATGCAAAGAGCAGTGTTGCCAACTTAGCGCTTTAGTCGCTATATTTAGCCACTTTTCAGACCCCTCTAGCACTTTGATTTCTAAAAAGCTCCTAGCGCCAAATCTACAGACTTTTTTCTGCTACTGGAGACTTTGGAGACAACATCTAAAAGCAGCGAACTCTGCTCTCCAGAGCAAGTAGATTGGTAACCCCGCCTCCTGCTCTCCTCTATCTTGTCTGCTGTCATGATTCATGCAGCTATTATTTCATCCAAATGAAAAATGGGGAACAGATAAGCAGATCATGGCTTGTCTACAGTGAAAAGAAGGACTGGGTTATTTACTTTGGCCTTTTTGGAAACACAGGAAGGAGCAATCAGCTAAGTGAGCTTAGTGCTTGGAAAAAATCTTTCATTCCTTTAGAGACAGCATGAAAAGTCAGCTGAGTACAAAACATAGAGAGGAAAACAAGATGAAAAGGGACAAGAAGAGAGGGACACAACCTAGAACAGATCATGGATGTCTATTCTATTAACATTTCTCTATCTGGAGCGTGCATTGGTGGCACAGTGGTTAGTGAACGCCACTCATGTACAGAGGCCTTAGTCCTCAACGCAGCTGACCAGGGTTGAGTCCTTTGCCACATGCCCCCCCCCCCCTCTCATTCTCATACCCCCGTTCCTGTGAGCCTACTGTCTAAAAAAACAAGCCACTAAAAAAATGCTGTATCTGTAGAATGGTTTCTGTTTGAAGCCTGGTTTATGCTCGGGTGAACTGTGTGTCGTCCGGCGTTGGATGAGGGGTTGTAGACGGCGAACAAGCTCGTCAAACTGACAAACGAACACCCACTATCCTAGCTAGTTCCTGATTGTCCCTCTGGTGATGTGGCGTGGAATAACATACCTCAGACCACGCTTCAATATTGGGCTGAAATCAAAAATATCTGCATCATACCAGCTACAAGCTAACTGCGACAAACTGCTGCGGGAGGATAACCCGCCCTTTAGGGTGCGCTCTGTGCCTCGGCTCCTCACCGCCGAACCAGAGGTTACTGAACACATTCCCCGCAGCTACTTTGATACGATGAGGAATGATGCGACGGCACAGAACGTTTAGGACCTTCTACATGAACCCAAACATCTCCTGCATGTCCAGGAGTAAAGATGAGGAGGGAAACGGTGTGAAGGTGACATCAGGAACTGAATCATTAATGGAGGAAAGAGGGACTTCACATTTCCTGTTCTCTAAAACACCCAGTTCAGAGCGACCTTCTCTTTCTTCTACATACCAGAGTCTAAACGCCGTTCTGACATCATTAACAGCTCTTTATGTGTTGTTTTCTCAATTCAGAGGACCCCCCCTGCCCGTCTTTGCCTCAGGCCCCAAATTTCCTAAAAGTGTTCCTGTATCCCCACCAATCTGAATCAAGCCTTTATAATGTAAACACAGCAACAGATCATGGAAGAGTCCAGAAAAAATACCAGGTTTTTACAGTTTCTACCAAAATGTGAATAAAAAATTCAGAAAGTTAGAAAACGCAATTTTAACCGTCCCAATTTCAACATTTCCAGCAGCAACACAGCAGGATGCGAACTGACATGGGTGGTTCTAGAAAGGGGCGAGTGGGGGCCAGTGCCCCTGTAGATAATTTCCCGGCCCCTGTTATGGCCCATTACTAAAGACATAATAGTCAAAGAAGTTTTAATGATGATCTGCGCTGGAACAGACAGGGTTACTGATTAACTGATTCTTTTTCTTTACAAATTCTGTTTTACTAATTATTTTAAAACATGTAGGTGTTAGCTTCATTGGTATAGAGGTAGGATCCCATTTTTCATCTGCTAAATGTTTTTTTTTTTCAAAACAAATTTTAAAAAATACTCATGTATCAGTTTTTCTTGAGTTCTGATTCAGATTTGATAGAAAAAGGTCATTTTAACTTTAAGTCGTAGGGAATGTGGTGATGTCATCAGTACGCTTCTGTTCCAATTGACCCAGATTTATTCTGCGTGCTCCCGTTCTCCCCGAGTCCAGACTTTCCTATGTACTTCTCAAGAACATTCTTGGCGAGGACACAAATCCGTACTCAGTTCTTGTGAACTGAGAAACGGCCAACAATTCACTCTCCGACTATACACCTGTGACGGTCACCTCCACTCTGCAAAGATTCTTATTTCATATCAGAATCCTTTCCTTTCCCATTGAGTTGCGTCCCAGTGTCCACGGGGATGGACGTCTGTGTCTTCGGCAGGCGTAGAGCTAACAGAACTGGCAGCGTTGCGAGGCAAGGGCTCAAACATGTACGGCTGGAAGCCTTCTACACCAAACCAAGCTTCTGCCGCCCTGGCGTCCTCTTCCACAACATCTTCGTCCCGCTTTCCTCCTCTAAATAAAAAATGGATGACGGAGGAGACTCATCCACGACCTCCGACACTAAACTCTCCTCCTCTTTCATGTTTCCGCTGTCCATAGCGTTCCTTGACAGCGTCGTTTCTAAGGCACCAATTTAGTGCTACTTGGTCCCAATGGAATTTCCCATTGGGAACCTGCTAGCACTAAGTTGCTAACTGGTTAGCAAGATGCTTCCCACAAACCAGCCACAACCAAACCTGCTTGCAAACCATCCGCCACAACAATCCCGCCCCCTTGATAATCGACCAATCACATTCACTTTATTCATTCGTGTAAAGTCGGGCACCACTCTGGAGAATTCAGAAATGCAACTGTTGGAACGACCGCTTCCCTACGACTTTAAATTAAATGAAGAATATATAAAATTCCTAAACTCTGAATGTATATTGACCTAATAAAAAATATAATTTTAATTAAATCTAATTGAATCCCTTGACCTGTTTTTTATTTCATGCTTTTCTGTATCCCCCCTGAAAACAGGCTGGCCCCCTGGTACATTTGGTCTAGCACCGCCCCTGTTCCTGGGGCAGTCGGACCTTCTGCTGTTTTAGCAGGAAATCAGCCTGAGAACAGCTGCTTTAAACACACAGGGCTAAATACGGAGGCCTGGAGGCTCCAATACTTCAAAGTTGGAATGAGTGGCCTGGGGCCAGGAGGCAGAACTTTGACTTTAAAGCTCGAGAAGAACCGAACCAAACCGAACCTCCCCTGCTGAGACACACCGCTGCAGAAGGGACTGGACCCTGAGACGGACCAGAACCAGAACCAGGGAGGGGGGGTGAAAGGCTAGCGAGGTCCAGCCGCTAACTTCCTACGATGTTTCCAAAGAACTAAAAGAAGCGAATCAGCGACGGAGGAAGAAATAATTTATCTTTTTCACAAACCGCTGAAATATTTTATTCTGATGTTAGAAACGTCTCCAGTGAGCAGCGGTCCATCAGAACTGCCGCTAATCCCCCCCCCCCCGCGCTGCTTACCCAGGTCGTCCATGTTGGCTGCCTGCTTCAGTCCGCCCTGCTGTCTCTCTACTGACTCCTCACCGAGTCTCAATCTGGATCCTCAAACTTCTCCTCAACTTCAGGCAGGAGAGGAGGGACTCGGGCACGCGCAGCGGAGCGTTCACGTGGAGTTTACCTAGTGCGCGTGCTGCGAGTGAAGTTTGGTAAATGGCGACACCTGACGTCCAAAAGCTAAAGCTGCAGGTTTAAAAACCAACCCGGAGAAAAGAACCAAGAGGTTTATCTCAATGAAGAGTGTATTTATTTAAAATAAATTGAGTTTATTGCTTCAATTGCATAATAATCTGATTATCTTTATAGCTGCCTGTATTTAATAAAAACATAAAACTACCCTGGCTTCTCTTCATTGGCTTCCTGTTAAATCCAGAATAGAATTTAAAATCCTCCTTCTCACATATAAAGCCTTAAATGGCCAAGCTCCATCTGATATCAGAGATCTGATTGTTCCTTATGTTCCTAACAGAGCACTTCGCTCTCAATCTGCAGGTTTACTAGTGGTTCCTATAATTTCTAAAAGTAGAATGGGAGGCAGATCTTTTAGTTATCAGGCTCCTCTCCTGTGGAACCAACTACCAGTTTTAGTCCGTGAGGCAGACACTCTGTCTACTTTTAAGGCTAGGCTTAAAACTTTCCTTTTTGATAAAGCTTCTAGTTAGAGTGGCTCAGGTTATCCTGAGCTATCTCTATAGTTCTGCTGCTATAGGCTTAGACTGCTGGAGGACATAGGGACCCCTTTTTCATCATTCTGCTTCATTCTATCTCTATTCTCCCACTCTGCAGAATCTGTTAGTTCAATCTCTAACGTTCTGCTCTCTCTGCTTTTTCTCATAGTAGCTTCATCTGGTCTGTTCCTGTTTGGCTGTGACTCCATCCTGGAGAGAAATATCAGCTGTGCTGCTGCCATCAACACCTTTGTTTCTATATGTTGGAGCTTGGCCTGTTTTCCAGTGTAGTCCTGTTTCTCTGACTGTGACTAACTGGATGTGCTCTCTTCATCCTCTGACATGGGAGCTGGCTCGGAGCTCGTCTGCCTGGCTGTGTGTTTCCTGGACGGGGCCGCCTGTGGAGCTGGTTGACAGTTGCCTTTTGTATCTATGCTTCTTTTTCTATGTCTGCTTCTGTCTCCTTGAACCCCAGTGGGCCTCAGCAGATGGCCGCTCACACTGAGCCTGGTTCTGCTGGAGGTTTCTTCCTGTTCAAAGGGAGTTTTTCCTCTCCACTGTCGCTACAAGCATGCTTAGTGTGAGGGATTGCTGAAGAGTCAATGAGTCGATGCAATCAGCTGGTTTTCCTTAGATAGAAAACTTTGAATCAATCTGACTGGATGATCTGGTGAACTGGAAAGTGACCTGAGATGACATGATGTGAATTGGAGCTATAGAAATAAACTGAATAGAATTGAAATCACTTAATTTATCGTCTAGGAAATTTAGATGTGGAGAATCTTTTGTTAAATGGGTAAATATGATCTATTCAGATCCTAGAGCTGTGGTGATAGCAAATGGAACAATATCATCTTTCCTTAATTTATCACGGGGAACAAAGCAGGGATCTCCCCTCAGTCCACTGCTTTTTATACTATTTTTGGAACCTTTGGCTTCTGCAATAAGGAGTGAGATTAGTATTAAAGGGATTCTGCATGGCGGACAAGAGCATAAAATGTTTCTTTATGCAGATGATATTTTGTTACTTTCTGTTATCAGTCCTTAATGTTTTGTCTACAGTATTCTTTCTCAGAATTATCAGGCTATAAAATAAACTGGGAAAAGTCAGAGTGTATGCCGATATATAAAGGATGCAGCCAAACCGTAATGAAAACATTCCAGTTTAAGTGGGTTCAAACTGGAATGAAGTATTTAGGTGTTAGACTATACCCAGATTAGGTAAATATAATTGACATGAACATATCCCGTCTACGTAAGATGATCAAATGGAGGACAATTAACCTAACATTATGGGGTAAAATTAATGTAATTAAAATGATAGTCTCGACTCAATTTAATTACATCTCTATGATGATACCAGTACAGATAGCTAAAACCATTTTCAAGCAATATAGCAAGCTAATCACAGAGTTTTTGTGGAATGGGAAAAGGCCAATAATTAAGCTTAAAAAACTGTTTGCCTGACGGTATATTGGTGGAATGGCGCTACCAAACGTGGAATTATAGAATATTGCCTTTGAGATGAATAAGATGGCAAGGTGCTGGGGTACTGGTGGTTTCAGGCCTGGGTGGGTCAAAATAGAAGAAGGGCTTATGCTCCCCTCTGGTGTTGTAGAATATATGGAGCCTAGGCAGAAGTTAAACCGAAGAAACTGTTTTTCATACATCCACCTGTGGCTCAGCCAATCAGCTTTGAACCAAACCTCCACCAAAGCCAATCGGCATCCAAAGTTCATCTTAAAGTCCTCCGATACGCACCTGTCTGGTCCTGTCCGCAGGCGGTGGATGCGCTGTGACATCATTCAGATGACCCCGTTTCAACCCCCCCTCCAGACCACCATCGTAGCTAAAGCTTCATCAGAGCGTCATTCCTCCTGGACTCTTACTGTGTTCCCTGTCTGAACTTAACCGGTCCAGAAGACCGCCATGTTGAGCCTGGTTCTGCCAGAGGTTTCTTCCCAACGGAGAGTTTTTCCTCTCTACTGTCGCTTCATGCTTGCTCATCATGGACAGGTTCTCTCAACCTGTGTTATCCAGGCTGGACTTCCATCTTCCAGGTCCCTGAGTGAAGCTCTAGTATCAGCTCACGCCGTCCTCTGGATCTCCCCATAAAGCTCAGCAGACCGTCTCTCCAACCAGCAGTACTCTTCTATATGGAACAACCCTTCCATCTGCATGGGTAAAAAGGTGTTTTTATGGCCAACTTGGTTGGAGAAGGGAATATGTACTATCCAAGATCTATATACAGGTGCTGGTCATAAAATTAGAATATCATGAAAAAGTAGATTGATTTCAGTAATTCCATTTAAAAAGTGAAACTTGTATATTATATTCATACATTACATACAAACTCATATATTTCAGATGTTTATTTTGTTTAATTTTGATGATTACAAATGACAACAAATGAAAATCTCAAATTCATCATATCAGAAAATTAGAATATTGTGAAAAGGTTCAAAATTGATGCCCCCTGGTGCCACACTCTAATCAGCTAATTAACTCAAACCACCTGCAAAAGCCTTTAAATGGTCTTTCAGTCTAGTTCTATAGGCTACACAATCATGGGGAAGACTGCTGACTTGACAGTTGTCCAAAAGACGACCATCGACACCTTGCACAAGGAGGGCAAGACACAAAAGGTCATCGCTAAAGAGGCTGGCTGTTCACAGAGCTCAGTGTCCAAGCACATTAATAGAGAGGCGAAGGGAAGGAAAAGATGTGGTCGAAAAAAGTGTACAAGCAAGAGAGATAACCGCACCCTGGAGAGGATTGTGAAACAAAACCCATTCAAAAATGTGGGGGAGATTCACAAAGAGTGGACTGCAGCTGGAGTGAGTGCTTCAAGAACCACCACACACAGACGTATGAAAGACATGGGTTTCTGCTGTCGCATTCCTTGTGTCAAGCCACTCTTGAACCACAGACAGCGTCAGAAGCGTCTTGCCTGGGCTAAAGAGAAACAGGACTGGACTGCTGGTGAGTGGTCCAAAGTCATGTTCTCTGATGAAAGTAAATTTTGCATTTCCTTTGGAAATCAAGGTCCCAGAGTCTGGAGGAAAAGAAGAGAGGCACTTCATCCACGTTGCTTGAAGTCCAGTGTAAAGTTTCCACAGTCAGTGATGGTTTGGGGTGCCATGTCATCTGCTGGTGTTGGTCCATTGTGTTTTCTGAGGTCCAGGGTCAACGCAGCCACATACCAGGAAGTTTTAGAGCACTTCATGCTTCCTGCAGCTGACCAACTTTTTGGAGATGCAGATTTCATTTTCCAACAGGACTTGGCACCTGCACACAGTGCCAAAGCTACCAGTACCTGGTTGAAGGACCATGGTATCCCTGTTCTTAATTGGCCAGCAAACTCTCCTGACCTTAACCCCATAGAAAATCTATGGGGTATTGTGAAGAAGAAGATGCAATACACCAGACCCAACAATTCAGAAGAGCTAAAAGCCACTATTAGAGCAACCTGGGCTATCATAACACCTGAGCAGTGCCACAGACTGATCGACTCCATGCCACGCCGCATTGCTGCAGTAATACAGGCCAAAGGAGGCCCAACTAAATACTGAGTGCTGTACATGCTCATACTTTTCAGTTGGCCAACATTTCTATAAATCCTTTGTTTTTATTGGTCTTCAGTAATATTCTAATTTTCTGATATGATGAATTTGAGATTTTCATTTGTTGTCATTTGTAATCATCAAAATTAAACAAAATAAACATCTGAAATATATGAGTTTGTATGTAATGTATGAATATAATATACAAGTTTCACTTTTTAAATGGAATTACTGAAATCAATCTACTTTTTAATGATATTCTAATTTTATGACCAGCACCTGTAGAAATCAGATATTTATGTCTTTTGAGGAACTTAAATAATTTAATTTAACTGACAAAGGAGATTTTTGGAGGTATCTGCAGCTGAGAAGTTCAGTAGGATCTGTTTTTGGTTTAAAAAGAGAGAATGAAGAAGATAACGTGATGCTCCACCTATTTCACACCAACACTCTGCCTCTGTCTGCTATAACAAAATGTCAAGAATCCAGAACAAAATGTTAGAAAATGTAAAAATTATCTGGCAGAAAGATCTAGATACAGAAATCGACAACGCTGCATGGGTAAATATTATTTCAGATGTGGGAGGGGCTGCAAGGGATGTAAGAAATACATTTATTCACTACAAAACTGTACATAGGTATTATATTACACCAAGTGCGCTATGCAGAATGGGTCTAATAGAGCATAACATATGCTGGAAGTGTAATAAAGAGGTGGGTGCACTTCTCCATGCACTATGGGATTGCCCCTTGATAATGCCCCTTTGGAAGGACTGGCTCAGTCAACCAGAGTCTGCATAATTCTGCCTTTCAGGAGAGAAGTCATTGATGCCAGAGGGTTTTCCAAGAGCTGAAGTTAGACTAACAATGACAGGTGTTCTGATAGCGGCTCGAATTATTCCTCGTAAATGGAAGAGCCCACACAGAGCAGATATTAAGGAATGGCTAAAACTAATGTCAGAGAGAGCAGCTTTAGAAGTCATGATTTCAAGGGTGCAGAAGGAGCTGAGAAAAGCTCACCTAGCATGGCTGGATTTTGATTACAATGTTGGAATAAATTCTTCAGGGATTTGGGTGTGTTTGTATATTAATATGTTTTGGAATAGATCATTGAGGAGTCCTGTCATGTTCTGTGTTGCTGCCGATGTGTATTTGTATGTTTTTGTTTTTTGAAAGTCATTTGTCTGTAATTGTATTATTATAAAAGCAAAATAATAAAAAATTTAATGACAAAAAAAAAAAACAACTCGCTAGTTTTGTTTCCTTTAAGCTCGTTTTTATTACGGCCTGTTGGTATTTAATAAAATAAAAACCATCAAAATAATTAGTTTCATCCAGATCATTTCTTTGTGGTTGGACTCGGTGCTGCCCCAACTTGTTGCTCACCAGATACCAAAATAAATAGTTTATCAAGATGATGCAAAGTTAAATGTGACTCTGTTACTGTTGCACTGACCTGCTAATTGGCTGCAGCCCAGGGCGGGGCTATTAGCGTGCACACCTGAAGTGCTTTGCCTCACATTGGTGAAGGCATAAATCACACTTAGGAAAACAGCTGCTAATTTCTTGAAAGTTGTGTGAGAGACTTGAGCTGAAAAGTAGCTGCAGAAGCCGGTCAGAAATCTGAATTTTATAGGATCTTACTGCTACTGCTCTATAATCATGTGTAATTTGAGTGAAGTCGTCCTCATTTGATTTATGCTCCTTGATTTGTAAATGTCTGCAGTGGTGTAAATATTTTGGTAAACGTGTATCCATGTTTTGATTTATCGGGTTGTGTTTTATGGTATTTAAGGTTAAATGTCTGAAAGGTGAAATATTGTGGTACATTTTGTAAAACTGACATGTGTATGAAAATTAGATTGATTCAAGTGTTTCTGATTTCATTTATAGTTTGTGTGTCCTCTATAGTATATGTTCGCTAACGAGCATCTTTCTGTCTGAAGGTTTTTACCCGACTGCTGTTAAGACTGACCACAAAATGAGGAAATAAAAAGAATGGAAAAAGTCTCCAGCTATAGTCTTAATTTCATGGGTCCGGTCCTTTCAAGCCTGGGGTGCAGCTACTGAAACGCTGGAGTTACCATTAGTTATAAAACTAAGAAAATGTAATCTGAGGAAGTTATCATCCAGAATTGTAGAAAAATGTTCCTTTAATAGAGTAGAGCAGTAAAGCTTCTGGCCTTAACATTTTTCCCTGCTTTACTTTTATACTTTAGGTAGATCTAAAAATGTTACTTTTACACTTTTACCGCAGTAAAAAGCTGAAGTTGATCCTCTTAACTTCTATAAAAGCGTTTTTAAACAGCAGGATTTATACTGGAGGAATAAATAATACCTTTAACTCCCTTTCCAGGATGTTCTCCATTAAAGCGTCTAATTTCATGTTTCCTTTGTCCTCGTCTCAATGAGGAACTTCATGTATTAAACTTCAATTCAGTTTATTTCTATAGAGCAGATTCACGTCACCTCATCTGAAGGCACTTTGCAGCTCAACAGATCATCCAGTCAGATTGATTCTAACCCATATAGATATTCAGAAACTAGAAGATGTTAGTTTCATCACATGTAATTTGGACGTAGAGTTCCTAAGTTATCTGCTTTTGCAAAATAGAATTTCCCAAAATGAGGTGGATGTTAAGAGGCTAAATGACTTCAACTCTTTGACTATAATAACACCATGTGGCTCCAGCTGTTTAAGCTCAGATTATATCAGCTTTGGAGTAAAACAAACTTTTATTGTATAACCATGCATAACCATGTTTGTCATTTAAGCCTCGTGTTTAAACCGTTTTTCATGCATATGGAATTCCTTTATTTGCCCGGTTGCTTGAGATAATCATAACGATTGAGATCATTATAAAGGATTCGCTGTCAAAGCGAGTATAAACCGGTTGGAACCAGATGAAAGGGCTGGATACCAAACAACCAGATTAACCCTGTTCAGAAAAAAAAGATGTTTTAATAATCAGATCAAAGCATTGTTCTAAAAACGTCCAAATCCAAAGACTTGGAAACTTATTTTCTGTCTCATTAAGAAACAGACGGCATAAGAAAACACCTAAATAACCCATTTGACTGTTGGACATCAGAGGAAAGTCATTTTTTAAATAATGGAGTCTTTCAGTTTATGGAAACCTTCTTCACTGTTCAGACTAATAATGGCTCCTAAATGTGATGGCGAATCATCAGAAGTCCACTGGTTTCAGCTTCCTCTGCTCGCTCTCCGTCAGAGGCTGCTGGGAGAGGAGCTTCTCATGCAGGCGGTGGTGTTTCCCGATGCCCAGCTTCGGCAGGCCGCGGTTCAGGCCCTCCAGCAGCACACACGACTTGCAGAGCGCCTGGCTGGAGATGTAGCCACAGCGGCTGCAGGTTCCCTGGACGGGCATCTTCACGCCGTCACGCACAGACAGGTTCTCCCCAGAGTGGATGATGTCCATGATGGAGCTGGGCCGTATGCTCTCCAGGTCCTTCAGGAAGGTCCTGGCGTAGCCTCGGTAGGCGTTGGGCGAGTAGATGCACTCTGTAGAAAAATAGTCCAGTTTCTTAAAATAGGCGTAGAGAACAATCTCTTTTTCGTAGGCGTATTTGAGGGGTTTGCAGCGAGGCACGACGCCGTCGCCCTCGCTGGCTGTGGAGATGGCTGTGCAGCGACGGAGGCGGGCGATGTCCCCACGCAAGACGTTCATTAAAACCGTTTCTGCCACGTCGTCGGCATTGTGACCTGAGAAGAAGAGGAACAGGAAGCGCAGAGGTTACTTAGAGACCATCAGGGGTCCTACAGGCTCTCTGGGAGAACAGACGCCATGACTCTGTGGAGACGCCTGAGAGGGAAAACCACTGATCGCCACTGTCCGCCATCTTGGTACTCCCCACTCCCACAGAGACGCTCAGTAAAATGCGTCCCTGCGCAGCATTTAGCTGCTAAAACCAGCAGTTTTCTGTCTGCAGGACGACGTTCCTCAGGTCATTTCCCAGTCAGTGGATGAACTAAGCAATAAATCCATCTATAGCCGATGGATCCTATAGTTTAGTCTGCAGACTAACATTAGTCTGGCTCTCTCAGCCTGACTGGAAGACACTGACTGAGTTAGACACTGACATTGGGTCTAAGGTTAGAAAATAGAAAGTAGAGGAAATAGAAAGTCATTCACTGAGAAACGTTAATGTAGGAATTCTTTATTAAGTGGATGATGCTGTCGTTCCTGTAGAGTTTGGTTTATTTGTCATTTGAAAATTCCTGTGTTGTTTTTTTTTATCAATGTCACATGCAAAATATTTCTAGACATGACAAATGTGTGTGTGTGTGTGTGTGTGTGTATACACACACACCGATAGCAGTATCGGATGGGGCCCCGATCCAGCTCTAAAATGGTGGTATCGGTATCAGCGAGTACCAACCAATAGGGCACAGATACCATTTTGAGAACCAAAAGTTTCTTCAACTATTGTCACCCATTGCAGGTAGGCAATAAAAAGTTCTACTGGATTCACTTTGTTTTAGTCTTTTTCCTGCTTTACAAAGGTAGGCAGCAGCTTGACATGAAGCCATGATGGCGATTATTTTACATCCAGGTAGTTTGCAGTTCTTCATAGATAGAGACACACATCAATTTCAAACAGATGGTATCTTTATGGTCATCGGCACAACACTAAATACGCAAATATATCACGATATAATATATATCTCACGAAATAGATTTTTTTAATAAAGCATTTTAAAAGCCACAATTATAACATTTAATGAATTATAATGCCAATTAAGGCCTTAATTTAAAAAAATATATAATTTAATAACTTTTAATTTTTTTTCATGACCCTTGAAAAAACTTGTATTAATAAAGTTATTAAATCACTGGATCGTGCATGTGTGTGTTAGTGTGTTTTTTTTCCCAAATTATCAGATGTAATTAACATAATGTCATAAATCCATGTCTATCACATGTTCATCATCTATTTAGCACTTTGGGATCATCTGTATTATTCTGCTCTATTAACACATTCATTTTATTGTGATGGTTTGTATAATATGTTAGATTACCTGATTTATTGACTTCATAATGACTCTGCAATGTGATGGACCTATTTATTTTATTCTAAGTTAAAGTTAATCTACTGATGCTATGAAACAGCCAGTCTGTGTCAAAGTGATGAATTTATCTTTATTTTAAAGTCTAAAGTCCCCCTGAAAATAAGAACATCATGGTTGTTCGACGCTAAAGCAAAACGATTGTTTACATAGCGACCGAGTAGGGAGTACCAATATGGCGGCCGGTGGCTTCACTCCCCCCTGTACTACCAACAGGCAATCAGCAATCAGTGAATAAATAGAGATCAGTGGGGAAGGAGGAGAAAATGATGAAAGAGAAGAAAAATCAAGTCTCAAATGACTCCCCTCCCCCTCTCGTACTCTTCCCCACGAGGAGTTCCTCCTATCATCAGACACCTACCTGTACAGATCTTGTCCACCTTCAGCATGACGGCTCCTCTGTCCAGCGCCTGCCTCCTGAACACGCCACAGAAGGTGCAGTTGTTCTTCAGTCCCACCTGCTTCACTATAGCATCCATGGTCCAGCCGTACAGCTCCTCGTACGAGACGATCTTCAGCGGCAGGTCGTACTGCTGCTGGTTCCTCTTCACCGTCTCCAACGAATCGTCACGGTAACCGGTGATGCCCTCGTCCACAGAGATGAGCATGAGTTCCAGTCCGTAGCCGTGCCTCTGGTTCAGGAGCTTCATGACGTGAGCGAGCACCGTGGAGTCCTTCCCGCCCGACGCAGCCACCCCCACGGTCTCCCCGGGTTTGAAGAGCTTCGCCGTTACGATGGTGTGGTGAACCTCCTCCTCGAAGGCCCAGAAGAAGCAGGCCTTGCACAGCGAGTGGCCGGTTTTAGGACGCTTCAGCACGGCGCGCTTCTCAGAGCAGCTGCTGCACAGAACGGGCATCCTGACTGTGGAGACAAGAACAGCAACACGTTCGGTTCAGGGGTGTTTTCCTGGAGGCATCGCCGCACCAATACCAGCTTTCATCACTACTTTTAACCTTGATTCACATCAAAAGTTACTGAAATTAGAGAATTGCTTT
The DNA here is from genome assembly GCA_030533445.1 of Cyprinodon diabolis. Lineage (NCBI taxonomy): Eukaryota > Metazoa > Chordata > Actinopteri > Cyprinodontiformes > Cyprinodontidae > Cyprinodon > Cyprinodon diabolis. Next base: position 48,364,411 of record CM060073.1, on the reverse strand, counting down.
GATTTTTTATAACTTTACTGCTTCAAGCTTCAGTCACACCTGGACAATTTAGCCCAGCGTTTGCCTGACGTACGTTGGATAAGTTAAGGGTACGTTTTGTCTAAGTTTTGAGCTTGCTGAAGTACGCTGGCACATGTCGGCGTACGGCGTCGGAGCATGTTCCAAAATTTCCCGCCGTATGCCAGCGTCTGCCATCCGTGGTCCGTCAGTTCCAGGTCAGTTATCTGATGGCTGACATCCGTTCAGTGTCAGTTCCTCATCAGTCGTGGCGTCTCGCTGATCCTAAAGCTATTAGTAACGTGCGTTTAACTTCTGTGTAACTTATCCAGAACTTCTCTCCAACGCATATCAAGGTATCTGCCGTGTTCCAGACGAGCGCTGAACGTGTTTCTAACTTCCAGCTACTGTATAATGGCGTATTGGCAGCGTTTTGGTATAAAGGGGGTTCACAGGAGGAAACCGTCAGTTCTCCTTCAGACTTCATCCCCATCATAGGGTGAGCTAGAAGGTGAGTGATGGATCCTCCCTGCGTTCACGCCCACCACCAACACACTTCCTAGCAGACATGACGCTCAATCTGCTGACACCAGAAACCTTCAGTTTTTATTTATTCTTTTTTTTTTGGGCGGACGGTAAACAGCAGCTAGGTTAATACCACGATCAAAGACATATTTATATGCAGGCCGGACGCATCGCTGCCCCATCAGGACACTGTGCATCATTTCCTGGGCATTACGCTGTTGTGCGTTATGCAGAAGTTAGGCTGTCGTTGGACAGAAGTTCTGGACTCGTCATGAATGCAGACCGGGTTCGATGCTCACAGCCAACAGTCTGGGTCCCTTAGCGAAACCCTGAACCCTTTATAGGGCGAGTTAGCATGTTACCTAAAGGACTGGACTGAGCACCCCTGCTCTAAAGCAGCGCTCGGCAACCTTTCCTATCCAAAGAGTCATTTTTCTTCGACTATGACCAAGTTAAAGTTGTTTAGAGCAGCAAAATATAACAGGACTTAAAAAAAAAAAAAAAAACTCTTATTATTTTTTTATTAGCCGCTAAAGGAATTTATGTATTTTTAGCTTTTAAAATAATATTAAAACACATAATTTCCAAGCTAATTCAGAGGAAAATTGCTCTTAAAACATATTTCTTGTTTAATATCATTCTTTTCAGTCTTATAAAAAACACTTAATCATTTAATACTGGTATTTATTATAGTACATTATTTAGCTCTTTATATACATTTTAAGAGCTGCTGGAGAGGATCCAAAGAGCCACATGCGGAGCCGCAGGTTGCAGACCCCTAAGGTGATGCTTTACCAAAGAAAATGTGTTTTTCATGAGTTTCTTATAAACGACGGAGTATTAGGGCAGGCTAGAGATTTTTTCTTTCTTCTATTTCGGGGAAAAAGCCATAACATTACGAGAATAAAGTCAAATTATGAGAATAAAGTTGTAATATTACGAGAATAAAGTCAAATTATGAGAATAAAGTTGTAATATTAAGAGAATAAAGGCCTAAAATTATAAGAAACAAGTTTTATTTTATGACATCTCTTCCAAGAAGCCCTTTCTTCCCTAAAATGAGGAATGTGGAGCATCATGTGAAGTTCTACTTTAGCATCAGTTTGACAAATCAGGAAATCTTTTAGCAGCAGCATCAAACTGGGCAGGATGTCAAAGTGGACTCTGGTTGCTGATTGGTGGAGCTGGTCCAATAAAACTATTGGCTGGAAATTTGGATTTTCAATGGATTTCACTGCAGCCCTATAAAGGGTTAACCCCATGCTGCTCCCTGGGCGCCGCACAGAGGCAGTCGCTGCTCCCGGAGGGGAAGGGTTAAATGCAGAGTGAATTTCTCCAAGAGAAATCAATAAAGTTCCATTTTTATTTCTAAAGCATGAACTCTAAAGCTAAATTCCTTCAAATCTCACTGATATGCATTTATTTATGTGGAGAAAACTGCTAATATTGAGGCACTATAGAAACATTTGACAGAACGAATTAAAACTAGTGAAGTTGATTTAAAATCGGATTTCTTCAAAGTGTTAAGGAGCTAAACTCACGCGGCTACCTGTAGTTCTCGGTGATAATGAATGGCATTAGCATTGGCTTCATTTTACGGAGTTAAAACCCGTCAAATGATAATGATATGTTAAAACAGACACCTTAAAATGTTAGAAAACTACATGAACATGAGGAGGACAGGTAGCCAGAGCGGCTAGCTGAGCGGAAACAGGCTGGAAAGCAGCTAGCGTTAGCTTACCGTTTCCTGTGCGCCGAGGAGTGAACAGAGGATGTAAAAGTGAGGGAAAACCATGAAATAAGGTTTTTAAAAGAAACGTTTTCTCTTAGTATAAAACCCTGAAACCAATAAAAACGACCCGCATGTTGTTACGTGGTTACGTAGCTGCACTGTTACGCAAAGCATAGAATCCACAGCGCCACCAGTTGGTCGGAGGTCGTCGCTGCACACCAGGTTAGAAGCAGGCTTTCACTGACAGCTTAAGAAAACCACTTATTTCTGACAGTCTGACAAAAAAAGGTAATATAAAGTTTCCGTTTTCAGTCAGTTAGAAAAACCAGAAGGCATTCTAAGTCATTAATTTATATTTAACAGAAAAGTTGTATGTTTACACTCACTAACATTAACATGACACAAAAAAAGGTGAGAAAATACTGTCTCATTTTAATAATTTACATTTAGACCACTTTATTAATCCCACCAGGGGCAATTCGTTTCAGCAGGAAACGAGACAAAAAAAATAAATGATCAAAATAAATAAAAGAAAAAATAAGATGATTAAAAAAGAAAAAAATGTGACAGGGAGCTTGAAGACCAAAATTAATAATAATAAAATTATTAATAAATAAAACAAACAAATGAATACAAATCTGATCATTAGTAAATATATGAGATAGTAACTCATTATATTGAGTTACCATCTTGTTATATTGAGTTAGTATCCCATTATAATGAGATAGTTACTTAATATAATGAGTTACTATCTCATTATAATGAGATCATTTTTTTTTACAGAGTGGCGGAAATGGCTTCCATATTTCTCCTCGTGCACGCTCTGTTTAATAGTTCTTGTTTGCTCATACAAGTTTACTTTCCAAAAAAAGTAAAAACACTCCACTGGACTTTTGTTTCCAACTTTAAAGACGTTTCTCTTCCCATTCAGGAAGTTTTTTCAATTAAAATGTCAGAAGTAGCATTGAGTTCCAGGTTTTATACAGTAACCAAGAAAGCCTGTTTTTGTTTAGAAAACATGCAATTTTCCAAATGTTTATGTCTTCTTTATTCTGGTCCTTCACATAAGAAAAACATAATATAACACATGAAACATTGTCAAGATGTCTAGAGGATGTAAATATTTTCTGTAAAGCCAATTGTTATCCTGTTTTATGCAGTGGCGCCTCCAGAAATTGGGGGTGGGTCAGATGAGGCCACTAAAAACTAGTGTTGCGCCGATGCCATTTTTTGGCCCCGATACCGATACCCGATACCTGGCTGTGCAGTATCGGCCGATACCGATACCATAATAATGTAAAATAATTGCCATCATGGCTTCATGTCAAGCCGCTGCCTACCTTTGTGAAGCAGGAAAAAATCTAATACAAAGTGAATCCAGTAGAACTTTTTAATAAAAAGTTCTACTGGATAATAAAAATAAAAAGTTTTTCTTGCCTACCTGGAATGGGTGACAATAGTTGAATAAACATATGGCTCTCAAAATGGTATCGGTGCCCTATTTGTTGGTACTCGCCGATACCGATACCACCATTTTAGGGCAGTATCGGGGCCCCGTCCGATACTGGTATTGGTATCGGTTCAACACTACTAAAAACCTTGCGGTGGCCACTGATACTAAAAGCCAAAATTTCAGGGTTTAAATCTACTATCAAGCTAAACCTGCCTGTAGAAATCATAAAGACTTAAGTAAACACCTACTCCTATTATCAATATCTGATCACTGTCTTGTATTGTGTGATTTTTGATCTTACGTCGCTGGCTGTGCATAATGAGATAAAAAGCTAAAATACAATTTACACTGGTCAGTGGGGTGGCTAGTGGGGTGGTCAGTGGGGTGGTCAGTGGGGTGGCCAGTGGGGTGGTCAGTGGGGTGGCTAGTGGGGTGGTCAGTGGGGTGGTCAGTGGGGTGGCCAGTGGGGTGGCTAGTGGGGTGGTCAGTGGGATGGTCAGTGGGGTGGCTAGTGGGGTGGCCAGTGGGGTGGTCAGTGGGGTGGCCAGTGGGGTGGCTAGTGGGGTGGTCAGTGGGATGGTCAGTGGGGTGGCTAGTGGGGTGGCCAGTGGGGTGGCCAGCGAGGTGACCAGTGAGGTTGTCAGTGGGGTGGCTAGTGGGGTGGTCAGTGGGGTGGCTAGTGGGGTGGTCAGTGGGGTGATCAGTGGGGTGGCCAGTGGGGCGGCCAGTGGGGTGGCCAGTGGGGTGGCCAGCGAGGTGACCAGTGAGGTTGTCAGTGGGGTGGCTAGTGGGGTGGTCAGTGGGGTGGTCAGTGGGGTGGCCAGTGGGGTGGCTAGTGGGGTGGTCAGTGGGGTGGCCAGTGGGGTGGCCAGCGAGGTGACCAGTGAGGTTGTCAGTGGGGTGGTCAGTGGGGGGATCAGTGGGGTGGCTAGTGGGGTGGTCAGTGGGGTGGCCAGTGGGGTGGTCAGTGGGGTGGCTAGTGGGGTGGTCAGTGGGGTGGTCAGTGGGGTGGCCAGTGGGGTGGCTAGTGGGGTGGTCAGTGGGATGGTCAGTGGGGTGGCTAGTGGGGTGGCCAGTGGGGTGGTCAGTGGGGTGGCCAGTGGGGTGGCTAGTGGGGTGGTCAGTGGGATGGTCAGTGGGGTGGCTAGTGGGGTGGCCAGTGGGGTGGCCAGCGAGGTGACCAGTGAGGTTGTCAGTGGGGTGGCTAGTGGGGTGGTCAGTGGGGTGGCTAGTGGGGTGGTCAGTGGGGTGATCAGTGGGGTGGCCAGTGGGGCGGCCAGTGGGGTGGCCAGTGGGGTGGCCAGCGAGGTGACCAGTGAGGTTGTCAGTGGGGTGGCTAGTGGGGTGGTCAGTGGGGTGGTCAGTGGGGTGGCCAGTGGGGTGGCTAGTGGGGTGGTCAGTGGGGTGGCCAGTGGGGTGGCCAGCGAGGTGACCAGTGAGGTTGTCAGTGGGGTGGTCAGTGGGGGGATCAGTGGGGTGGCTAGTGGGGTGGTCAGTGGGGTGGCCAGTGGGGTGGTCAGTGGGGTGGCTAGTGGGGTGGTCAGTGGGGTGGCCAGTGAGGTCGCCAGTGGGGTGGTCAGTGGGGTTGCCAGTGAGGTCGCCAGTGGGGTGGCTAGGGCATTATACAGGGTGGCTTTGGCAACCCCTGGCAACTCCCTAGTTGTGCGACTGGATTCAGGTAACATTACAGACAAAACGAGGATGTAAGAGCCCAAAGAGAAATCACTTGACCAAGGAGGATGTTACGTAAAGAGGATTTATTAGTTTACTCCTAAGAATGAAGGTGGAAATTTTCAAAGATGGTGCTGCTAGATAGGTAAAGGTTCTCAAAGTCAGAATTCAGGACAGGAAAGAGTCACACGCTTAGTTGACGGGGTGAAAAGCGCCCCTCTGATGCCACTGCATGTCTCTGATGCGCCGAACTGACTGGATCTGAGGGATCTGAGCTCCAAACTCGGTGCTGTCTTCGTACTCTCCCTTTTCAAAAAGGTACTGAAAGCCTCTGTAACCCGGGTACTGATAGCCGACCCAGCTGGCGGGTGAGGAGAGAACAGCACGTCAGTCGTAAAACCTGCCAGCTTCTTTCCCAGTCATCTATCAGGAAGAGAAACTTACGTTCCACTCTGGACCCTGACGGAGGAAACCTTCTCCTGGTAGCCGTGAGCGTGGAAGCTGGGGACGTCGTCATCAATGATTTCTATCTTCTTTCCTGCAAAGCGGGGGTTTTCATAAAGGACAATCTTGTGCTCCTGGCTTTCCTGGAAGGCAGAGCAACGAATCAGCACCTTCAGTCAGGCTACTGATGATGAGGATGATGAGGTGAACTGGAAATGTACTTCTTACCACTTTAATTGGGCGGAATGCAACAATGGTGTCGCTGCGCCTGCTGTTGGTCCAGGAATCCCAGCGAGGATACTCCCCCTTCTCAAACACATACTGCTCCCCCTTGCAGCCGGCCTGCTCGTATCCCACCCATCTGACATAAACAGACGCTCTCAGTCACCTGTTTGTCTGTTACCTTATTGGCTCATTATCATGAGGCACACTCACGGTCCACACAGCACCAGAATGGAGCCCACTTTCTCCACGCCTGCTTCCTGGAGGTCTTTGCAGGGCCCAGTCAGCTCATGGCAGCGGCCCTGGAAGTTCTCCTGCTCGTAGATGACGAGCTGCACAGGGAGGGATCAAAACATTTCAGTGTGGGTGTCAGGAACCGCTGCAGTTCTGGTCCTGGATGCTTACCTTGAACGCGCTGCTTCCTGGCTGCTGCTGCTTGGATGCAGGGATCTGGTGATCTGTGGCCATAGTGAAGAGATGGACAAACCTGCAGAGAAACCTTAACACTGTTAGAAACACCACAGCTTCTGGTCCAAACCGAGATACTTTCACTTGTAAAGTCCAAACAGATCTCAGCTGTTAGCATTAAAATGTGGAAGAAGGAAAGTGTTTTTAAGAGAGTTTATAAAAAATTACGAGAAATTAAACTGGGCTGGATGAACACAACCGTACCAATACCTGTCAGTGCCAGTGTGTCTGTGGCCGCACCAGGGGCTCAATATATACCAAACACCCCGAGGGGGGGGGGAGGACGGCCTGCCATAGGCCAAACATGATGGGTCACTGTACACCCCCCCGCCACCACCACCACTCCAATCCACCCCACAGAGGGTCATCCTCCCACAAAGTTATTCCATTAGTTGTCAGTTTTGTGCAGCCAGTCATTGTTCCATATCCACATGATTCAGCACAAACAGTGCCAAGAGTCCCACAGCAACAATGAGAGGCAGAAGGATGGGAAAAGATGGGGTTTACTGCACCGGCTGGGGGGGGGGGGGGGGGGGGGGGGGTGGAAATACATCCCTGAAATGATCAGAGTGGTTTCTATTGTAAAAACAGACTAAAGAGGAAGAAGCTCTGTAATCATTAGTCAGCAGAAGAAACGTCTCATTAGTTTGACTTTATCAATAAATCCATCACTTCTGAACACATTCACTTAATATTTATAACCTACTTTTCTGCCAAAAGGAAATTAAAGACACCAACTTTATTAAATCATTAACATTTTTTTTATCATTTTAACACAAAACCTCTTAAATAAACATTACGTGATGAATATTTATTAGTTTAATATAGCTTATTTATGTAAAATAACTATTCAGCTTTAATTATTTAGTATTAATAGAGCATATTCATTCAAAATTAATACTAAAGAGTGTATTCATTTAAAATAAATTGAGTTTATTGCTTCAATTGCATAATAATCTGATTATCTTTATAGCTGCCTGTATTTAATAAAAACATAAAACTATCCTGGCTTCTCTTCATTGGCTTCCTGTTAAATCCAGAATAGAATTTAAAATCCTCCTTCTCACATATAAAGCCTTAAATGGCCAAGCTCCATCTTATATCAGAGATCTGATTGTTCCTTATGTTCCTAACAGAGCACTTCGCTCTCAATCTGCAGGTTTACTAGTGGTTCCTAGAATTTCTAAAAGTAGAATGGGAGGCAGATCTTTTAGTTATCAGGCTCCTCTCCTGTGGAACCAACTACCAGTTTTAGTCTGTGAGGCAGACACCCTGTCTACTTTTAAGGCTAGGCTTAAAACTTTCCTTTTTGATAAAGCTTCTAGTTAGAGTGGCTCAGGTTATCCTGATCTATCTCTATAGTTCTGCTGCTATAGGCTTAGACTGCTGGAGGACATAGGGACCCTGGCTGTCTCCCAGTAGAAGTTTCTGGTTTCACCGGTGCTTCTGGTTCAGTTGAATCAAGTGCTTGGATTGCAGATGAGTGTAAAGCATCTTTGGTGAAAGGATGTTGGTTTATTTAAAATAAAACATATCTTCAGAAATGCTCCATATATTGCATGCTAATCAAATGGAGGATCAGCTTTACAACTTTACTCTTCCTACCATCGTTTTGTAGTCAAATCCATTTTCTAAAAGCTTTTTGTTAAATAAATTCCAGCCTTGACATCTGAGGATGAACTTGTTAAGAACTCTGGGCTTGGTGAACCTGCTCCTCCATCTCTTTTCTTCTTTCTCTTCTCCCATAACTCCTCTTCTGTCTCGTCTGCCTTTCACTCAAACCTTGAACCATCTTCCCCTTCCCTCGCCGTCTGTATTCCTTAAAGAGAGAATCCCCTCTGTCCAGACTGGCATCCCGCTGAGCCCTGTACTGGTGCTGCCTCTCAGCAGCAGATGACCTCATCTCTTTGGAAAAGATGATTATTTACTAATAGTGTTTAACATTATCATTGATTGAAAAGATCACTTTATAGAGGTTCAGCGAAAATTAATAGGACTACAATGATGCATTCCAGCAGCAACTGTTGTTTCACAGCAGGGGAACATATGAAAATGATCTATACAGTTTATATATTTTTTAGGCTTTAGAATCTAAAATATATAAAGAACAATCCTGACAAGTCAAATTATGAATACAACTAAAGTATTGTTGCTTGTTGTATGGATTATGCCTCAGGTAAATGTTATATTATTAGAATGTGTGCACTCTCTATATCCAGCCATTTTTTGCTGTAAAACTTTGTAAACTGTTAATTGTTGTAAACAAGATATTAATTAGAGTAAAGATTCTCGCTCAGGAAACGTCTCTTTTCACTGTCATAATTCCTCCTCTTTTTCAGGGGCGTAACATCAGAACGGAAGGCAGGAGTCCAAAATCCAAAACAACCAGAACCGAGCAGGAGCGGAGGCTCTGGAAGGAGAGAAAAACTCAGTTAAATTCTATTCAGTTTATTTCTATAACTCCAATTCACATCATGTCATCTCAGGTCACTTTCCAGTTCACCAGATCATCCAGTCAGATTGATTCAAAGTTTTCTATCTAAGGAAAACCAGCTGATTGCATCGACTCATTGACTCTTCAGCAATCCCTCACACTAAGCATGCTTGTAGCGACAGTGGAGAGGAAAAACTCCCTTTGAACAGGAAGAAACCTCCAGCAGAACCAGGCTCAGTGTGAGCGGCCATCTGCTGAGGCCCACTGGGGTTCAAGGAGACAGAAACAGTTTGTCACATCCAGTTAGTGACAGTTAGAGAAACAGGACTACACTGGAAAACAGGCCAAGGTCCAGCATCTATAAACAAAGGTGTTGATGGCAGCAGCACAGATGATATTTCTCTCCAGGATGGAGTCACATAAATCTATAAAGAAAAACTTTATAGATATGCACATATAATTCACAACTAAAAGATGCAACAGAATGTTTCTAAGATTACTCACAAAACATAATGCTTGCGCCTTTTTACCCACAGTCCACAGGTTAACAGACCCTCCTATCACAGTGGTCACAGTGGTTTCGTGCCAGTGGTTGACAGTCAAAAAAGGCCTGCAATGACTTTGCAAAGTTCTTTACTGAGAAAATACCAGGTATTAGAAAAGCATTTTGTACATCAGTGCCAACTCCAGAACCAACACTGTCTCCATTGAGAATAAACTCTGTTTAAATGTCCCAATTCTGCACAATAAACTGCAAAGGTGTAGAAGACACTGTTCAGCAGCTAAGCTCCTCTTCCTACTGTCTTGATGTTTTACCCACAGATTTTATTAAGAAGTTTTTACATGTTTTAGAGTCTGATTTAATTTAAAAACAATAAACACATCCCGCATGTTGGGTCTTTCTTCTGGGCCTTAAAAACAGAGATTACGAAGAGAGGCTTGAACAAATTAGTCCTGCAGAACTACAGGCCCATCTCAAACCTCCCCTTCATCAGCAAGAGGATTGAAAGCCTTTTATTTCAACAGTTAAATGCCTTCTTGACAATGATCTGCTTCTTCTAGTGAGATTTCTGTGCCACTGTACAGAGACTGCCCTAATTAAGGTGTTCAATGACTTCTGTATAAATTCAGAACCACAGTGCTGCTATTATTGGACCTCAGTGTAGCGTTTGATACTGTTTTCTCCAACTGAATAAAAATATAACTGAGGTTATAATCTTCAGACCAAAGGAGAAGAGATCCAGAGTTAGCTCCCAGCTTCAGCTACTGCAGCTAGAAACCACCGATTATGACCAAAATACTGGAGTCATGACCTGAACCTTCAGAGGCACATAAAGGTAGTTACTAAAGCCAGACATAAACAAACATTTAGTTTTTTGGGGCTGATTTTCCAGTCTTGTGAGAATTTTTTGGATCATTCCAAGTTTTAACCGTATTATAAGTCCTGCGTTGTGCAGTATATCCTCCTGAGAACTGAAGAAAAAAAGTGTTTTACTATTTATTTATTTATTTGTGATTTCTCATGTATTTTGGACCTAAAAAAAAACTAATTACAATTTAATTTTTAAAAAATAATTTTTTAATTTTAATTTTATTGCATGTCCACTGTGGAGGACAACAGGACAATTTGCTTAGGAAAATAGAACAGGCTCGAGAAAATAAAACAATGATTAAAGATTATGTCTTGAAAGAACTTTGAAAATTGATTTAAAAAAATGTAGTTCTGTAACATTCTTCTTTTGTTTGTTGCTTGCAACAGCAAAAATACATCTATTTAGTTCAACAATAAACTATGAGACTTAGAACTTAGGAGTTCTGCATTTCATCTTCCTCTGGATATTTTAGCTGTGATAATCCTGGAAGCATCTTTTCTTTTTGGTTATGCAGAGGAACATCTTGCATTTGGTGCACCTCATGTATGTCTTTTTATTGCAGCCCTTGTTCCGGCATCTTTCCGTATGCTTTATGCTTTATTTAGGGGGTAACGAGGCGATCAGCCTCTCACCACCACCTCCCGATCAAGATTCGTAAGGTCGGGAGAAAAACAAACATATTTGAAATTCAGTCGTCCTTTCTGAGGTGTTCTGAGGCAAATCTGTTGAAGCAGACCTACGAGCCGATTAACCAGAACCTCACGCATTGCGCATCTGCAAACAAGGGAGTTCTTCTTCTTCCAGTGTGCTTTCATCGTACAGTTCGAGCTGTCGCTAGGTACAACGATTGAAAATATTGTGCAGTGTGTATGCCCAGCTTAAGTTACCCTTTTATTTCCAGGATGAAAAGACTAATGTCCAAGAAGGATCTAGAAAAACTCATTCATGCATTTACCTTTAGTAGAATTGATCACTGCAGCGGTGTCTTCATAGGTTTGCCTAAAAAGTGCATAAGACAGCTGCAGCTGATCCAAAGCTCTGCTGCCTGTGTTCTCACTAGAACTAAGAAAGTAGAGCACATCAGCTCCACTAAATTCCTGGAATAGATTTTAAAATCTGTTAGTCTAGAAATCACTGAATAGATCAGCACCTCAATCCAAAACGGATCTGTTTTCAGTGGATCTACTCCACCCAGAACAAGAACCAAACATGGAGAAGCAGCATCTATGCTCCACGGATCTGGAACAAGCTCCCAGATGACTGGAAAAGAGCTGAAAGCCTGAGTTCTTTGAAGTCAGTTATTTAAAGCTGCCTTTGAAAGTTGCAGTTAAACTACTAACTGAGGTATCACTGGTTTTAGGTTGTGGTCCAACAGTTTTATTTGTTTACCTGCGTTTATCATGTTTTCATCTTAAGTTTTCTTCTATTGTATTGTTAAAATTAATATAAAGCACTTTGAATAGTCCTTCTTCTGAATTATGCTTTAAAAATAAACTTGCCTTGTCTTGGAACCTGAACCAAACATTTAGAAGTCCACGGTTTTCTATATTGGATTATTTTTATGGATCTTGAATGATGTCACCAAAGGAATCCCTCTGTTCAAATTAAATGTCAATATCTAGACTCATCAGACTAAAGGCTCAGTAATCTCACTTTATATAGAATATTCTCTTCACCTCTGTAAACATCTGGTTCAGACTGAGTGTCTTTAGATGAACAAAGAGGACCGTATGGCAGGGATTTGGTTCACTCTATATTTTAATAGCAGGCCTTCATACAGAATGACATCGGTTCTGCTGAGCAGACTAGATCTGATCCTGGAGACTAACGTAGGAAAACGTTTATCCAAAGTAGCAGCGAATATAGTCACAAGATAACTGTCTTTTATATCATAGACAAAAGAAAAAAAAGAGTCAAAGTAATGTTCTCCTTCTTAAATAGTCGGTTTTACATTTCTTTTCAGGATTTTTTGCAAATCTAAAGAGATGTTTAACTTTAAACACAATTATAACATGACAGATTCCAGGTCAAACAACCTTTATTGGCCACTAAAACGCACATGGCACTCGTTGCCGGGCAACAACAGCGTTTGTCATGTTTGGGTTGATGAGGGAGGGGGACGCTCAGCTGGCCCCAGCTGTTGCAGGGGGGGCAGGAGGAGCCGGTGCTGGGGCCGGATCGGGGTCTGGGACGGGGGCCGGGGCAGGATGGATGAAACACCCTTTCTTGTGCCACTGCATGTCCCGCACCCGTCGGACAGACTGGATCCGGGGAGAGGGCGCCTCCCAGTCGTTCCAGTGCTTGAAATCCCCTCGCTCAAATATGTATTGCTGGCCCCTGTAGCCTGGGTACATGTAGCCCACCCACCTGGAAGAGAAAGGAGAATGAGAGTCACCATAGGCCCCTGGAGTTTTAAGGAGCCCCAAACTGAACTTGGAAAGGCGGCCATGATTGCCCATTTTAACTGTACTGCTAACTTCTCATTTATTTTGCTGAAGGTCAGGATCAGAGTGAAAGCAGATTTTTCCTTGGCCTAATTGTGAGATAAAATGTTTAGAGTGTGCCTGCCTAAATAGGAGTGAGTTCAGAGAAATCTAGTTCCAGCCTCTATCCTGTAATGTTTAAGGTAGGGGGGGCAGAAAGCAGATGCTTCCCGACTCTAGACAAGGATGAAGGTTCACAGCCTCCTTCATGCCGTGAACAAGGGACCGGTTCTGGGTGTTTATCTGGCCATAATGTATGTCCTTGATGAATTGAAGTGTTTTCTCTTGGGAATAACCACATTTTCAAGTGTGAGAAAGTTTCTTTATGCAGAGGGTGGGTTGGTTCCTCTGGGGCTGGAGTCACCAACGCGGTGCCCGCGGGCACCAAGGGGCCCTCAAGGACCACATGGGGGGCCCTCTTCATCTTCTGAAAACAGAAGAACTCACTCAGTGGGTTAAGTTTAAATTTTTTTATTCTGTTGCTCTTCTTTTTAATCATTTATGTATTATTTCATCATGTTAACTATTTCATCATATTTCAGTGGTTTCAAAATGACAATATTAAAAACAAAATTAGAAATGAATAAAAGAATAAAATAAGAATAAAAATGAGTTTTTATGGATGAGATTTACTGTAGGTGAACACTGATTCCTCCAGTTCATAGGTCAGTATTGGTAGCCCTTCCTATGACTTGGTAGCCATGAAGTAGCCCTCAGCCTTAAAAAGGTTGGTGACTCCTGCTCTGGGGGGAGTGTGTGTGATTTTGTAAGGTATAAATGTATGTACTGGAATGGAAGAGGGAAAACCTACGTTCCGTTCAGAGCCTTGACGCTGGCCACCCGGTCCTGGAAGCCGTGGGCCCACAGGCTCGGCACGTCGTCATCCACGATCTCCATCTTCCTGCCGGTGAGGCCAGGGTTCTCGTAGAGGTGCAGCTTGTGTTCGACACCATCCTGAACAGGAAAAAGCAGGAATCAGGGTCCGGTTGATGATCTGTGGTCCGGCTGTGGGAGGGCCAGACCTTGGCGAGTCACTCACCACCTTCAGGGGCCTCAAGGACAGCAGGGAGAAGCTGCGCTGACTGTTGGTCCAGGTGTCCCAGCGTGGATACTCCCCTTTCTCCAGAATGAACTGCTCTCCTTTGAACCCATGCCCATCATAACCCACCCAGCTGAAAGACCATTTGGGGGGATTAACTTTATCATTATCATATCACAGCTTTCCAGGGGACTAAAAGAGCATTACTCACGGCCCTGAGTCCACGATCACAGAGCCGACCTTCTCCGGTCCTTTCTCTGTTACGTCTTTGCACTCTGCAGAAAACTCCGCCTTGCAGCCCTGGAAGTTCTCAAACTCAAACACGACCACCTGGACAGAAACACTGGCAGATGTCAACACTTCATCGAACGGACAGCCCTGATTTGGACCAACTAGGTTTCCGGCTACAGTACCTTATATGCGACTCCAGCTCCACCCTGGCTCTTCCCAGCAGCCGGCTGATCTGTGGCGTTCTGCTGGTCCGACATCCTCCTGGTCCGCTGCTCCTCCACTTTATGGAACACAAAGCAAGATCCACGGTGAACAAGCGTGCAACCACAGAGAGAAGCAGAGAGGACTCAGGTCAGGGCTGCAGTTATCATTTTTTTCTCCTCTAGCGGATTATTCCGAAGTCTCCATGACAGACGGTCCAAATTGTATCTCCACCATCTAATCCCAGGAGTTCATAAGCCATGGTTATTGATCCCTTAGGGTCCAGATTTCAGCTATTGTTTACCTGGGTATGCCTATGAGGAAGTGGTAGCGTCCCTCTTACTTGGTGCCACTTGGTGTTTGATGGGGTCGAGGCATTAGAGGGCAGAGGGGAGGAGGGGGGGTATTTATGGTTTATTTCTGACCACAGCAGCAGAAAAGGGGGAGCTGTTGATACAGCAAGTCTGTGGCTCACATTGTGTCCGTAACGCCGCCTCTCAATAGGCAGCTGTGTTGGCACAGGCTGCCCTAACGCGTCCAGCAGGGCTGGCAGGGAGCAGCGTGGGTGGGTGGGCAGACGCTCAGCGAGCCAAGAGGATTCAGCAAACAGGCCGGCTCAGCACAAACAGCCCTGCAATATCCCACCTTTTACATACGATCATACTGCAACCAAAACCTGCTTTCATGAGTCACGTAATCCTAAATCAGGGTTCCTACAGCATAAGGCAAGTTAAATTCAAGACTTTAAGACTTTTTAATGCCACTTGAAATAAAAATTTAAGACCAAATTCACAAGAAACACAAGAAAAACCTGCTTGCGACAACTTAACCCAAAGGTTTATTTTAACATAAACCACTGCACTACTGTTTCAAATTTTGAAAAGCTTCCCATACAGGAAGAAAGCTAAAAACACACAAATGACAGATATATTTAAACAATTATTTAACTGAATTCACAAACTTTGTTTTGCAGAGACAAGAGTGGAACAAAACTGAGAAATACCGGCTGTTTCTCGGTAACTCGATTTTGACGCTTTGTGTTTCGCATGTGCGACTCCACTGCCTTAATTCCCATCGTCCCGATAGCGGAACCAATGAAAGCGCTGTTTTTTTCATGAAAAATAAAAAATTGTCAATTTTAACATTTTATTTAGATTACAAAAATAAATCGTAATAAAAATAATCCTATTTATGTTGTTTTAAAAATTAGAACCTACGAAAGACTGATTTAAGACATTTTAATACCAATTAAGGCCTTAGTTTTATTTTGAAGAATTCCATGCCTTTTAAGACTTTTTAAGGACCGGCGGGAACCCTGTAAATGTCAGTCTATCATTCTGACCCACTGGAGAACTTTGTCCAGAACCGGGAGATCGGACCTCTGTGGGGGAGCTGGAAGACGGCCCTCAAGCCATTAAGGGAGCACAGCAAACACGCAAAAACAGGTGCGCTGGTCGGAGGAGAGATAAATGTTTTTTTATGGCCTGACATGCAGAAAACAAGTTGGCAAAAAAGGCTTACAACCTCTGAACCCTCTTCAGCAATCCCTCACACTAAGCATGCTTGTAGCGACAGTGGAGAGGAAAAACTCCCTTTGAACAGGAAGAAACCTCCAGCAGAACCAGGCTCAGTGTGAGCGGCCATCTGCTGAGGCCCACTGTGGTTCAAGGAGACAGAAGCAGACATAGAAAAAGAAGCATAGATACAAAAGATATGAAAGATATCCTCATCGCTATGCAGGTGGTCAAACATCACTCCTGTAAACCAGGCCAATAATGACACTAACGAGTCCCCAATACTGAGGGGTGGACCTGTTTCGGTTCAATTAGCATGTTTTCTGAGCCATAACAAGGCTTTTGTTAGGCCACTCTAGACTACTCCAGACATTTTTAATTGAGAAAGCTTTCTGGATGGGAAGCGAAACGTCTTCAAACTTGGAAAAAACGTTCAGTGGATTGTTTTTTTTTACTTTTCTGGAACTTTAAGTGGGTCGTTCTGTCAGCTAAAGGCATGTTTTACAGTCTCTATACTCCAGTTACAGATGAATAAATAAGTAGATAAGTTGACAATCGAATCCGATTTGTTGTTTCAACCCTACTGCAAATATAATAATAGTTTCTGTTGACTGGCCCTGAGGGAATGCACATGCCGGGCCGCTGGAAGTCATTTCAAACAGGAGGTTCTGTGAAAAATGTTTTCTTTTATTTTGGACAAATGACCTATGAGCCTGTAAGCCGATTTAAAATAAAATAAAAAATAAATTGATTGAGATTCCCTACTTTATTGTCATATACACTTCAGTGCAACCAGGGTCTGTCATCATCACTTCTCAGGTGAATATATGCGCCATTGATTAAACTTCATTAAACAATAACACTAAAACGAGGTGGATTAGGTCAGCTGGCAGGAACCTGAGTCACTGTTTATGTCACATGTGACTCTATAATCCTTTAATGCAAACCACAAGGAAAGAGGCTGGTAGCTGCAACGTTTTTACCCATCCTGGACTATGGTGACCCAATCTATATCAATGCCCCAGATCAAGTTCTAAAAATGTTAGACTCAGTTTACCATGCCTCAAACTGTAAGCCTCGCACACACCACTGTGAACTTTACATACCTGTGGGCTGGCCAGCATTAGAGACTCGTAGACTCACTCACTGGTATATGATCATTTATAACGGTATTCTGCGTCTGCTCCCCTCATACCTCTGTGAGTACGTTCAACAAGAGCGGCTGGACCGTATTCTCTACGTTCTCAAGAGTCTTTGCTTCTGTCTGTACCTGATGTCCGCACTGAAGCTGGAAAGACAGCTTTTCAGTACTCTGCCTCCACAGCATGGAATGATCTTCAGAAAGACTGGAAGTTGAAGGATTGGATTCCAATCGGACATTTTAAACGACTGCTCAAAGGTTTGGAAATGAGATCTATGGTTTGTAACTGTTTTATGAATTTCTAATTATAGATAGATGTAATTGTAAACTGTAATGTGATCTTTTGCCGCTGTCTTGGCCAGGAAAAAGAGATTGTTAATCTGAATGGGACTTTTCCTGGTGAAATAAAGGAAAGAAATATTATTATACTGTTCAAACGTTATTGAACGGTTCTACATTACAGTTCTCCAAGAACACAGGATCAGAATAACACTCTTAAAATACGATGGTTGTTAAACTGGATATAAAAGCGTGCGACGGAACCATGCTCTTACTTTGACCTAGCAGGGGGGCCTGGTTACACGCTAGGTTGGGTTGTGGGTGCTGGGGCTGCCGGTGCGACTCTCATCAGAGGTGGTTGGACAGTGTCCTTGCTCAAATCTGAAATGCGTTTCTCTGCCATATTTCCTCCTCATCGTTGTCATTACACTGTGTTAATTTACTAATTTGCTGCTGCCACCTGATATATCTTTTCCACTAGCTTGCTTGACATCGCCATGACAACGTAACTTCCATAAAAAGTTACTTTATAATTAATTACATTGAAATCTAAAGACATGTAATAGTAAAATTAAAAAGGTGAAGGCAAAGAACAAATTTGTAAATTATTAAAAATACTTTAATGCATTTTTTTTTAATCTCCCTCTAATGTTTTCCAAGCAGTTTATCTAATTGGGACAGTTTCTCTGTCAGGATATAGTTATCATGTTAATTATGTGCACAGCAGAGATTTGGTCATGATGTCAGCTAAAACATTTGTCAGGAAGCTAAATATTTATATTCTAAACTAAATAGCTTCATCTGGTCTGTTCCTGTTTGGCTGTGACTCCATCCTGGAGAGAAATATCAGCTGTGCTGCTGCCATCAACACCTTTGTTTCTAGATGTTGGAGCTTGGCCTGTTTTCCAGTGTAGTCCTGTTTCTCTGACTGTGACTAACTGGATGTGCTCTCTTCATCCTCTGACATGGGAGCTGGCTCGGAGCTCGTCTGCCTGGCTGTGTGTTTCCTGGACGGGGCCGCCTGTGGAGCTGGTTGACAGTTGCCTTTTGTATCTATGCTTCTTTTTCTATGTCTGCTTCTGTCTCCTTGAACCCCAGTGGGCCTCAGCAGATGGCCGCTCACACTGAGCCTGGTTCTGCTGGAGGTTTCTTCCTGTTCAAAGGGAGTTTTTCCTCTCCACTGTCGCTACAAGCATGCTTAGTGTGAGGGATTGCTGAAGAGTCAATGAGTCGATGCAATCAGCTGGTTTTCCTTAGATAGAAAACTTTGAATCAATCTGACTGGATGATCTGGTGAACTGGAAAGTGACCTGAGATGACATGATGTGAATTGGAGCTATAGAAATAAACTGAATAGAATTGTCTATGTAATGAATGTGCTATACAAACAAACTTGCCTTGGAACAGATGAAGGTTCCCAGTATAGCACCAGGAGTCTCCAGTAGAGTTTCTACTTCTACCCCCTAAATTTCATTAAAATCTGCAGAACTCTGCTAATCCTGAATGACTGCGATTCAGGAGAACATCTATGAGACTATGTCTAGGAACAGAACCTGGATGCGGTTAGAGCACTGATCAGGTGCTGGATCAGACATGGATGGAAAACTGATCCAGTGTGAGCGAGCCTGGAGCGTTCAGCTAAAGATGAAACCTGCAGAGGTTCCATGGAGGTTATCTGCCGTTAGCAGCAGAATGTTCAGAGCTTCCAGGGTTCAATAATCTCAAACATGCATCACTGACCAAAAGAACCAACATCAAAGCCGAGCTCAGGCTCCAACTCCAGGCCACTTCATGTTTTATTAAGAATTTATTTGCTGTAGGACACCGCGTCAGAAAAACTCAGTGTAACAAACATGGTTACTTTAAAAAAAAAAGAAAAGAGACATAAAAATAACCCCCATATTTCAAGACAAAAAGTTCATTTACATCCAACTCAAGGACAGCGGCTCCATCAGAACAGAACCCAGCAGGGAGGGGGCAGACGTCGAGTGCTGCAGTGCATCAAAGTGCTTTGTGGAAGTGGAAGGCTGCCGGCGCCGAGCGGGTCCAAGACATTTAACCAGAGCGGGACGCGATCGGGTCCAACTCTGGGATACGGAGCGGCGCCGGCCCGGATGAGACGGGACGATTGTTCACGCACACTGAACACAGGGGGGGCGATTGCACGTGGACCGGCGAGATGTGGCGGTATGGCTTCGGATGGGTGCTAGCAGCTAGTAGCCTCCGGTCTGTCAGAGGAAGGAGAACAGACGATTGTTGTCGTGTTTGTGCTGATCCGATTGTTCCCTTCAAAGCTCCTCGTTCCCTCATTATGAAAAACAGCTAAGAATCAAGCATGAGTACAATCTGCAGCGGCTGTGGAGTGATTCAGGGTGGAAGGGCCAGGAGCCTCCGCCGTAGGGACAGCGCCGCTTCCTCCGCTGTTTCCTACACGGAGTGATGGAGCTGCATGAGGAAGTCAGTCTCAGTCTCATCTGAAGGTGCAGCAGATCTTCCAGCAGGAAGTGGACAAGAAGCAGAAACTGTTCCTTGCTTGTTTTCTTTTTTTGTCAGTCAGCTTTAAAAAAGGCACCATGCACATTTATAAACCCAGAGAGGGAGAAAAATAACAACAAAAATATTTGGAAAAATAATAATCTATCAGCAGCTTGAGATCCAGGCTCCTTTCTTCTCCTCTGGATCAAACGTTAAGGCTTCTAGTTCTCTCAGGTTCATCTGTTAAGGCAACCTAAAGCAGAAAACAACGTTAACCCAGGATGATGATTGAAAGCGAGGTCCACTCAAACGGACGGAGACCTTTTACCTCGCCGCTCCTCTAGCTCTCGCTCTCATAATGACTCAGACGCTTCTTGGATTTCAGCTCCTTCAGCCACTGGGGGGAGTCCTCCTCACTGCGGGAGATAAACCGGTTAGCCTGAGGAGCTAAACACAGGGTTAGCAGGAGTAGGCAGTGTGGGAGTTTCTCACCCGTTCTCCTTCCCACCAGCAGGGGGCAGCACCCGCGCTGCACGAGGAAGGAAGGGAGACCTGGGAGAGCGGGCTGGGTGCGATGGAGGGGGGGCGGGCCCGTTGGTCTGATTGTCAGAGTCGCCTCGCTTCTTCAGCTGCGCCTGAGACCAAGGGAGAAAATAGAAAATAAGAAAAACACGAGATAAACTATTTTTTTCTATATCTGGAGGGATTTTATGTGATAAACTAACATAAATTTAAAGCATAACTTTGAGGAGGAAGAAACAAACAATAAAAGTTGTGATGTGGAGGCGTGTTCGGCCCCCTTTAATTCGACACTCCTAAAAAAAACAAAAACAATAAAACGTTTGCATCATCTGACGGCGCGCTGGGTTAGACAGCGGCGGGTGGCCCATAGGGGGCGCTCTGGCGGTGCCTCCAAAGATGTGGAGAGGAAAAGTCATAATATATATAGATTTTAAAAGTATTATCAATGTCAGTTTTACTTAATAGGATGTGGCTACATGTAATATAAATTATTAAAACACTTCTAGCCATTAAATTCTATTCAGTTTATTTCTATAGCTCCAATTCACATCAGGTAATCTCAGGTCACTTTCCAGTTCACCAGATCATCATTAAAGTTTTCTATCTAAGGAAAACCAGCTGATTGCATCGACTCATTGACTCTTCAGCAATCCCTCACACTAACTGACTCTCATTCAACAGAACGGATCATTTCTCTCATTCAAGGCGCCCCTGAAATGTAGCTAAATAACCAATTGTGTGATGTTGCTAGGGAAAGTTGATAAATATTTGACCAATCAGCATCGCCACAATGAATGGCTTTGGGGCTCCTGGCATTTCGGCCCCCGCTACAGAGATATAGATGATGGAGCCAGTAGTGAGTCAGGAAGTGAGGTCGAGATTATGGCGACGACAGCTGAACTTGAAGAGCAGCTTTCACACGATTCACTGAGATCTTAACAAGTTACCATTTCACAAGAAGGACGATGGTGGAAAAAACTCTACTCTTTTAAAAGCGAGTGGAGTGATTTGACGTGGACACGATCTGGACGGAGACTTAAAACACGTCTCCGACAGGGAGGACGGATTTAAAGCACTTTAAAGAGGAATGAACAATCTGGGATTCATGTGGAAAATAATAGATTTTTTTTCTAGATGTTCGTTCATTTGCAACCAAAAATAAACTCTTAAATAAACACATTCTCAGAAAAGAAATAGTTAAAAAAAAAAAAATCTAAAGCCGACTAATAGCTTCTCCATTATTAAACTGGTAGATTATTTTCTTCGGTTTGTGATGCCATATTGGAGCATGATAAACACAGATTTACCTTCACAGGCTGAGAAGGACAGATTTATTTATTTTTGAGTTTTTTACGGCCCTACTGGCCTGATTTATGGACAGTAGGCTGAGAGGAAAGAGACACGCGGCAAAGACCACGGGTTTTAATCAAACCCGGGTTGCCCGCGTCAAGAACTAAGGCCTCCATACATGGATCGCATTCGCTAACCACTGAGCCACCAAAGCACCCCCCCCAAAGGGTAAGATTTATGTAGAAAAACTAAACCTGGACATAAATGTTTTGTCTTTATAGTGTTTTTATGTTTTTTTGGTGTTGGGATTCATATAAATATACTGGTGTTAAACCTTAGTATATGTCTGATTGTTTTTTGGTTTACGTCTATTCTGAATTTATAGCCCCCCCCGGAGAAATCTCCAGCAGCCGCCGCGGTGCGTTAGAGGTCCAGCTTCACTGACGTATAGAGTCGTTTCGTGGAGGAGGAGAGACACAGCAGCACTCAGTGATTATTAACCAGCAGCTACTGTGATGTTTAAGTCAAAGTTAGGAGACTGATGGTTAAAAAAATTAGAGATGCCACCGAAAAATCAGTTCATTAGACATACGGAGCTTTTTCAGCTAAAATGTTAACAGATAGTAAGTTTATACTAACCTGACTCCGCCAGATGGATATGCGGAGCAAATCCATCGGGCTACTCTTGCCGAAACCAGTCGGGAGAAGAGCAAAAACATCTTTTCCTCTGAGAAAAGCCTCCAGAGCAGTGTTTTGCTCTTCTTTCAGTGAAGAAATACTCTGTAATTCCCATAAAACTTGCTCCATAGCCACGCTAACGCTAGTTTCATCGGCTGAAGCCGCCATGTTCTTTAGACTGAACTGTCGAGCTTCTCGTTGCGTCACACCTCAACCCGCCTCAAAGCCAACGCTGATTGGACGTTCGTTTGGTGAACGGCTCCAAATTTTCTTTAACGGAGAGTCTCCAGACTGATTAGCGAGTGAAATCTTGAAAGCTCGCGAGATCAGGATGGTCTCACGAGGCTAAGTTTATACCAGTTAGTAATACAATGCAAGAAGCTTGAGGAGTCCTACCGACTCCATCAAAGCTGACGCTCCAGTTTTGGGGTCGATCAAATCCCCTGAAAGAGCTGCTGACCCACCTTTAACGCTGAAGTGTCCATTCCTGGGAACAGCGCCACCCTCTGTGGCTGCTGGGGAAGCACTGTGGCGCCGTCGGCCCCTTTGCTCGGCTCCTCAGACTCAGAGTCGTAGTTCCTGCTCTCTGCCTTCGCCTCTGCGGTGAAGAAAGCTCCGATCAGGAGATGTTCTACCAAACGGCCCGGTTACTCTGGGTCTGGGTTTACCTGTGGAGTCTCTGTACAGCCAGTCCTCTGGCTTTCCTCTGTCGACCTGAGCCGGCGGCGCCTTGGACGGCCGGGTCCGCGGGGCCCGTTTCTTCCCCAGCTGGGCGCGGGAGCGCAGAGCGCTGTTATCCAGCAGGACCGTCGGAGCCTGGAGATTTGGATCAGGAACAGAAACAGCAGAAATGAGAGGAGAAGCGACTCTGGACGATTTCAGGTCCAAACTGGTCCAAACTGGTCGAGTCCAGGTCCAAACTGGTCGAGTCCAGGTCCAAACTGGACGAGTCCAGTCGAAACTGGTCGAGTCCAGGTCCAAACTGGACGAGTCCAGGTCCAAACTGGTCGAGTCCAGGTCCAAACTGGTCCAAACTGGTCGAGTCCAGGTCCAAACTGGTCCAAACTGGACTTGTCCAGTCCAGGTCCAAACTGAGTCCAGGTCCAAACTGGTCGAGTCCAGGTCCAAACTGGTCGAGTCCAGGTCCAAACTGGTCCAAACTGGACTTGACCAGTCCAGGTCCAAACTGGTCCAAACTGGTTGAGTCCAAGTCCAAACTGGATGAGTCCAGTCCAAACTGGTCGAGTCCAGGTCCAAACTGGACGAGTCCAGGTCCAAACTGGATGAGTCCAGTCCAAACTGGATGAGTCCAGTCCAAACTGGTCGAGTCCAGGTCCAAACTGGTCCAAACTGGTCGAGTCCAGGTCCAAACTGGTCCAAACTGGACTTGTCCAGTCCAGGTCCAAACTGAGTCCAGGTCCAAACTGGTCGAGTCCAGGTCCAAACTGGTCGAGTCCAGGTCCAAACTGGTCCAAACTGGACTTGACCAGTCCAGGTCCAAACTGGTCCAAACTGGTTGAGTCCAAGTCCAAACTGGTCGAGTCCAGGTCCAAACTTGACTTGACCAGTCCAGGTCCAAACTGGTTGAGTCCCGGTCCAAACTGGTCCAAACTGGTTGAGTCCAAGTCCAAACTGGTCCAAACTGGTCAAGTCCAGGTCCAAACTGGTCCAAACTGGTCCAGTCCAGGTCCAAACTGGTCCAGTCCAGGTCCAAACTGGTCCAGTCCAGGTCCAAACTGGTCCAGTCCAGGTCCAAACTGGTCCAGTCCAGGTCCAAACTGGTCCAAACTGGTCGAGTCCAGGTCCAAACTGGTCCAAACTGGTCGAGTCCAGGTCCAAACTGGTCCAAACTGGTCGAGTCCAGGTCCAAACTGGTCCAAACTGGTCGAGTCCAGGTCCAAACTGGTCGAGTCCAGGTCCAAACTGGTCGAGTCCAGGTCCGAACTGGTCGAGTCCAGGTCCGAACTGGTCGAGTCCAAACTGGTCGAGGTCCAAACTGGTCGAGGTCCAAACTGGTCGAGGTCCAAACTGGTCGAGGTCCAAACTGGTCGAGGTCCAAACTGGTCGAGTCCAGGTCCAAACTGGTCGAGGTCCAAACTGGTCGAGGTCCAAACTGGTCGAGCCCAGGTCCAAACTGGTCAAGTCCAGGTCCAAACTGGTCGAGTCCAGGTCCAAACTGGTCGAGTCCAGGTCCAAACTCACATCAGGGAAGTCAAGCGGCTGAACTTCAGAGGAGGACGAGGGTCCGTCTGGAGCAGAGGCCTGAGGGCCTGGCGAGGGCAGCGGTGTGGGCTTCCTGGGCGAGGCGCTCGGGGTGCTCTCTGAACTGGGGGAGGCGGGGGTGAGGCTGCAGAGAAAACCAGCTCTGGATTAGAGAGGATACTGGGAGCACTGGGAGAAGCAAAGTTAAACTCCAGCCCGTTCTGAAAACTACTGGACCTCCAGAACCAGGAGCCACACTGCAAAAACAATCTAGAAATGAGCAAAAATGTCTTAAATTAAGTGTGTTTACCGTTCATCTGAGTAGGTTAATGAAATGATCTGCTAATGGAACGAGCATTTTTATTCTTAAAACAAGATATTTAGATAAAATGCACTTTAAATAAGACAATGTAATTGTGTTTTCTTATTTTAATTGTAAATTGTCTTGTTCTATTGGCAAAGCGTCTCTTTTACTTCATCAATTCAAGAACAAAAGCATGTATTTTAAGAAAAAATGACTTATCTAGATTTTGATTTTTTTCAAGTGCAGATACAGAATCAACTGGTATCTACTGGGTCAGAAGATGGGGACCGTGGTCAGACCCGTTTATCAACCAGAACTCCTGCTGATAGAGGCCGTCTGAGAGGAAGTGGGTGGAGGAACCAGTGTGGGTCAGAACCTTTATGGAAATAAAGCCAGAAGAAGACAGACGGACCTCCTGAAGGAGGAGCTCTGCTCCCAGGAGAACATCAGGGTGTGGACCTTCATTATGGAGGACGTCCAACAACTCCTCCTGCATGAGCAACGAGGCAGAGCTCGATCCAACTGGACCCATTCATCCCTGAAATACCAGGAAGTGTAGAAAAGCTGGAGGAGGGATCACTTTAGGAAGTGCTGGACCTGAAGCAGTGGGTCGGGTTTTTACGGGTCAGTCAGTCTCATCTCAGATGTTCTGATCAGATGAGGTCACTAAAGAACTAATCCTGGTTCTCTGGTTTCTCTCTCTGCCTTTCTATGTTTAATATTTGCCAATAACATCAGGCTGCTGGTGATCCGCCCTCTGCTGACGGACAGCAGCAGGAACCTCCTGAGCCCGCCTCACTGGGCCACATGGTGGCAGGCTGCGACCACGCTGCAGCACTTCCTGCTTCCCTGCCATTGGTTCCTGCCTGGCTTCCTGGTTTCATGGAGCAGGCTCCAGACAGACGGACCTCAGAACCAAGAAACTAATCATTTAAAGTCTGAATTCAGAGGGTTTTCCAGATTATTTGGCTGTTCATCTAAACACATCTCTGTTGTGATTGGCTACAGATCATTCTGCAAGATAAACCAGCTTGAAAAAGTTCAGTTTAGGCAACTGGATGGAAGACGTTCCTCCTCTCATCCAAGATGCTCAGCTCTAACTAGTGGTGGGAGCACTGGGATTAATATGCTGGAGGTGGAACCAAGGATTAGGGGGACTAAAGGCTCTGATCCCCCCCACTGGGTTGGCCATGGAGGTCACCTGGGGGGGGTTATGGTCCAATTAAGCAATAAATAACACTTATTTACCGTTAATCAGCCTTTAACTAAATATTAAATGTTAATTAAAAATTAATTAATCATTAATTATCTACTAAATAACTTGACAAACATTCAGCCTTTGGGGGGGTAATCCGGCGGCAGTTTTAATGTTTTTTTTATTTGAGGTCTGTGATATTCAGACGGGCCGGAACCAGAACCCTACTTCACAGGGTGAGGCGTTAGCCAATCAGAAGCCAGATTTCCTGATTGACGTGTGTTTACCTGTCGTCGGTCCGCAGGCCCGTGTCCCAGGTCCCGTACTGACTGTCGGCGTCACGGACCGGAGTTCCCGAGTCTCTGCGGTCCGATTCTCCACTCTGCTTCTGCTGCACCTGGAGTCCAGAACGGGAGAGAAAGGATGAGAGGAGAGACTGGAGGCGAGGCGGCGTCTGGTGGAGGATCCTGATCCTGCCTCTCTGCAGCACACAGAACCTCAGCGGGTCAGTAACCGGGTCACCTCTGGCGCCCATGGGGCTCCTCTCGCTCCGCTCTGAGAATCAGACACTGGCGTCATCAGAACCTCCCAACGAGGCGCATTTGAACGACCCGTTCTGAGATGCGTCAGAACCTGGAGTCCAATAACTGATCAGAGGTGATTCTGGTCGGGGAAACAGGAGACCAGGAAGTCCAAACAGGAGCCGTTTAAAACCGAGAGATCTTCAAACTCAGTAGGGACGCTGTTAGAGTTCGTTCTCAGGCTCTATGGAGACCACAGGAAATCTGCTCAGCTCCTCCCCCACCTGTTGCTGCACAGCAACCTGCTCAATGCCCAGCTTCTATCGCCCAGCAAAGCCTGAGGAGGTCAAAGGTGAAGCTTAATGGAGACATGCCAGAGGGGGGGCTGAACCAGAACCACAGAGACATCAACTAACCCTCTGGTCCGTGCCGCCTGACGGCCGAACAGAGAACGGTGAGACACCTGGAGAAGCGGCGGCTCCACAGAGCGGCCAGCTGGGTCTGAGCCCGGCGGATGTTAGAGGCGACAGGAACCTGAGAGCGGTCAGAACTTTAAGATTAAAATGTTCAGGACGTGTCCCACAGCTCCTCCCCCACCCGGCTCAGAGAGGCTGTTCTCACAGGTCTCCTCTGGAACCGGCGTTCTGGGCGGGTTTTCTGGCGGAGAGCCCTGATCCCATGAAGCCGCTCCTGTTCCTCCACCTGAACGCTCCCAGCGCTCCCACACCTCATCAGCGCCGTGCTGCTGGGACATGTTGGACTAAAGCTCCATTATTCCTTTCTAAGCCAAGCTAAGCTAAGCTAAGCCCCAGAAAAAGCAGATTTGATGCCAACAATCAGAACTGCTCCTTATTTCCATCAGCGTCCTCTGAGCAGTGAGGGCGGGGCCAGAGGGAGCGGATGGAGGTAACGGGCCGAACCGCAGCAACAACCTCATGGAAACTGATGGAAGGGTCCCACGGCGGCGCGGCCTGCAGCTCCGCCCAGACCATAAGGCGCCAGGATGGTTTTCACCTGTTTGGATTCAGAGCCCGGCGAAGCTCTCACCCGTTTCTATTCAGCAAACACGTCTTCTACGATGGGAGGGGAAACGGACCCTGGTTTTAGAAATGAAAGAAACGGAGCCAGCGGAAGGCGGGAGGAACCCAACGGAGAACGATCCGTCACCAGGAGATCAAATAGCTTCTAGAACTGTTCTAAAGTCGGGTCTCTGTGGGACAGAGCTCCTTACGCTAATACCTGACTCCCTGGAACCAGTGGGGACTGGTCTCTACCAGTTAGACATGGAGTATCAGTGGGATCTAGAGCTGAACTTTGACTAGGCCATTCTATAACCCTGTTTCTGCATTGAAGAGGAGATCCCAGAAACCCCACAGCCTTCCACGCTGTCTGCAGCAGATTGTTCAAAGTTCAGCGTCCGTCACGTCCAACCGGACCGCCGTCTCTGAGCGCAACTAGAACTTCCTCTGATTCTACATCAGGCAACATAAAGAGATAACTGATCACTGAAGGAACTGATCCTGGTCCTCCCAGAAACCAAGTCAGGATTAAATCCGTCTCCAATCAGCTGCTCCATGTTTCCAGGTGAACTGGGAGGCTAAACGCCGTTTATACCGAGCTACAGATCTATTTCCTCTGCTGCGTGACTCAAGCCGCAGCCCTGCAGCAGCCGACGCCTGTGCAGACATGCATCCTGCAGCGCAGCATGCCAAACTGGTTATCTCAAGCGACACAAACAGCCGGTCATTTATACTGGGATTAAGAGATGGAGATCCCATCAGTTCCAGCTCCTAACATGAACCTGAAGGGATGTTCTCTGGATCAGTAGAAAGGAAGAGATAAAAAAGGCTCCAGAACCTGGAAATAATACTAGTTATTAATAATTATTGAGGTGGATCCCCATCAGATGATCCCTCATGACTGAAACCAGCAGCTCTGTGGGTCGGGAGGAGCTTCATAAACCCTCCACCTGAGCTCCAGTCAGTAGCTCTCACTGCTTTCCATCAATAAGTTGCCTTAAAAACCAGTTACTGAAATAACTGACCAGTGGAACCAGTGTCTGCTGAACAGGACGGGACAATTTCCAGTTCGACCAGTCAGAACATCAATCAATCGATAAATAAACCTTGGAGGTCGGTTTAAAACGAGCTCTGAACTCCAGGAGTTCAGAGCGGATTCTCAGACCTGTGAAGATCAGATCATCACGATACCGGCTGATCGGCCAATCAGTGCAGCCGTTCTTATGAAACACACTGGATTAGAAAAAATCGTTTCCAATCTAGGATTGTAATTATCTGGTTTCCAGTTTCTGCTGCTAATTGAAGCTCAGGTGAGCTAAGCTAACGGTTCTTCTCATCAACAAATCTGGAATCTGCTTCACACAAAAACAGATAACCATAGACAGGCAGGGAGACCACACGTCTAAGGAGGGAAGAAGGTTCCGGTTTAATGTGGTCAAAGAAACCAGATCAGACTCAGGAGGACCGCCATCCTCCCTGAGCAGGATGGCGGTCTGAAGCAGCGGGTCCGACAAACGGCCTGAAACCAAACAGTCGAGGAGGGGAAAACGGTGGAACTAAACAGCGGACATCAGGTTCTGGTTCTAGTGGCGGTGGGGGTGTGGCTCTTACAGCGGTGGGGGTGTCAGGCGCCGTGCGTCTGCGTAGGGACAGGCGCTGCTGGCTGCGCAGGGAGAACCTGCGGATGGACTCCCTGCTGCGGGAGGCCAGGGAGCGCAAGGAGTTGGTCCTCTTGAAGTCGCCGCCGTCTTCCCCTCGTCCGCCCCTCTCCACGGAGCGGGAGAGGAAGCCGAGCGCCCCGTGAAACGAGCGCCGCACGTTTCCCACCCATCCCGAAACCTGGGAGTGAGCCACCGCCAGCTTGTCCCCGAGATAGTCCATCACGGCCCGGAATCATCAGAGTCCAGAAACACAGAGGAGACGGCAGCAGGGTTGGCAATGCGGCAGCCGGGAAGGTGACACCACAACAGGAGGGCTCAGCGAGCTGCGCTGGACGGAGACACTCCCCCGGTTTGACGTCTAAGAGGCCTCTCTGCTGCGTCGTCCCTCTGGAGTCATCAGGACTCCTGTTTCGGCTCCACGCCGTCTGCCCCCAGCGGCTCTGCAGAGCCTCTAGTTTGCCGTCAGCTGTGCAGAGCTTGGCACAAACCCAGATGGGTTCTGCAGGACCAGGATTGCCTCAGTGTCGCCTGACAGGCTTCTGATGGACGCCTCCAAAGGTTAAAAATTGCATCTGCCAGTAAAGGCTACATCCTTAAAGAGCCAACGTAAGCTTTGGTAGAGAAAGCTGCGCAGAGGGACACGCAGACAGCTGGAGTCGTTGGTATTCCACAGGGGAAGGACCGCAGGAGGGCTACAGCAGCCAAGAGTTCAAGAACAAAACGAGGTCGGACCTCCTTCCCTCCCCGCCTCAGTCTGCAGGTACAGGCAGGTCAGAGAAAACGCAGCAGCGTTCACTTCCCTGCTACCGAATGTTACAAGACTCGCCGTCAAGGAGAAACTGGGTGGAGAGAGGGAGTGTGGAGGAGATCCAGAGAGAGAGAATGGGAGGTCCCTGATCCAGAGCAGGAGGGGGAGGGAGGGCTGATCTACGCTCTGCGGTGCTCTGCTGAGCCCCAGCAGTTAGAGTGGAAGCAGATGTAGCAGAGGACAGACACGCTCCATATGTGATTTCATTACACCACAATTAGAAAGCAGAGAAAGCAGGTCTGGCATCAGGGAAAAGTGGAAAAACGGCTCCAGATCATAAAGACAGAGTTTGGATCACCTGCTGAACCTGCCTGACAGCCACACGCACAATGGGAGGGACGGCCCCAGGCAAACCGTGTTTGTTTAGCTCTCTGGGAGGCAAAGTTAATGCAAACATCAGAGCAGAGCTTCCTGACGGAGAGCCTCGGCCAATCAGCTGCTGCCGCTGCTGCAGGAGGACAGAGAGAGCGCGTCCAGAGGCGCTGACCTCTGAGCAAACAGCCGCTTCAAATGAGGCCCGTCCCTCCGCGCAGCTCAGGTTCACTAGCTAACGCCTCTGATGTCAGCTTCAGCATCTGCATCAAGGATTTCTACTGACAAACAAAACTAAATGATCATATCATCCAACTGGATCAGTAGAACCTGAACCTCCCACACCAGTGAACAACCCTCAAGGAAGAAACGCTCTGTGGTGGGGCGTCTGTTCCAGAGGCGGAAACAAGATCCTACAGCATCTCTGGGTCATCTGGTTATGAACACAGCGACGCTTCATGGCCAATCACAGGCAGAGAGAGGAACTGTGTGGAGTTCAACGTTTCAGGACTGACCTCTGCAGACATCAGAAGCTTCATGCCACTCTAACAACTCTAGATCTAAGCTGAAGGTGGAGGTCACAGGTTCTGGAACAAATTCTGTTCAGGTCCAAATTCCAGCTTCCAGCAGCTTTCAAGCACAGCGCATCAACAGAACCAGGATTCTATCCTCAGAGGAAGCTTCCCAGCAGCTTGGCTTTGGTGGTGCATTCAGGGACATCATGTTAACTACACCATCAGCTGCTCTGATTTAAAACTGTTCTGTTCTTACATTTCCTCACAGCCCAGAAGCAAAGCAGGGAATCATCAACCGACCGACCTACCAACTGACCAAACTATCCATCCATCATCCATCCATCATTATCATCCCTCCATCCATCCATCCCTCCATCCATCCATCCATCATTATCATCCCTCCATCCATTATCCATCCATCCATCCATCCATCCATCCATCCATCCATCCATCATCTATCCATCCATCCATCCATCATCCATCCATCCATCCATCCATCCCTCCATCCATCCTCCATCCATCCATCATCCCATCCATCCATCTTCCATCCATCATTATCATCCCTCCATCCATCATCCATCCATCAATCCATCATCCCATCCATCCATCTTCCATCCATCATTATCATCCCATCCATCCATCTTCCATCCATCATTATCATCCCTCCATCCATCATCCATCCATCAATCCATCAATCCATCCATCCATCCATCCATCCATCCATCCTCCATCCATCATCCATCCATCAATCCATCCCTCCATCCATCCATCCATCCTCCATCCATCATTATCATCCCTCCATCCATCATCCATCCATCAATCCATCCATCCATCAATCCATCTATCCATCCATCCATCCATCCATCAATCCATCTATCCATCCATCCATCCATCCATCCATCCATCCATCCATCATTATCATCCCTCCATCCATTATCCATCCATCCATCCATCCATCCATCCATCCATCCATCCATCATCTATCCATCCATCCATCCATCATCCATCCATCCATCCATCCATCCCTCCATCCATCCTCCATCCATCCATCATCCCATCCATCCATCTTCCATCCATCATTATCATCCCTCCATCCATCATCCATCCATCAATCCATCATCCCATCCATCCATCTTCCATCCATCATTATCATCCCATCCATCCATCTTCCATCCATCATTATCATCCCTCCATCCATCATCCATCCATCAATCCATCAATCCATCCATCCATCCATCCATCCATCCATCCTCCATCCATCATCCATCCATCAATCCATCCCTCCATCCATCCATCCATCCTCCATCCATCATTATCATCCCTCCATCCATCATCCATCCATCAATCCA
The DNA here is from genome assembly GCA_030533445.1 of Cyprinodon diabolis. Lineage (NCBI taxonomy): Eukaryota > Metazoa > Chordata > Actinopteri > Cyprinodontiformes > Cyprinodontidae > Cyprinodon > Cyprinodon diabolis. Next base: position 48,332,353 of record CM060073.1, on the reverse strand, counting down.
TCCATCCATCAATCCATCTATCCATCCATCCATCCATCCATCAATCCATCTATCCATCCATCCATCCATCCATCCATCCCTCCATCCATCAATCCATCCCTCCATCCATCATCCATCCATCCATCCATCCATCATTATCATCCCTCCATCCATCATCCATCCATCCATCATCCATCATCCATCCCTCCATCCATCAATCCATCCCTCCATCCATCATCCATCCATCCATCCATCCATCATTATCATCCCTCCATCCATCATCCATCCATCCATCATCCATCATCCATCCATCCATCCATCCATCCTCCATCCATCCTCCATCCATCCATCCATCCATCCCTCCATCCATCATTATCATCCCTCCATCCATCATCCATCCATCCCTCCATCCATCAATCCATCCCTCCATCCATCATCCATCCCTCCATCCATCCATCCATCCATCCATCCCTCCATCCATCATTATCATCCCTCCATCCATCCATCCATCCATCCATCCATCCATCCATCCATCCATCCATCCATCCCTCAGATAGATGGAATTTAACAACAGTCTTAAAAATCCATCATTTTCTTCTCCTATTTTTCTCAGATTAAATGCATCACCCAGTTCTGATCGGTGCATCTTGGACCAAATACTAACAAACTTAATAGATTCCAGTTTTTCTTTGGATGTAAAATCCCCACAGCCTTCTATGAAATTCAGCGTTTTGTTTCCTCCCAATGAGATCATCCACTTGGAGGCGACTCACAGCAGCTTCCTGTCTGACCTGACCAGTCCTAATGTAATCTCAGCCACAAACTCCAGCAGCAGAACGCGGCGCCGTTTCCTGTAGAAATGAATCCAGAGGAACCTCAGTAAGAGGAGACATGAGCCGCTACTCACCCAGAGAAAACAGCCTGACCACAAGAAAACGAGAGCTCTGAGCACTGCCTCCATCTCTGCTCTGCTGCCCTCAGCCTCAGACGCCCACAACTAAAGCCCTGATGTCACCACATCATCCATCCCATAACGCTACGGGGAGGGGATCCAGTTCAGGACAGCAGCACTAACAACATTAACACCAAACCTGCTCTAACAAACACAAAGAAGCGCTGCATGACGAGAAAAGCACAGATAATGATGAAGATTTCAGGGATAAATCCCTGGTTTGAATCCAGCAGAAATGGAGGAAATTATAATCAGTACTGACTTTAAAAAGTTTCTTCCTGACCTTTTTTAGTTCCCAGTTTTTGACCCGTGCCTCACCAGCCACAGCTGTTTATTTAATAAAAGTTTCTCATCCATCAATCGATGGGGAATTTCTATAAATCCTGCATTTTAGTGCTGAATTAAATCCCCCCAAACCTCCCTGCCTGTTTGCAGTAGTTTTAAATCGACCAGCTGACGGGTAATTTGATCTACCTCAGTGACTCTCAGCATGCACAGGATACAGTCAGCCATTTTTATTCCTGTATCTCAGACTGTTCCAGTAAACTCCTCTCCACACGTCCTTCAGCAGCGCAGCTGATAACAGTTTGGGCTTTTTAGTTTACTTTGATGTGATTTTTTATTTTACATTTTATTGCTCTGGTTACTTGTTAACCGCAAGAGTCAAAAGGTCAAAGGTCAGACTATAGTAATTATATAATGAAGCCTGAACAAAACATAATTTTCTCATAAATTGTTCAATTTAGAGCCGATTTCAATAAAACATGTGAAAAATAATTCAGATTAGATAATGAGACTTGGTTAAAGCGATAAACATGAAAAAAAAACCCGGATATTTAGCTGTATTTTTAAGTTATTTTTCAATGACCAGAACAGTTTTAAATTAGTTCATTAGTTTTTTTCCCTTTAAGTAACAGTGTCATGTATGTTAATCATTCAATAAATATTTTATCTAAATTGTTTTATTTGGTTTTGGTTCCTATAATAAGTGGCGACGGCCAAAAGAGGGCGCCGCCCCACCCACCCAATGGCCCTGATTAAGACATAAAAAATACTTTTTTTTTAATAATTTGAAATTAAAATTTTAAATATTTCAAAATATATGAATATGTATGATATGTATAATATATTATATGTATTGTGTATATGGAGATGTGCAAGATGCATATTAAATCTTTAATAACTAGTAATGGTCATTCCATTTTTCGTGGGATTGATGACGTATTTCCGCCCTGGGCGCAATATAATCTTTGCCCATTGATTCTGGTTAAAAGTTGTCCATGCACAGCAGTTCTTCTGCTATGCAAACGTCTGGGAGAGCTCAGGACCCAGCTCTGGTGCGCCCTGAGGTGACAGGAAATATATTTGCTCACCACCTCCCGCTACAGACAACAAGTTTTGCGAGTGATTGACAGGGCGAGTCACAGGAGGTGGAGACGCATTAGAGAGTGAGAGAGAGAGAATGGAGCAAGAAACATCTTTTTCCAGCATCTGGTTTAGCTGCAAGGCTAGGCTAACTGCCTGCAGCAAGGCTAACTGCCTGCAGCGAGGCTAACTGCCTGCAGCGAGGCTAACTGCCTGCAGCGAGGCTAACTGCATGCAGCGAGGCTAAATACATGCAGCGAGGCTAACTACATGCAGCGAGGCTAACTGCATGCAGCAAGGTTAACTACATGCAGCGAGGCTAACTGCATGCAGCGAGGCTAACTACATGCAGCGAGGCTAACTGCATGCAGCGAGGCTAACTGCATGCAGCGAGGCTAACTGCATGCAGCGAGGCTAACTGCATGCAGCGAGGCTAACTGCATGCAGCGAGGCTAACTACATGCAGCGAGGCTAACTACATGTAGCAAGGCAAACTACATGTAGCAAGGCAAACTACATGCAGCGAGGCTAACTGCATGCAGCAAGGTTAACTACATGCAGCGAGGCTAACTGCATGCAGCGAGGCTAACTACATGCAGCGAGGCTAACTGCATGCAGCAAGGCTAACTACATGCAGCGAGGCTAACATTATGCAGCGAGGCTAACATTATGCAGCGAGGCTAACAGCATGCAGCGAGGCTAACTGCATGCAGCGAGGCTAACTGCATGCAGCGAGGCTAACTGCATGCAGCTAGGCTAACAGCATGCAGCTAGGCTAACAGCATGCAGCTAGGCTAACTGCATGCAGTGAGGCTAACTGCATGCAGCGAGGCTAACTGCATGCAGCTAGGCTAACAGCATGCAGCTAGGCTAACTGCATGCAGTGAGGCTAACTGCATGCAGCGAGACTAACAGCATGCAGCGAGGCTAACTGCATGTAGCAAGACTAACAGCATGCAGCGAGGCTAACAGCATGCAGCGAGGCTAACTGCTTGCAGCGAGGCTAACAGCATGGAGCGAAGGCTAGCTGCATGCAGCGAGGCTAACTGCATGCAGCGAGGCTAACTGCATGCAGCGAGGCTAACTGCATGCAGCGAGGCTAACTGCATGCAGCAAGGCTAACTGCATGCAGCGAGGCTAACTGCCTGCAGCGAGGCTAACTGCATGCAGCAAGGCTAACTGCATGCAGCAAGGCTAACTGCATGCAGCAAGGCTAACTGCATGCAGCGAGGCTAACTGCATGCAGCAAGGCTAACTGCATGCAGCAAGGCTAACTGCATGGAGCGAGGCTAACTGCATGGAGCGAGGCTAAATGCATGCAGCGAGGCTAAATGCATGCAGCGAGGCTAACTGCATGGAGCGAGGCTAACTGCATGCAGCGAGGCTAACTGCATGCAGCGAGGCTAAGGCTTTATCCTGCTTTCCTGCCTCCTGTTTCAAAGGTCAGGATCTGAGCCAGCGTGGATAAAGACAGCTAGGACTGATTTAAAGAACTTTGTAGAGAAAAATAATGAACAATCTGGGATTCACATGGAAAATAATAGAATCTAGGCTACTTTTTCTACAGGTTTGTTCATTTGTATAATTGCACTTAAACACATTCTCAGAAAATAAATACTTTTTATATATTAAAAAATATAAAGCTGAACAATAGCTTCTCCATTATTAAACTGGTACATTTTTTTAGGATTTTGACCCAATATTGCACCATGAAGAACATTGATTTACCTTCAGAAAGTCTCAAAATGGCAAGATTTATGGACAAAAAGTAAACCTGGAGAATGAAATGATGTTTTGTTTTTATAAATGTTTTTATCATGTTTTTTGTTGTTGGAATTCATATAAATTTGTTTTATACTGGTGTGATAACTTAGTATACGTTTGATAGGTTTTTGGTCCGTTTTGAATTTATAGTTAATATAGCACTGGCTATAATAACTATGCAGTAGGGTCACTGCCATTCACAGCCGCTAGGTGGCGGCAATGAGCTGGTCTGGGTCGCTGCTGTTGGTCTGCCTACAGAGTTGGTATCAAAGAGCAAACTCCGCCCAACCCTGGGTGACTGAGCACCACCATGAGGCCTTAATGACCCACTGGGGGTGTGGCTGTGATGCATGCAGCTCTAGTTCTGCAGGATCTGTTTACTCAACCGAGGACTGAAGGAGAAAAAAAAGGCGGCTTGATGAAAACAAAAGGAAGTGGGTAGCAGAGGAGGAATTCACTGAGTGTGTGTTTAACTCATAATCACGGCTGACTTTTCCACCTCACAGGTTTCCTCTACCCATGCAGGTTCTCCAACCATCAGCCTCATAATGGTTTGTTTCTGTCTGGAAGGACAGGCGGCTAAATGTGTTGGACCCATTTTGGCCATAAAGGCTCCAAAGGTGCAGGTGATGCCAACAGCATGAATCATCAGGTTGCCCTGCATCAAAGTTCAGCAGTAATTAACCTCCCTGACTGAAAGCCTGGCTGTGTGGGAGAGCCCATCAGGATAAATATAGGCAGACAAGTTTTCCTTTGTAATGTGGACTCACCAAACCGGGCAGGTCCTGCTCTCTGTGGGCGCTGCGGCTCCTCATCCTGAACAGACTCCCCTCGGCGGTGCTGCTGGCAGGAGCAGATCTTCTGCACATGCTCCGGGACCGCATCCTGCTCAGCTCCTGACAAAAGAGGGATTCCACATCAGCTTTTAGCTCCTTTGGTCAGTTATCATCTAAATCAGTGACATGATCGCTGCAGGCTAAATCATTTATACAGTAGAACAACAGTCTGATAAACAGACTGATGCATTTTCATCACCCAGAAACCATAAACAGAATCATCAGTGATATTGAAATGTTCAAAGATATTCTGATTAAGGAGGGACATTAGATCATTTAACAACATATTAGTCTCACTGTTAGCGGCTAGCCTGGCCTAATTCAGTCTTGTAAACCGCCATGGACTTCAGCCAGATCTGGCTGGACCAATCACAGAGCAGGAGGGCGGAGATTTAAGACGCTCAGCGCCTTTCTGCTTCTCTGCTAGAATAACAGCAACTTTTAGTTATCAGGCTCCTCTATTGTGGAACCAACTACCAGTTTTAGTCCGTGAGGCAGACACCCTGTCTACTTTTAAAGCTAGGCTTAAAACTTTCCTTTTTGATAAAGCTTCTAGTTAGAGTGGCTCAGGTTATCCTGAGCTATCTCTATAGTTCTGCTGCTATAGGCTTAGACTGCTGGAGGACATAGGGACCCCTTTTTCATCATTCTGCTTCATTCTATCTCTATTCTCCCACTCTGCAGAATCTGTTAGTTCAATCTCTAACGTTCTGCTCTCTCTGCTTTTTCTCATAGTAGCTTCATCTGGTCTGTTCCTGTTTGGCTGTGACTCCATCCTGGAGAGAAATATCAGCTGTGCTGCTGCCATCAACACCTTTGTTTCTAGATGTTGGAGCTTGGCCTGTTTTCCAGTGTAGTCCTGTTTCTCTGACTGTGACTAACTGGATGTGCTCTCTTCATCCTCTGACATGGGAGCTGGCTCGGAGCTCGTCTGCCTGGCTGTGTGTTTCCTGGACGGGGCCCCCTGTGGAGCTGGTTGACAGTTGCCTTTTGTATCTATGCTTCTTTTTCTATGTCTGCTTCTGTCTCCTTGAACCCCAGTGGGCCTCAGCAGATGGCCGCTCACACTGAGCCTGGTTCTGCTGGAGGTTTCTTCCTGTTCAAAGGGAGTTTTTCCTCTCCACTGTCGCTACAAGCATGCTTAGTGTGAGGGATTGCTGAAGAGTCAATGAGTCGATGCAACCAGCTGGTTTTCCTCAGATAGAAAACTTTGAATCAATCTGACTGGATGATCTGGTGAACTGGAAAGTGACCTGAGATGACATGATGTGAATTGGAGCTATAGAAATAAACTGAATTGAATTGAATCTCTACTATATTCACAAATAATACAGCTTTATTTACAGAGTCAAACACTTAAAGCATCAGAGGCTGGTTTCATGCCTCCCTTCACATCATTTCCACCTTTGGATCTTAAAGAAAAACTGTCTGTAAAGTTACAGTTTAAACCTGCAGCAGAGATTTCCCATAATGCTCTCCTAGTTTCCAGAAGCGTTCAGGGGAACGCATTAATGCACAGCACTGCTGAGCAAACAGTTCTGCCCTGATAGCACCTTCCACTGAGACGTTCCTCCACATACCAGCCGCCTCCTGCTACCCCTCCTCTATCTGCAAACACCTGAAAAATGCCGGCAAATAACCTGCTTTCTGAGAGTTGTGCAACACGTTAGCCTTCATATTATTCTGAGTCTCCTGCTTTAAACTCGGCCAGTAAAACCATGACGAAATCTTTGTTTCGCTTTCTAACAAGAACATGTAAATGAACTGAAACATAACAGCTCAGTGAACACAGAGATGCACAGTGTGATCAGATGACGAAGCGAACAGAAGCAACATCAGGAAACACTCATCAACCCCTAAAAGCTAATGCTAGAAACACCAGGGGAGGCTAACCTGGACCCAGGAGAGTATTTATCAGATACGATGGTGAAGATTCTCAGTCATCCAGGTCAAAGTCATTCCAAAACAGTTAAAAACAATCCACCGGAGTTTGGTTCCAAGTTTGAAGACGTTTCTCTTCCCATTTAGGATATTTTTCAATTCAAAATGTCAGAAATAGCGTTGAGTTCCAGACTTTATCCAGCAGCCCAACAAAGCCTGGTTTTTGGTTTAGAAAACATGCAAATTAACTCAAAAATCTACAATGCAGCGAGTTGATCCCTTGCCGCTATCATCGTAACCCCTTTACAGGGGAACAGAAGAGCTCGCCTATTCAGCCAGGCCAACAATTCCTTTTAATGACCCCGGTTTCAGTGACATAGACAGGTATGGGGCATTGCAGGCTAACAAAGAAGCCAAACGACCCCCATTCCAAAGGGGGGGACCCGTTCATCCGTTTCTATTTGCATGTTTTTGCTAAAGACTTTGTTGGGCTACTGTATAAAAACAGAGGTCAGGGATTACCTGTTGGCTAAACCAGACCCAACCTGATTTACAACATTTTTATTGCATGTTGTCTAACTTCACTTGCGCCGCTTCTCCTGTTAATACGGTAAAGCCCTGGGGAGCGTCCGGCTCCAGGCTGCACGTGATCCAAATGAGCCAATGAGCTGTCAGTCTGGGTTGCTGCTGCTGCTACTTTTAGACACAGCAGGCAAACCTGTGGCAAGCCGGGCGATGGGAAAGAAGGAGAAGACCATGAGAAAAAGAGAGCAGAGAAAGTGTGGACTGCTGGAAGAACTGCGGTGAACTGGTGAAAGAAAAGTGAGATGGCGTGCTCAAAGATGACCCTGCACATTTAGAGGATGTTTGGCTCAACCTGCTGCTGTGAAGCAGGATTCTCCTCCATGAACAGAATCAACAAGAAATCTGGATCCAGGCTCAAAATGAGCACCTTGATATGTGCTTGAGAATGGCTTAGTCTCCGGTTAAACCCAGGTTTAAAGCCTTGCAGGGCAGCCTAAAGCCCACTGCCAACATTAAGACAGGAAAAAGAAAGAAAATAACAAACGCTCGGTTCAGGTGTTTGAGAAAATATGGGAATCAGGAAAATGTCTATAAACCAAACTGAACGATTTTTGTTCTCTCCTTCAAAAAACACTTTAGATTTTAAAATCTGTTTATTTAAAAAGTCAATGTATAACCTTTAATGTATAATCATTTTATTTCAGTGTTAAATTCTGTTGATTTTTAATTGGTTACCCCTGATATAAAGCCTGAAACTCAACTCTATTTTTTAACATTCTGAATTTAAAAAGCTTCCTGGATGGAAGAGAAACATCTTTAAACTTGGAAACAAAGTCCAATGGATTGATTTTTTTAACTTTTTTGTAATTTATTGGCTACGTTAATGACCCCGTCTAACAAGCAGCAGGGCACTATGTACCACCGCATCGCCATCACCCCTTTTGATCTCTCCGTCTCCCCCTCGGGGCGCCACGCCTCACCTGCAGCCTCCCTGTGTTTTCATAGAGGACTCTTTCTCTCACCTGAGATCCTTGGGTTCTCCTGCGGTTCCTGTCCTTGGGAGGATGGGGTTCTCTTGGAATCCAGGCCTGGTCTCCACCGTGGGGAGGTTCCTGATATGATTGGGGCTCCTTCCCTGAAGGAGGAGCCAAGAGCAGAGGCTGGTCCAGGAAGGCGGGTCTGTGCCGCTGTGGTTGTTCTGGGCTGAGCGTGTTGGGAGCGTTTCTGGGTCCGTCTACAGACATCTCAATAGGACGGAGCTCCCACGGATCCTGAGGAGATGTTGTCCATATGGGGCTCGAGGTCTGTGGCGGGACCTTCCAGCTTCCGTCTCTTCCGGGCGTTGGCTGCAACCAGGCGTCAGGAGCAGGAAACCCGGGCGGAGTGGGAGAGGTGAAGGAGTCGATGTTGAGGACAGCAGGTTTATGGGGCTCCCTCCATCGCGGAGAAGGGTCGCCGCTTTGGGAAGATGCTGGATCACCTCGGTGTCTCTGATGAGACGACTCCAACCGCAGCCTCTCCTCCTCCTCCTTCTTCTGCTTCTCTTTGAGCCGCTGCCTCTCTGCTTCCTGCTGCTTGGCGATGTGCCTCATCTTCTCAGCCTCGGCCTTTTCCAGCTTCTCCTTTGCTTTCCGTTTCTCCAGCTCCATCTCTCTCAGTCTCTCCTGCTCCTTCCTCTGCCGGTCCCTCTCCTGTTCCCTTCTCAGCCTCTCGTTTTCAAACTGCTGTCTCTCCAGGTCCAGCTGCCTCTGCCTCTCCATCTCTCTCTGCCTCCGTTTCTCCTGCTCTCTCATCTCCATCTCTCTCTGTTTTGCTCTCTCCTTCTCCAGTTCTTTGATCTTTAGCATTTCCTGCTCCAAAGCCATCTGTCTCAACTTTTCGGCCTCATTTTCCTCCTTCTCTCTCAGTCTCTGCTTCTCTAGCTCTACAATCTGCTGTCTCTCCATCTCTTTGAGCTTTTCCTGCTCCTCCTTCCTCTTCCTGTCCTGCTCCTGCTCTCTTCTCAGCCTCTCCTTCTCCAGCTGCTGTCTCTCCAGGTCCAGTTGTCTCTGCCTCTGTTTCTCCAGCTCTCTCTCCTTCTCCATCCTGATCTCCATCTGACGCTCCATCTCCCTCTCTTTTGCTCTCTCCTTCTCCAGCTCTTTTATCTTCAGCATTTCCTGCTCCAGAGCCATCTGTCGTAATTTTTCTGCCTCCTTCTCTGCTCTTTCTCTGGATCTCTGCTTCTCTAGCTCTACGATCTGCTGCCTCTCCATCTCTTGGAATCTCTCCTGCTCCTCCTTCCTCTTCCTGTCCTGCTCCTCCTTCCTTTTCCTGTCCTGCTCCTGCTCTCTTCTCAGCCTCTCCTTCTCTAGCTGCTGTCTCTCCATGTCCAGTTGTCTCTGCCTCTGTTTCTCCAGCTCTCTCTCCTTCTCCATCCTGATCTCCATCTGACGCTCCATCTCTATCTCCCTTTGCTTTGCTCTCTCCTTCTCCAGCTCCTTCATCTTCAGCATTTCCTGCTCCAACACCATCTGTCTTAATTTCTCTGCCTCTTTTTCTGCCCTCTCTCTGGATCTCTGCTTCTCTAACTCTACGATCTGCTGCCTCTCCATCTCTCGGAGCCTCTCCTGCTCCTCCTTCATCTTCCTGTCCTGCTCCTCCTTCCTCTTCCTGTCCTGCTCCTGTTCTCTTCTCAGCCTCTCATTCTCCAACTGCTGTCTCTCCATCTCCTGCATCCTCTCCTTTTCTCTTTGCCTCTGTTTTTCCAGCTCCATCTCCTTCAGTTTGGTTCTTTTCTCCAGCTCCTTCATCCTCAGCATTTCCTGTTCTAAAGCCATCTGTCTGGATTTTTCGGCCTCCATCTCTTTCTGCCTCTCCACCTCTCGTCTCTCTCTCTGCCTCTCTAGTTCTTGGAGTTTCTGTTTTTCCAGCTCTAGCTGTTTTTGCCTTTGCTGTTCCTCCTCTAATTCCCTTTTTTCCTTTTCGAAGGCCTTCTGTCTTTGTCTTTCGTACTCTCTCTGCCTATCCAGCTCCCTCATCCTTTCAAAGTCGGCCTGCACTTGTTGGTTGACTTTAGCCCTGTGTCTTTCTGTCTCCTTCTCATGCTCTTGTTTCTTTGCCGTTTCCTCTTTGGCTGCTTTGTCGGTCGGTGACCTGACTGCCACGGACTGGACGTGGCTCCTCAGCATGAGTTCATCAAACTTCTCCTGCTCAAAAGCTAGTTCTAGGGAAGGGTTCCTCCTTGCTGGGAAGCTGCTCAGAGATGACCTCACAGATGGCTCATTGAGGAGCTGAGCTCCCTCCACAGCGGTTGCTCCTCCAGGAGAAATCTCCTGCATTTGACCAGTCAGAGCAAAGTAGGTGGCCCTGGGCTTCTGCTGCTCCTCTGCCTGCAGCATCTTCAAGCGTTTTGAGGCAGCAGCCACTTCATCCTGATCTCTCTCCAAAGCCACCCGTCCTTCGCTTTCCCATTCCTCCAGCATTCCTCTATCTGGACCTCCACGTTGGTCAAGGCCTGTGTCGGTCCACCTCTGTAGGGCCCCCACTCTGAGGTACCGTGGCGGAGGGTCCGCTGGTGCTGGGGGAGTCATCGGAAGGCCTGGCCTGGATCGCTCGGAGCGTCTGGAGCGGAGAGTCATGGCCTTGTCTTCCCATTGGGCTGCAGGAACACTCTCGCTCATGGCCTGGCTGTGCTCGGCGGCCTGAACCGTGTCGAAGGCGTGCGACACCCAGAAAGGATCTGAGGGAGACGAGGGTTCCCTGTAGGTGGCGGTGACTAGAGAGCCATCGTCGTCGTCGTCGTGTCTTCTGGTGCCAGCAGGGTGGTCCCTGGGTGAGCTGGCAGCTCCATCCTGGTCCATCATCAACACACTCTGCCTCTCCACCACGTTCTCAAACAGAGACGCTCTCACCGTGTGGAATTCAGCACCAGAACCACTTTCCTTGGACGGAGTCAGCAGCTGTCCTGCCTCCCAGCCTTCGGAAATGAAAACCTCTCTGGACTCTGATGGAGAATCTTTTAAATTCGCAAACATCTTCTGGACACTGGGAGAACTTTTTGATTCCTCCACCTGAAAAGAGGAAAGCAAAACCACAGAACACTGATTAGCTGATCCGCGCAGTCCGCAACTCACCTGTTCCCTCTGGAAACATCTTACCTCAAATGTAAGGGCCCTTTGTCAAGAATTAACTGGAAGGGCCCTTTAGTCAACAATTAACTGGAAGGGCCCTTTAGTCAAGAATTAACTGGAAGGGCACTTTAGTCAACAATTAACTGGAAGGGCCCTTTAGTCAACAATTAAATGGAAGGGCACTTTAGTCAAGAATTAACTGGAAGGGCACTTCAGTCAAGAATTAACTGGAAGGGCCCTTAAGTCAAGAATTAACTGGAAGGGCCCTTAAGTCAAGAATTAACTGGAAGGGCACTTTAGTCAAGAATTAACTGTAAAGGGCCCTTTGTCAACAATTAACTGGAAGGGCACTTCAGTCAAGAATTAACTGGAAGGGCCCTTAAGTCAAGAATTAACTGGAAGGGCACTTCAGTCAAGAATTAACTGGAAGGGCCCTTAAGTCAAGAATTAACTGGAAGGGCACTTTAGTCAAGAATTAACTGGAAGGGCCCTTTAGTCAAGAATTAACTGGAAGGGCCCTTTAGTCACGAATTAACTGGAAGGGCCCTTTAGTCACGAATTAACTGGAAGGGCACTTTAGTCAAGAATTAACTGGAAGGGCCCTTTAGTCAAGAATTAACTGGAAGGGCCCTCTAGTCAAGAATTAACTGGAAGGGCCCTTTAGTCACAATTAACTGGAAGGGCACTTCAGTCAAGAATTAACTGGAAGGGCCCTTCAGTCAAGAATTAACTGGAAGGGCCCTTTAGTCAAGAATTAACTGGAAGGGCCCTTTAGTCAAGAATTAACTGGAAGGGCCCTTTAGTCAACAATTAACTGTAAGGGCCCTTTAGTCAACAATTAACTGTAAGGGCCCTTTGTCAACAGTTAACTGTAAGGGCCATTTGTCAACAGTTAAATAAAAGAGCCCTTCATCATAGGGGCCCTTTAGTCGTCAATTGAATAATTGAAAGTACATTTTTACACATTAAATAAAAATTAGAGGAAAAGTTTTCCTTCAGAGAACTTTTAGAGGTGAACTGTTGACGAAGCTTCACTGACAAAGTTTTCTGGAAACAATGGAAGGAAAGAATGTGAGAAGTGTTAGACATGAAAGAAGGGACAACCAAAGCGACGGAGAAAGCTTGAGGACACAGTAGAGATGCGGCAGCATTAGAAGGTGTTATAATGTCTGCTCCTTTAATATGAACTGATGGGGATACACAAAGGTGGTAAAGATCAGTTAATTAACGAGACAATAAAGCAGCCATGGCTAGATGGAACCCAGAACCATTGAAAAATTAGGAAGGACAAGCAGCAGCTACAGTAAATAATGCACTGCACTCCCACACACTACGCAAGACTCCACTGATGAAGAAAGGCATGCTACAGGAAGGTCAGGGTTGGATGAAGAAGATCTGGACCAGCCATGGAAGTACTGGGAGGTCCAGTCTGGTTATTGGAAGGGGAAGGGCTAAATCAAACAACCACGACGCCTCCGAGCTTGGCCCCTTCTTACCCCTCTCTGAGGATCTCTGCTGATCTCATGCCGATCTGCGGCCTCAGTGAGTGAAGCAGGTTCTGGTGAGCGCTCGGAGGAAAACCTGATGAGCATACGTCATACGAGACAAAAGCATGCATGACAATGGGGCTCATGCATCAAACACTGCGAGAGGAAAACGTACCGAGATCCGATCTTACCTTTTGGTGAGGTCCAGAGGCAACGGGCGGGGCTTCAGCACTGGCTTGACGGCCGGGACCGGAGGGGGCGTGGTGTCCTCTGTCAGCTGCTTGATGAGCTGCTTAACCCCCACCAAGGGTTCTGATTCTGGTAGCGACTGCACCGAAGACGGCGGGTCCGCAGTGGCGCCCGGGGAGGACGAGGAGTCGAGGAGGAGACTAATTCTAGACCTGATGCTGGTCGCGGGTTTAACCTCTTCAGCCTCCTTCACAGCACTGTCCTCTAGCTTTCTGCTGTCTTGGTCCGTGTTCGCTGGTTCTGCAGGACCATCGGTACTATGCACAGGTGCATTGGGAGTGGTTCTGTCCTCTGGGTCCAGCGACGCCAGCGGCGCCACCGGCTCTGTTGGAGTGTTTGCTTTGGGGCTGTTACGGGGCAGACCGATGAACTCAAATTTGGACGTGAGATCAACGGAAAGGGGTCGCCTCGCTGCTGAGCGGGGGGCGGGAGCCGGAGCCTCCGTTTTAGCTGGAGCAGCAGGGAAGATGGCTGAAACCGGTCTGGGTCTGGGGGTTCTGGGCTTCGTTCGCATCTGCACGGCTGCCCCGAGCTGAACTTTTTCCTTTTCTTCTTTGTCCTGTCCGATGGCAGCCAGGAAGTCCATGGATTTAGCTCTAGTGATGGACCCTTCGCTGATCGGCCCACTATCGGGTTTGTTCGAAGTGGTTCCGGACCACTCCGCTGCCGAATACATTTTCAGACTCTTGGAATAGGCCAGGCTTGAGGCGGCAGGTTTCTGCCTCCCAGTCGGCACCGGGCGGCCCGATCTGCTGGGCTCCCCGGGGTCAAGAGGGGGCGCCGGTTTGAACGGCTGTGGAACAGGCTTGGTGGTTTGGCCCGTTTTGAGTTTATTTGGTGCTCTGAAGGAAGTGGCGGTCGGACGGCTGGGGTTAGAGGTCGTCTGCCTCACCGTTGGCTTCGGTATGTTTGGCAGATCCGGTTTGGGTCCGGTGAGGCGTGTTGTCTCCGGGCGAGGTTTGGTTTGGGGCTTAGGGGCGAGTATGGGCTTGATGGTGGGGTTCTTCTCCACCGCGAACGGCTTAGGAGTAAGCCGAGGCTTAGGGCTGGGGGCGGGTTTGCTGCTTTCCGACGCCATGATGTGAGGCTCGCTTACAGAAGGCATCTCCATGACGTTCTTGTTGCTGGAGTCAGTCCGTGGACTCAGGTGGAGTCGTCCTGCCGCCCCCGTCCTGCCAACCTCACCGGTCTGAACCTCCACCTGAGCAGCCATCCTTTCCAACAAACAAACCATTTAAACTTCATTAGTCTTTATTAAAGGAAAAAAAAATACATCAAAAAACTCTGAGAAAGACTTTTAAAAACAACAAACAGGATGTTAAGGTGAGACCAAATTAACTCAAGAACCTACAATGCAGCGATAGAGTTGATCCCTTCCTGCTATCATCGTAACCCCTTTACCGGGGAACAGAAGACCTCGCCTATTCAGCCAGGCCAACAATTCCCTCTAACAACCCCCCCTTTCAGAGACATAGACAGGTATGGAGCATTGCAGGCTATGCAAGTTCCAGGTTTTATCCAGCACCCGAACAAAGCTTTGTTTTTTTTTAGAAAACATGCAAATAGAACCGGATGAACGGGTCCACCCCTTTGGAATGGGGGTCGTTTTGCTTCTTTGTTAGCCTGCAATGCCCCATACCTGTCTATGTCTCTGAAAGGGGGGTCGTTAAAGGGAATTGTTGGCCTGGCTGAACAGGCGAGGTCTGCTGTTCCTCTGTAAAGGGGTTACGATGATAGCGGGAAGGGATCAACTCTATTGCTGCATTGTAGGTTTTTGAAAGCTGACCTCCAAGTCCACCCCCCTCTGTTCGTAAAGATGATATTTTCAGAGAAGACTTTGATTTTACTGGAAAACAATCTGGTTATAGTCATGGCCAAAAGTTTTGAGAATGATTCAAATGTTAATAGTCTGCAGTTCAGTTTTTATAACAGCAATTTGCAAATACTCCTGAACAGGGGTGCCCAACCAGTCGATCGCGGGCGGAGTTCCAAGCCAATCGCGAGTAGTTTTACAATGTAGACCTGTTTATGGCTATGACAAAAAAAAGTTTTAAAAAAACTAATCAAATCATTGATCACGAGAGGCCAATGTGTATTTTCATAATAAAATGGGAACATTTTTTTATGCATGCTGATTGCTGGGCATGGTTTGCCACGGTTGCTAGGTTGTTACCAGGGACTCTAAAGCGAGAAGAGGAATCTACAGATATAATGAGATAATGACATCTATCACAACTTATGGGGCTCCATCTATTGTTGGATGCACTGCTGGATTCCTTGCTCTGTTCAAGCTGTCTGAAACTTTCCCAGATTTTTGGAGCGACCGCTGCATCATTCATTAGCAACAGCTGTGTGGCAATATTTTAAATATGAAGCATGTCATGGACGTTAGATGAAGATCGCTTGCTCTGTTCGGGCCAGGAGTTTTCAGAGGCGTTTATTCGGTGCCCAGCTGGAGGAGGCAGGTGCAGACCACACTGATCTGCTGCTGCACACCGACGTCAGGCGGCAGAGCCTTGGTAGATTCCTCAAAAGATTGTTGGAACTTTTGCCAAAATTGTATGTTACATCTTCGCATCCACATAGTTTGCACTTAGTATTTTCCTTAGAATTTTAATCCATCGGCCAGTTTCTCTGCCAATGCCCAGTCAAGTCATCTTAGACTTAGACAGATTTTGTCATTTGTCAAGTGTAAAACAAAAAGAATTTTAGTTTGGAGCAGCTCTCTGGACAATTTCATATTTTTTTTTAAAGTGCAGCCTTGAAAAGTAGTAAACAAAAAAAAAAATAAATCTTATGAGATTGTTAAGTTTTGTTTTTGCAACCTATTTTTTGACACAATTGATCATTTCCTCGTTTGTTGGACTTACTGTTTATTCTCCAGCTGTGCAAATAAAAAAACAAATACTGCCCATCCCTTGTGTTTGGCTTAGTAGATCTCAGCATGCCATCAACTTAAAAAGTAGATGTTGGTTTAAAAAAGGTTGGGTACCCTGCTCCAGAATGTTATAAAGAGTGATCCGCGTAACAGCAATTAATTGCAAAGTCAATATTTGCCTAGAAGATGAACTTCATTGCCCAAAACACATTTAAAGTCATAGCAGCCCTGCCTTAAAAGGAGCAGCTAACATGGTTTCAGTGATTGCTCCATTAACACAGGTGTGGGTGGTGATGAGGACAGGGCTGGAGATCAATCTGTCAGGATTAAGTCAGAATGACGCCACTGGACATTTTAAAAAGAGGCTGCTGCTTGGCATCATTGTTTGTCTGCTGTGAATCATGGTTATCTCTAAAGAAACACGTTCAGTCATCATTGCACTGCACAAAAATGACCGAACAGGAAAGAGAATGGCAGCTAGAAAGATTGCACCTCAGTTAGCAATCTATGGCATCATCAAGAACTTCAAGGAGAGAGGTTCCATTGTTGCCAAAAAGGCTCCAGGGCGCCAAGAAAGACCAGCGAGCGCCAGGACGTCTCTTAAAAGTGTTTCAGCTGCGGGATCGAGCTACCAGCAGTGCAGAGCTTTTTCAGGAATGGCAGCAGGTAGGTGTGAGTGCATCTGCACGCACTGTGAGGCGGAGACTCTTGGAGCAAGGCCTGGTCTCAAGGAGGGCAGCAAAGAAGCCACTTCTCTCCAGGAAAACCATCAGGGACAGACTGATATTCTGCTAAAGGTACAGGGAGGGGACTGCTGAGGACTGGGGGAAAGTCATTTTCTCTCATCAATCCCCTTTCCCATTGTTTGGAACATCTGGAAAACAGCTGGTTGGAAGAAGACCAGGTGAGCGCTACCACCAGTCTGGTCTCATGCCGACTGTAAAGCATCCTGAAACCATTCATGTGTGGGGTTGCTTCTTAGCCAAGGGAGTCGGCTCTCTCACAGTCTGACCTAAAAACACAGCCATGAATAAAGAATGGAACCAGAATGTCCTCCAAGAGCAACTTCTCCCAACCGTCCCAGAGCAGTTTGGTGATGAACAATGCCTTTTCCAGCATGATGGAGCACCTCGCCATAAAGCAAAGGTGATATCTAACTGGCTCAGGGAACAAAACGGAGAGATTTTGGGTCCATGGCCTGGAAACTCCCCTGATCTTAATCCCATTGTAAACTTGTGGTCAATCATCAAGAGACGGGTGGACAAACGAAAACCTTCTGACAAAATGCAAGCATTGATTGTGCAGAATGAACGCTATCAGTCAGGATTTGGTCCAGAAGTTGATTGAGAGCAGCCAGGGAAAAATGCAGAGATCCTGAAGAAGAGGGGTCAACACTGCAAATACTGACCTGCTGCATTAACTCATTCATTAAAAGCTTTTGTTACTCAGAATATGATTGCAATTGTATTTCTGGATGTGATGACAACATCTGACATGAAAACCAGAGGGCAGCAGATCAGGTGAAAATAGAATATATAATATTTATTCTTGGGCATCTGTTTAGGATGCCTCCTGGACGCCTCCCTGGTGAGGTGTTCCGGGCACGTCCCACAGGGGGGAGGCCCCGGGGAAGACCCAGGACTCGCTGGAGAGACTATGTTTCTCGGCTGGCCTGGGAACGCCTTGGGGTTCCTCCTGAAGAGCTGGAAGAAGTGGCTGGGGAGAGGGAAGTCTGGGCCTCCCTTCTTAAGCTGCTGCCCCCACGACCCGACCCCGGATAAGCGGAGGAAGATGGATGGATGGATGGATGGAATATTTATTCTCAATACTTTTGGCCATGACTGTAGATTAGAAAAAACAGACATTGCTAGACCTGATTTGAAACGAAACTAGTTTACCAAACAGTTCAGGTTTCTGTTTTCTAAACAGCTGTGTTTTTATCATGAATATGCTCAAATTGTCAATGGGACAAGAGCAGCCCAATGCTCCCCAAGGGGATGGGTTAAATGCAGTGATGTTATGAGATGAGCCGAGGCTTCGATGCGCGTGTGTCGAGTAATGGAGGGCGCATGAGTCGGGGGGTGGGGTGGGGGGGTGGGGGTTTATTGTTGACATCTTATGCCGACGGACTGATGATTTCTGCAGACGGAGGGACGTTTTCTGCAGACGGAGGGACATTTTATGCAGACGGACAGACGTTTTATACAGACGGACTGATGATTTCTGCAGACGGACATTTTCTGCAGATGGACGGACGTTTTTTGCAGACGGAGGGACATTTTCTGCAGACGGAGGGACATTTTCTGCAGACGGACGGACGTTTTCTGCAGACGGACGGACGTTTTCTGCAGACGGACGGACGTTTTCTGCAGACGGACTGATGATTTCTGCAGACGGACATTTTCTGCAGATGGACGGACGTTTTTTGCAGACGGAGGGACATTTTCTGCAGACGGAGGGACATTTTCTGCAGACGGACGGACGTTTTCTGCAGACGGACGGACGTTTTCTGCAGACGGACAGACGTTTTCTGCAGACGGACTGATGATTTCTGCAGACGGACGTTTTCTGCAGAGGACAGACGTTTTCTGCAGACGGACTGATGATTTCTGCAGACGGACGTTTTCTGCAGAGGACAGACGTTTTCTGCAGACGGACGGACGTTTTATACAGACTGATGATTTCTGCAGACGGACGTTTTCTGCAGACGGACGGACGATTTATACAGACGGACTGATGATTTCTGCAGACGGACGGACGATTTCTGCAGACGGAGGGACGTTTTCTGCAGACGGACAGACGATTTCTGCAGACGGAGGGACGTTTTCTGCAGACGGACAGACGTTTTATGCAGAGAGACAGACGTTTTATGCAGACGGACATGTCTGGTCTGAAGGTTTTCCTTCAGTCTAAGGAGGAAGGAATCAGTGTCCTCCTGTGGGACATCGTTATGTTGCTGAAACCACTTCAAATCCCATGAAAGAGTCTAGTTATTCAACTTATGAGGGAAAGAAAAAAAACTGCTGCCAAACAAAACCTTTGTTCTCAGTAGATCTGTATTAATTCCATAAACTAGTGCATCTCCCTGTCCTTTACCTGCACGGTTTGGTAGAAATTATCTTTAGTGTTTTGTTGTTTTTTTAAAACAGGTTTTATTGCTGCTTGGACAGCTCAACCAAAAACAATGAGGCAACCCAAGGAACTGGGAGCACGAGCTGGAAGAACTGGTGTGGCGACGAGGACGAGTCACGGCTGCATACTTCTGACACGGCGACGCACTGACACCGTTTACCCTCCCCATAGGTCGGCTTTCTCCAGCCTGCTGCTGGCACAGAACCAGCTCCTCCGGCTGCTAATGATAACTAATGATTAAATCTACTGTAACCATGGCGATATGGCAGAGAAAAACACCTAGGCCGCCGTTTTCTGGCCCTTTAAGAGGCTCTCTGACGTCTGATAATGCTTTCCACATGTTCCTCTATAGCAGACCTTGAAAAATGTTTCAGAAGGAAAAACTCAAATGCTGAAGGGCAGAAGCAAAGCCGCGATGTCATAGCACAGCGCAGGGACCCAGATCAAGATGCCTGAGAGAAACAAACATGGAGTAAACAGCAGCTTCTGATTTGAGTGCGAGCTAAAAGAAAAAAAAAATCTGTGCAGAGCCAATAAAGGCTTGTCCATCTGTGGCGTCACCGTGGCGGATGGATGATAAAATGCACGCTCACTCTGACTTGAGTAAACAGAGACCCGCCCATGCGTTGGAGTCAACTATGACATACATTTATATGTAAAACAGCAAAAAACGCTGCAGGAAATCCTCTGCCTGGGCCCTGCTGGATCTCAATGATTTGCATCGAGGTCCCGATCACGGCTCCTCAAACCTCGCTCCGGGTTACTCCTCACACGCCCGTGCAAAAATCAATCTGAGGGCCTCAGAAGTGCAGTTAACTCTCCTGTTTGCTGAAGGAATGAGGACAGAGAGAAGAAACGCTGCAGAGCTGAAAAAAATGACCTTTTCACGTCGGCAGGAAACGCCTTCGCTAAGAAGGAATGCTAAACATTTAGTCTGACAGCTGGTGGGGAGAAATCATCAGGGATCAGGACCGCCTCGGTTCATCTCTGAAGACGGATTCCCCTCAGAGAGACGGGGACGGGTTTAATCCATCCCTCCGTCATTAACAGGCCCAGTTCCATCGGATGTTTGGCATGAAGGAGGGCAGCAGCTTTTGTTTAGACAGCAAAGGAAACCCAGTCAGTCACCTGGTCCAGCCGGTTTTCAGAAGAATTTCCCTCAGAGCTTTAAGGTAAACCGGTCCTAAAACAGAGGCAGGATTCAGACAAAGCATCAAAAGCTGCTAACGAGGAACCAATAAGCTCAGAAACCATCACAGAGCCCACAGGTGTTATTTATGTTAGCGCAGAGACGCAGCCGCCAGGCTCCAAAGCCGAAGGGATCTACGCGTTTCTCCGACCTGCTGAGTAGAACCGTAGAAACGACTCTGTACGCTGGAGGCAGAGAACATGACGGGTCGATATGAGCTGCTTTTCAGCAGCGGCCCATCGATGCAGCCGTTTAATCAATCATTAGTGAATCACAAATCACTCAAACTGATCTGATAAGCTCTTCAAATAAGAAATTATCTATAAAACTAAAGGAAAATGGTTGCAGTTAAAACAAAGCTATTAGTTATTATAGACTTGTGTTGCTTATTTCTCTTATTGTAAACATAAATAATCTTTATTTTATTAGTAAACTGTCTCACTTTCATACTCAAAAGTGAGTAAGTTTACTTCTTAGGGATATCCCGATATGAATTATTCTGATATCAGGAAATTGGAAGATTTGCATCTAAAATCTCTGATAAAAGCAAACTAATAGAAAGCCTCTAATGGTTGGTAATTAATGGGTCAGCTGCTCTTTGTTTCAGTAAAATCACCTCATCAAACCTTTTCTAATAATCCACAACAGAAAATAAAAGTAAGGCTGATTCAGAATGGGGCCTTAATGAAATGTTGGATCAGGAAGTCCTTATTGGCAACCCCCCACCTTCTGTTAATGTTTGGCTGAATGTGTTAATAAAGCTTTATTTTCATTCAATTCAGAGTCGCTATCATTTATTATTATGGTAATGGAGAAAAAAACAAGAAGCAAGATGAGATTGAAGGATGTGGATGTTAGACTGATGTCAGGGATAATCCTGGATCAGTGGATCTCTGATTTAATTATGTTTATTTCAAACGTAATACAGGAAACTTTTCTCATCCCAGTTCAAGAACCCGACCTCCGTCTGGTTCACCTTCCAGGGGATCCGATAAAAACACCGTCACCCCCAGATCACCTGTGATTCAGCAGAAACATGTTTCCATGGAAACCTGGTGGCATTTAGGGCTGCAGCTAACAATTATTTTCTCGATTAATCAATTAATAATCGAATGGAAAAAAAGGTTCCTTTTACAAAATTAAACCAGGTGAGACTCAAAGTTTTCCACTTGAGGGTTTCTGGATTACGACGGAACATCAGGGCCAGGCTAGAGATTTTTAGTTTTTTTTTATTTTGAGAATAAAGCAAATATTATGAGAATAAAGTCATCATACAGCAACACGTTTGAGAAAGAAAGCTTGGAGCTCCGCCCAGCAGATGACGGCCGACCAGCTCCACCAATCAGCAACCAGAGTCCACTTTGACATCCTGCCCAGTTTGATGCTGCTGCTAAACGATTTCCTGATTTGTCAAACCGATGCTAAAGTAGAACTTCACATGATGCTCCACATTCCTCATTTTAGGGAAGAAAGGGATTCTTGGAAGAGATGTTAAAAAATACAACTTTATTCTCTTACTATTACGACTTTATTCTCGTAATTTTACGACTTTGTTGTCGTAATTTTACGACTTTGTTGTCGTAATTTTACGACTTTGTTGTCGTAATTTTACGACTTTATTCTCATAATTTTAAGACTTTATTTTTGTAATTTTAAGACTTTATTCTTGTAACTTTACGACTTTATTCTTGTAACTTTTCGACTTTATGCTATAACTATATACTCTATTCTATACCGGATAGAGCAGATTGACAGACTATGCTCATTGGAATTTATTTCTCGTAATTTTAGGTCTTTATTCTTTTTCAGATTGACAGAAGAAAAAGATTTTAATCTTAAATGTAAAATGTTTACCTATTTTTTTTTTTACAATCTTGCTATAATTCCTTCTCTAAGTAGGTCGCTCTGTCAGCTAAAGACACGTTTTACAGTCTCTATACTCCAATTAACGATTAATTGATCGATTAATCCCAATTAATCGGATTAATTGTTTCAGCCCTAGCTGGATCTCAGCGTTTAAGCGGCTAATCCCTGATCAGAACCAATCAGCTGTTTCTGTTGAGGGTTCTGGTTCTGACCCGCTGCATATTTAACAGCCAATCAGAGTGATTTCGTCATAGCCCCCCCCCCCCACCCCCCACCCAGCAGGTACAGGGCCAGAAAAACCAGTAATGGAAACACTGGCTCAACGGGCCGATTGGAAAGACAGAATCTGAGAAGTGATGTGAGAAACTTTAACAGAAAGAAATGAAGGAATAAAACTTTAAAATGGATCCTTTTTATTTTTATTGCATTAAAACTGAAGACTTTAGTTTAAGTTAATAAACGAACAGCAGCTCATAATTTAGTGGCTTTTTTTTCAAGCTGATATCAAATAGATAAACTCTGCCTGATATGTTTCAGATTTCTGGTATTTCCTGTTGGATTCAAATCTACCACCTTTATCCAGTTTTATGTCCGAAAGTCTGCAGTAAAAACATAAAAGAAAAGTTCAAAGTCTGATTTAGTTGAACATCAGTGCTCAGATAAACCACACAGCTGCATCAAAAAGGAGAAAAAATGATTTTACATTATTTAATAATAGTTAAAAAGATCAAAGTACTCAGACTATCCCACATTACAACCGGTGGTTGAAAAACATTTGAAATAAGATAAAGATTGTTAATAATCTAAATCAGACTAATTTGGTTTTGCTCTCTTTTATTTTATAAATGTGATAAACTGTTTTCAATTGTCTTGATCAAAAAGCGAATTAATTCATAAATGTGTTCATTTCTGTAACTTATTTATGATAAAACAGCTAAATAAATGTATAAAGTTTTGTTTTTTAGCAGCTTTTGTTCAGATTATTCTTCCCTTCACATAAAATATGGTGAGAAAATGTTTTTTTAATGCTCATAAATCATGAGTGAGACCTTTGATCTGTTCCAGTTTAATCAAACAGCAGCATTAAGTGTTTGAAACAATTAATTCATAATCAGGAACGCCTCAGCGGCGTGTTTTATACAATAAATCCTGATGTTTTTAAATGTTTTATTGCAGCTGAGTTTAATTAATCCTGCAGCTCTGATTCCCTCTGAGGTTTCATGGTTTGGATTATTTAAGGATAAAAGAGGAAAAAGAAGCTGGAATCAGAGAGATTTTTAGCAAATGTTTCCACTTCTCCCAGTAGCAGCCCCCACTGGGTCCAGTTTGATCTCTTCCTTGTTTCCTCCCTCCCAACTCATTCCTGCTCTCCTGATAACTGGTCCAGTTAACCCCGCATCGAACCGGACCAGGAGGAGAACTTCTCCACCTGAGCTCAGCCTTTAGAGCCAGAGAAGCGGCCGGTTCAGGTAAACCCTCCGCTGGCTAGCATCCGGAGGCTAACAGTCCAAGGAGCTGAACTTCCAAAATGGAAACAGTGAGCGAGGCTCCATGGTCCATCCATTAGGAGACAACTCACCAACCGGAGGAGAGGTCGGCTTGTTTTCCTCCCGCCGCCGTCGAATCAGCTCCAAAGCCGGGCTATCCCTCCAACAAGCCGGAGCCTCGGTGGGTTCATCCAGCGGGCTAGCAGCGCGGCTAAAGGAGCTGCTGTAGCCGAACGACTCTCCCGTCTCAGGTTGCGGTGTTGTTGACAGGATAGAGCGGACAGCGCTGAGCCGTCTGACTGGTTAGCCCCGGAGTTGTGTCAAGCTAGCCCACGAGCTGCCGGGCTTCCGATTCATACTTTCAAAATAAAAGTCACATTCAAATTTTCAAAATAAAGGTCACATTAAATATACTAACCTCTACAGAAGAGGATTAGGGCCACTGAAAAAAAAAAAGTTAACTGATTTTTAAATTTTGTTTCAGTTTAACATAGGAAAAAAAGTCAGAATTCTGACTTTAATCTTAGAATTCTGACTTTTTTCTGACAATAAAAAAGTCAGAATTCCTAGATTAAAGTCAGAATTCTGAGATTAAAGTCAGAATTCTGAGAATAAAGTCATAATTCATAAGACTTTTTTTCCCATATTAAACGGAAATAATATTTAAAAACATGTTAACCTTTTTTTCTTTTTTTCAGTGGCCCTAATCCTCTTCTGTAGATAGGAAAATGTTCCATAAATACAATTTTTTCCCCCTATATTAAACCAGGCTTCTTTACTTGAATAGTTCTGATTGGAGAATATTGATGGACGAAAAATATTTTATATTAATGTCTTTATAATTGTTGGCAGGGGCGGATTTATTTTTTCTTGTCCCTTTTCTTCTTGTTTTCCTATCTCTGTTTTGTACTCAGCTGACTTTTCATGCTGTCTCTAAAGGAATGAAAGATTTTTTCCAAGCACTAAGCTCACTTAGCTGATTGCTCCTTCCTGTGTTTCCAAAAAGGCCAAAGTAAATAACCCAGTCCTTCTTTTCACTGTAGACAAGCCATGATCTGCTTATCTGTTCTCCATTTTTCATTTGGATGAAATAATAGCTGCATGAATCATGACAGCAGACAAGATAGAGGAGAGCAGGAGGCGGGGTTACCAATCTACTTGCTCTAGAGAGCAGAGTTCGCTGCTTTTAGATGTTGTCTCCAAAGTCTCCAGTAGCAGAAAAAAGTCTCTAGATTTGGCGCTAGGAGCTTTTTAGAAATCAAAGTGCTAGTTTTGCCTAAAGGTAAATCCCCCCCTGAAAGTTGGTATAATTCCTGCTCTAAGTTGGTCGCTCTGTCTGCTAAAGGCATGTTTTACAGTCTCTATACTCCAGTTAACGATTAATCAATGAATAAAGTAGTCGAACCTTATTTCAATAATCGATTAATCACAATTAATCGGATAATTTTTTTCAGCCCTAATCTGAATATATTAATTTTGGAGAAAGTAGAGCAGGTCGTTCTGAAAGGAAGGAGAAGTTTGAAACACAAACTGCTGCCAGGTTTGGATTTTTATTGAATTTAATTTCAGTGTTTTCTTATATATGTCTAAAGGTTTGCAGGATGCACATAAACATAGGAAATGAAAGGAGCTCTGATCAGCTGCTCCATGCTTCTCTTGATGTCAGCAGAGCCACATGCTTCAGCTTTGCTTAGAGATGTTATGGCAAACATTTTTATCTTCACTCATTTAACTTTAAATGTGAATTTGAATCATTAAAAGTTCTCTAATTTCTGGGGTGTGATGCGTCAGCAGCAGCTCTGACTGGGATGTATTTAGTTTTCTCTCCATACTTCCTATAAATACAAACTGATTGAGAGGGGGGAAGAAAAATGGGGAAAAAAAGAAAATGAAGCATAAATATTATTTAAATCCCTGAATAGATCATAACAGATCAGTTGTTAGTGGATCTACCTCCCAGACCACTCAGGTCTTCTAGTTCCACCCCACTCTGTCCACCTAGAACTTGAACCAAACATGGAGAAGCAGCATCTATCCTTCACAGATCTGGAACAAACTCCCAGCAGACTGGAAAAGAGATGAAAGCCGAGCTCTTTGAAGTCAGCGTTAAAAACCCGTTAGTTTAGAGCTGCCTTTGACTGATGGACTTTTTTACTTTTTACTTGCTGCTCTATCATTTTTTTTTAAATCTTTACTTGCTTTTATTTTTCTTCTACTTTACCGTTTAATTCATGTAAAGCACTTTGAATTGTGCTATAGAAATAAACTTGCCTTGCTATAAACAATGAGGGAACTCAGCAGATCAATAATTTGCATAAAGTTTTGAAAATGTATTTTGAATACCCAGGAAACAATTTTAAGCTATATTTGTTAGCATTTTATTTAAGCACATATAAGAGACTTAAATAAGATTGCTCCCCATATATATATATATACATATATATATATACATACATACATACTTCCGTTCAAAAGTTTGGGGTCACATTGAAACTTATTTTTGAAGAAAAAGCACTGTACTTTTCAATGAAGATAACTTTAAACTAGTCTTAACTTTAAATACACTCTATCCATTGCTAATGTGGTAAATGACTATTCTAGCTGCAAATGTCTGGTTTTGGTGCAATATCTACTTAGGTGTATAGAGGCCCATTTCCAGCCACTATCACTCCAGTGTTCTAATGGTACAATGTGTTTGCTCATTGGCTCAGAAGGCTAATTGATGATTAGAAAACCCTTGTGCAAACATGTTCACACATCTGAAAACAGTTTAGCTCGTTACAGAAGCTACTAAACTGACCTTCCTTTGAGCAGATTGAGTTTCTGGAGCATCACATTTGTGGGGTCAATTAAACGCTCAAAATGGCCAGAAAAAAGTTTCATCTAGATAGTCTATTCTTTTTCTTAGAAATGAAGGCTAATCCATGCTAGAAATTGCTAAGAAATTGAAGTTTTCCTATGACAGTGTGTACTACTCCCTTCAGAGGACAGCACAAACAGGCTCTAACCAGGGTAGAAAAAGAAGTGGGAGGCCGCGTTGCCCAACTGAGCAAGAAGATAAGTATATTAGAGTCTCTAGAGAAACAGACGCCTCACAGGTCCCCAACTGGCATCTTCATTAAATAGTACCCGCAGTAGCCTGTTTGTGCTGTCCTGGAACCTTCTTGCTGCAAGGCGGCAGTGTTACCCACTGCGCCACTGAGTAACAATATGTAGCAGTATATATTTATACTTTATATATTTGTATAAAGTACCCGGTCCTTCTATCCCCACAGCCTGAACTCTGAGCAAGACCTTTGACCCCACACTGCTCCCCAAGGGGAATGGGTTAAATGTAGAGGTGGATTTCTCTTTTTTGAGATCAATTAAGTTGAATTTTTATTTTCTCTCTCTCTAGACCCATATATAGATCTATAAATCTATAGATAGATCTCTATATATATACCTCAACATAGCAGGAAGGACTCACCATCAAGTGATTCTAACCTTATGGGTTTGTTTCTTACACTGAAAATAAATAATACAACAGTTTTTGGCATTTACTTAATCACCTTTCGTCTCTTTAACACAATGGTTTCATGTTAGCAGGGTAGGACAAAAAACAATTGTTAAACTAACTAAATATGATTCAGTAAATGTCAAAAGAGTTTGCATAATTTTTTTCATTGTACTTACGTTTTTTTTTTATATGGCTAGAAATGAATAACTTGACAGACATCAAAGTCTAAACAAACCTTAAACAAGAAACACCACCTCCTCACATGAAGCCATAAATATATTTAAGCTTTCTGGAGCAAAAAGAAAAAAAACAAAAAAACAAAATATCTATTAAAGATAATTTAAAAAACATTCCAACTCAAGATCCGTTTAAGGCAGCGTAACACTGCCACCATGTGGAGCAAAGCAGAAACTACACCCAGAAATGAATGCGAACATTTGTGCATAAATCTTTATTTGTTACAACAAACTAATTATGCCATCAGCCCATAAACCTGCTCAAAAATACAAGTGAATTGAAAGCAAGAGTTCAACCTCCAGCTCCACACAACCTAAAACACTCAAAAAAAAGAGAAAAAGGGCCAAAAACCATCAAACTGGGGATAAAGTCAAACTAAACATTCCCAATCAGAAAATAAAGCATGATTAGCTGAATGAAAGAAAGTGCATGTTTAAGATGTTTCAGAGAGCAACCAGAACGTTTTTTTAGTCGACAATACTGTTTTCTGAGGTGAAATAATAGATTTCTCATGGCGGGGCTAGATGTCTAGCAATCAGTAAAATGCTAACAGCTCCAGCTAAGCATGAAGCTTTATTAGTGACGTAGATTGTCAATGATTTCAGGTGCATCACACATGCAGCTGGCTGACTGCTACTGTGGTATGAAGCACCTTCAGCTGTTAATGCGTCCTGGAAGCTGTGGGCGGAGTCATGGAGGAGACGAAGAAGTTGGATCTATGTTAGTGGTTAACGTGGCATCGGGTCTGCAGGTGACCCGGAATGATGCGCATCATCGGTCTGAGGATGTGGGACCTTTGGCTTCACGGTGGAACCCACTCTGAAAGCTGGAAGGGGACAAAATAAATCTAGCAAGCTGTGTTCTACTTGGTGTGAACCATGGATGTACTGAACAGCAGTTTCTGCTTCTTCTTCTTCTTCTTTCCTCCTTTCTCGTCTGAAACGAGACAGGAAACAGTTCAGATGAGCCGCTATCAGATCAGATCACTACGCGTTTTGACCACTGATCTCTATTCACTGAATTGCCCGTTGGTAGTACGGGGTTGAAGTGAAGCCACCGGCCGCCATATTGGTACTCCCTACTCGGTCTCAATGTAAACAATCTGTGCTCTACAGCATCGAAAAACCATGATGTTCTCATTTTCAGGGACTTCAGGCTTTTAAAATAAAGAAATTAATCACTTTGACACAGAACAGCTGTTTCATAGCATCAGTAGATTAACTTTAACTTAGAATAAATTTACAGGCCCATCACATTGCAGAGTTATTATGACGTCAATGAAGTCTATAAATCATGTAATCTAACATATTATAAAATCCATCACAATAAAATGAATATGTTAATGGAGCAAATAATAAAGATGAGCCAAAAGTGCTAAATTGATGATGAACATGTGATAAGCATGGATTTATGACACAGTTATGGTCACTACATCTTAAATGTCTGGTAATGCATGCAACATACCTACACATAAACACACTTAATTTATATATATACAGGGCTCGATGTTAACCATCGCCCGATCTCCCGGGGCGAGTAGTTTTTATTGTCGGGAGAGTACAAATTTAATTGCATTTGCCCGCCGGGCAAGAGCAATGATCGCAAAAAAAAATATCTATCACTCAAAATTACTTTAAAATCACAGATATTCGCTGAAAACGACCCAGACGCGTTGCCGGCGCCATTTTTGTTGTTTTGTACACGTTCTTGCGTGATTTTCCACTAGATGGCGTGATTCAGCTCTTGGGGAGGGAATTCTGCAGATCAGCAGCTGGATGATGAATTTAATCTATACTATAATACACGCTAGATTAAAAATGATCAGTCAGGGATTAGGAAAATAATAATAATTGTATGCGCACAGTGTAAATATTTCTATCATATGGCAGTCTTCTGTACAGTGATGCAGGTCATACATTAAAAAATTATTTTTTTTCCTCTTAGACATTGCAGTGGTGCATTTAAATGTTATAGAGCTAAACATGTTAAACTGGTGAGTAGAAGTAGTGTAAGTTTTTAACCTGTCATTACAATTTATATTTTTCCAAGCACACAACAGTTTAAAGCAAAGTTTAGTTTGAAAAGCATGTTCACACGGTAATGTAGCCTTGAGTTCATTATCTGACGCATGCAGATACACACCAGGAACCTGGAAACTTAAATAATACTGAATTACAAAAAAAAATAAAAAAAAACAGACATGTTTCATTGATATATATACAAAAATGATTATAAGGAACCATATTGATCAAACATTATACTGGGCAAGTAAAAATAGTTCCTGGGCAAATGAAATGTGAAAGTCACTTGTCCTTAACGTCAACCCCTGATATATATATTTTATAATTTTTTCTAGGTTATTTCATCCACTGACTGTGAAATTACCTGTGGATCGTCTTCCTGCAGCCAGAAAACTGCTTTTTTACAGTCAAATGCTGCACAGGGAGGCATTTTTAGTGCACGTCTCTGTGGGAGTGGGGAGTACCAACATGGCGGACAGCCGCTTCACTTTTTCTCGGGCAGTAAATAAATAGAGACCAGTGGGTTTGACTGTTTCTGACCTGGTTCCACTGCAGGCTGGGGGGGGGCAGCAGGGCCGCTGTCCAGCTGCAGGAGGGCCTTCTCAAAAGCCTGGCTGAAGGAGTTCTGGAAGCTGGGCACAGGAACCCGATCAGACCCGTCGCTCTCACCGTCGCTGTCTGCTGCCGGGGGGGCCAGCAGATGCTCTGAAAACCAGAGAAACAGTGGAGTTGATCAGGAAGCAGAGAACGGCCCCAGAACCCGGACCAGCAGGCCCTCAGTAGACATGGAACCATCGGATTTCATCCAGAAATAAGTAAATATATCTTAAATTAAGTGTTTTTAACCCTAATTTGAGTAGGTAAATAAGATGTTTTACTCTTAAAATGAGATAATTAGATAATTTGCACTAAAAAAAAGACAAAGTAACTGTCTTGTTCCATCGGCATACTGTCTCATTTCCCTCCTCAATTCAATAGAATATGCACTTATTTAAAGCAAAAATGACTTATTTAGATTTCAATTTTTTGCAGTGCATGTGGGATCACAGTATACCAACTGGAGCATTTTTTTGCTTTTTAAACACATCTTCCTTTTAAAGCACGGCGGTGGCAGCATTATTATATTCAGGACCCTCAAACTGGTGCAGGGAGGTATAGGAGGGTTCTGTTCTGTGGTTTGAATCGTGAAGCTGGTCTAAACCAGCCATCATGAACTGTCCCCCCCCCCCATAGCCTCTCACCGTTAACCACGGATGGGATCTGATTTAATCCAATTTGGTTTTGGTCTCACAAAAAGGCTGAAATTCTTATTTTCTTTATGTAAATAAAACCAAACCACTACATCAATGTGTATTCAAACATGGGACACAGAAACTGCCCTATCCAAGATGGACGCCGCCTCCAAATACATATGGAAATATTTATGATTGGGGCCTAGAAGCTGCTAGGTGGCGGTATCACATCATTTCCATATCAGGTAATACTTTGATCCAGGTGGTAGGAGAAAGATCAACACTGAAAAGACATAATGAACTAAAATAAAGGATTCTATCATTTCCAACTGAACCCAAACTACAGTTATATATTTCATTTAATGATCATCAACCAGCACCGCCCTTTGATACGGGGTTCTGGTTCCTGTCTCTGCTGTTGCAGCAGAGGAGCTGTTCCCCTAGCCCCGTTTACACTAACCCCTGAAACGGATCCGCGCAGAGTTCCGACTCATGCTAACCGTGCTAGCCTGGTGTATAAACGCTCGTACGGAGCCGAACTCTGCACGGTTAACTGATCAAAGCTCGGTTCCTTACGAGCTTTTACACACCGCTAGCGTGGTTCCTCGCCACCTAGTGGTGATCGGTACTACTGCTCTCTAGGATTGAAGTCCTAAAGAGCTACTAACCTGCAACTTTTTAACGCACCCCATTTTTAACACACCTGAATCAAATGAGTGGCTGTTTAGCTTCCCTCTGCTGGGTTCAATGAAGGGATTGATTCAGGTGTGTTAGAGAAGAGATGCAATTTAGAAGTTACAGGATGGTAGCTCTTGAGGACTGGACTTGGACCCCCCCTCCTAGGGATGGAACGGTTTATAAAAACCGTCAGAACCGTTCGGTTCTACTGTCTCGGTTCGGTTCGCGTGTGTTTCGTTCGGTTCATGCGCTGCTCCTTTTTCTCATAGGCGAAGCGTTTCCACTCCAGAGCAGAAGGTGGCGGTACTGCGACCAAAGCCAACCACCAGTAGTAAACAAGAAGAAGAAGAAGCAGCAGAAAAAAATCAGTTGTTGTGGAGAATTGTGTGGGTATGGCGAGTGGGAAAGAACAGGAGTTGGAAGACGCGCCAGCAGCACTTTATAGGTCTGCTGTATGGGACCACTTCGCATTTAGAGTGACCTACGCTGACGGCGGAAAGAAAGCTGTGGATAAAAGTGCAACAGTGTGCAAGCATCGTGCAACACGTTTTGTTTATGCTAACAGCAACATGTCATGCTAACCCCGAAATCCCTCCTACTCCGTCAGCAACCCCCGCTCCGCCCCGCTGCACAAAGCAAAGCCTACAGCCTCCACTGTGGCTTCGTCTGCTCCCCTCTGAGTCCCTTGGAGATGGTAGAGGGCAGCGCCAGATGATTCAATTCAAAGCAGCAAAACATACGGAAATGATCCAGGGTTTCTGCGGATCATTTAAAATAATTACAATCCATTATTTTTTGGGGGATTTTTTCATTAATTTCATAAATTTTTACGGGATTTCGGTGTAACAATCAACATGTATCGAATCAAACCGAAAACTGTGACCAGAAACCGTGAATCGAACCGAACCGTGGATTTTGTGAACCGTTCCGCCCCTACCCCCTTCTCCAGACACCTGAAGTTGGTTTCTTTCAATTTCTTGAATCATATTTAATTTCAATTCAATTTTTAATTCAGCTGCAATCCAGTCAGATTGATTCAAAGTTTCTATCTAAGGAAAACCAGCTGATTGCATCGACTCATTGACTCTTCAGCAATCCCTCATTCAGCTGATTTTGTTGGTGGCATTGGAAAATTGAACTTTTCCTGCTGGATGCGCCTCATCAACCAATCAGAGCAGCTGATCTGGGAGCTGGCAGGGAATCAGCGGCTCCCACAGAGAAATAATCTTTGAAGGCAGGATGGTAATCTGGATGAACTGACTGCACAGACCATGTTTTCAGGAGGACTTTCTCACTTAGATTCTAACTACTTTTTACCCGCTGATCACAGCTAATATAGCTGCCATTGATCCAGGCAGAGAAAGGATAGAGTAGCTCCGCCCACCGCGCATCAGAGCCACTTTTCCACCACGCAGCTAGAGCAGCAAAGATGCTTCAGCCGCGCATCAGAACTAAACTGGTACAAGCATCATAAAATGGCATATTTACGAGAATAAACACACAAATTTACAAAACTAAACCATACAAATATAAGAAAAAAGTAGCAAATATGAACTGACTGCACAGACCATGTTTTTAGGTAGAATTTGTCATTTAAAAACATATTCAAACTACTATTTATTCACTGATCACAGCTAATATAGCTGCTCTCTGGCATTGACCACAGGAGCAGCAGAAGCATCTGGACTCACTTTACTGGACCTTAATGAGGACGAGCAGCAGAAAGGAAGCAGCAGAAACTATTTTTGCAGCTCAAATCGGTGTGAACATAGCAGTTTAAAATCAACGGTTATCTCGGTTATCCTTCTCGGCATGGTTTCAAAAGGCTAGCATAAATGTGGCTAATGATTCATCTACGTCTGGAGGAGACGTCTACCTCCCCAGGTTCAGAGCCAGCAGTACCTTTCTTTGAGGCGGTCCGGGGTCCAGCATCAGCTCTGGCTTTCCCATCCCTCAGCATCTGGACAGAGAGCAGGGAGTTAACAGGCAGACCAGGACCGGTCGTGCTTACTGCTGAGCACCATGCTGGCTCCGTACCTGAGCGAAGGACATGCAGAGCGACTCGTCCTCCAGGCTCCCCACAGGAGGCTGGCTCACGCTGAGGCTCGGGAACCTCAGCTCGTCTGCAACAGAGCAGGAGCGACATAAGAACAAAGACGCTTTTTCAGAAGTTCTGAGGAGAAAAAGCTGCTGGTACCAGAGGTGGGGATGCTGCTGAGGGGGGAGGGAGGGGCTAGAGAAAAGTCCGTCTGCGCCGGTGGGCTTCCGTAGAGCGGAGGAGAACCAAAGGCTGGGAAGTGATGAAGGTTCTCCAGTCCGATGTGGACCTCCGGGTCTGAGGGGACAGACAGAGCGGAGCGATGAGGAGGGAGAGCGCTGTCTGGTTCCAGTTCAGCTCAGAGACTCTTTACTCACATCTGCCCTGCTTCCTGTTCTCCTCTATTTCTATCCTCCTCTCGCGGCGCTTCTCCTCCCTCGCCTTCTTCTGCCTCAGCCGCCTCCTCTTCTCCAAGTCGTCTGAAAGGCGAAGCGACAGGTTGAGGAAACCCGCCCAGAAAACCTTCAACATGAGAGCAGAGTGCAGCGTTCCAACCTGCGAAGGTGTCCAGGGTCTCTCTGGACAGGACGGGCGGCTGCAGGGCCAGCTCGCAGATGCTGAACTCACAGGTGAGCGGCAGGTGAGCCAGGTAGCGGTGCCGGCGGCGGATCTCCTGGAAAAAATCAACCAGAGGTCATCAGCGAACAGGCGGAGAGCGGCTCCCTGTGTTCTTGAGCGTCTGCTGACCTCGGTGACGGTGTGTCCTACGATCTCCACCACCGTGGCGGTGATGGAGTCGGGGCAGGCCTCCAGGCTGCCGTACTCCCGCAGGAGGCAGCGCACGTTCACGGGATGCAGGAACATCTGTTGGCAGTCGACGGCTGAAGGAGAAAGCACATCACACCCAGCTCAACTTCCTGCTACTGCGACCAATCAGAGGCCGGGAAACCTCAGCTTGGAGCTAAACTAGCATCATTGCTGGAGCAGAGCGCTAACGGTTAAAGCTAACGGTTCTCTGCCTGCTGGGGAAGCAGACCCACCTTGGTAGAAGTAGTAGTACGGTCCGTTCACTACCACAGCAGAGGTACGGCTCGGCTCCGCTTGCTTGGCCGGGCTCTCCTCCTCCGCCTGGGGCTCCTCCTGCACGCTCTCCAGGACGGCATCAGGGGGTCCCGGCGGCTCGGCGGCCATGTCCTCCTTGTCATCAGACTCCTCTTTTTCCTCCTCCACCTCGTCATCGAAAGCTGAGGAATACTGCAGCACGGGCTGGAGGAGGAAAGGGAGGTGGAGTTAGAGCTGGCAGTTCTGGCTCCGCCTCCCTGAGAGCTAGAGTCTGCACTTACCTTGGCACTGACAGCGTTAATCACCACCTCGTCCACTGGGGACGGAGGAGCCGTTGGCGTCAGAGGGGACAGGTCGGGGTCGTCTGGTTTCACCCCCTGCTGCTTCAGCAGCGTTTCCTCCTGCTCCTTTAATAGAACACCAGCAGACCAACAGTTACGCCCTCGCCGCCCTCAGCTCCTCTACCCGGGCTCTTTCATGATGCAGTCCTACCTGCAGCAGACAGAGGGCGCTCTGGATGAAGCAGCCTTCAGACTCCTCCTCCAGGCTCAGCTGGGCCTGCAGGATGCCCTTCTCCTCAGAGACCAGATTTAAGGCCTGGGAAGGAGACGTCAGCAGCAGCTTGGAGTACGGACTGAGAGCAGCGTCTGAGGAGAGAACGCCATCGTCATCATCATCTTCCTCGGATAATCCACCATCAGAAGAGCATCTGACGGTAGCCCCCCCGCCGGTCGGTCTCCTCACCTCCAAAGCGAACCGGCTCCTCCACCTTCACCCACTGGCGGCTCGGCATAGCCACCAGCGCTCCCTTCTCTCTCCTCATCAGACGCATGGTGACCTCATCCCCAACTGCATATTGCTTGGTTTCCATAGCGACCACACTAAAACAAAGGCAGCCATCACTGACGCCGTCTGGACGTGCCCCACTCTCCACCCCAAACACACCCACACATACTCGTTCTGCTAATCATAGTGAGGACCATGTGTTGTTTCTATGGCCGAACCCGAACCATTACAGACGCATACCTCACCCTAAAGGCTGATTTATACTTCGAAACCAGGCCGTCTGCGTAGCTGTCTCAGTGAACACAGAGACGTCCCGCCCCCTTCCGCAGACACTCTGCTGCACCTCTTCTAAATTGTAGGAGACCGCAGACAGGAGGCCTCTGATTGGTCTAATCTACATCCGCTAGTATTTCCTGTTTGGTTCCTTACCCTACTTTTGTTTGTCTGACCGCCATTGTGGAAAACGACTGGTGGAGATGGAGCAGCTAGCAGAGCGAGGTGCGTAAAAACGCTGGGACCCTTTTCCCACCTGGATTCCCGCTCTTTTTGGCCCTCATGTCCCTCCGTTGTCGCACAGACTTGCCACCACTTCCTCGCCGCCTCGGCCGTATCCAGACCCACAGCTAGTTCCTGATTGGCCCTCTGGCGTTGTGGCGTGGAATAACATAGCGCAGACCACGCTTCAATATTGGACATAAATCAAAAATATTTGCGTCACACTGCTGCAGGAGGAGAACCAGCCCTTAATCCTAACCCAAATGACACCTTAGCGCTGAACCTAACCATTAGCAAAATAGCTTTTTGTTCCTCACAACATTTTGTTCTGAAGACCAACAAAACGTCTCTTTGCAAAAACTGATCCTCAATCTGACGGTGAAATTGGTAAAATGGTCCTCACTCAGAGAGCTAGACAGGTACACACACACACACACAGAATCACACCCAGGGTGTGGGAGCGTCACCTCTTGAGGTCGGCGGTGTGGACAGCCTCGTAGCAGATGGGACACTTGGACCAGGTCTTGTCGCTGAGGGACAGGTAGTGAAGCATGCAGGGCCAGCAGAAGATGTGTCCGCAGCGCGTGATGCGAGCCGCCACCGGCGGGTAGAGGCAGATGGGGCAGGACGGCACCTCGTGGCTGTAGATACGCTGCAGCAAGGACGGTCCTTAGTTTGATGCAGAGCCGGTGGCAGAGTGAAGGAGGCTGATACTCACCACCTGCTGCACGCAGTCCCAGTTGACCAGAGTGTCTGGATCGGTGAAGTGGGCCTTGTAGTCCTGGTCGTCCGTCACCACAAACTGGCAGCTGGAACAAAAACAGACGAGGAGTTCAGAATGCTGTAGGGCTGTGGTTGCAGACTCCTCCTCCTCCTCCTCCTCCTCACTTTGCCTGGAGGAACAGCTCCTTGTTGAACGGCTTGTTCTTGTGGCCCCACTTGTTTCTGCGGCCCCAGTAAGAATGGCCGCCGTCTCCGACGCCGTCGGTTCCTCCGCGGGGTTCGAAGGTGAAGTTCAGCAGGTGATTCAGGCTGATCTTTTTGGGTCCAGCAAACTGAGCCGGGCTGAACTCGGCCCGGCGGGTCTCTGCTACCTGCAGGGGGGGAGGGAGGGGGGGAGAACTCTCAGAGACGGTGCTACAAAGCAACATGCTAACAGAGAGGAACCTGGAGACTCTGGAAGCCATTTAGAGCCTCAGGTTCAACCAGAACACCAACCTCCTCACGGCGTCCTCCGCCTGTGACTCCATACTGTCTGCCTCCTCCTCTCTGGGGGGGTCTCTTGTCGAAATTCTTGCTTTTCTGTGAATTGGTGCGGCGAGGGCCAGGGAAGCTCTCCGCTTTGGGGAAGGAGGGCTCCCGCTTCCGGTTGTAGCGCTTGGAGCCTCCATTGTTTTTACCTTCTACAATAGAACAAATGAAATGACTCAATAAACTGCAGCAAAGATTCTTCTTTTAAAACACGTTTCCAAGGAGGCGGTTCTCAGCTTTGGATCAGATTAAAACCCCCTTAAGCCCAGATGGCCCGGTACAGGGCCCAACTGACCCCTGCTGATGTTTATCTTAGGGATGCACGATATAATCGGCCCCCTATCGGTATCGACCTTAAAACTGAATATCGGACATCGGCCCCCCCACCGATATTTGATCAGCTTCTGAGTTTCTAAAGTCTAAAAAAAAAAAAAAATACTACTTCTTCTTCTTCCTCAAAAACTTCTTTTTTACAGACTTAAAAACTTCTAAAGACGAGGGAAAAAATATTGATCCATTAAAATATCCCAATATCTTCATATGCTGATATATTGCCATTTAAAAACACCATATCAATCTCTTTTACTAATGAAATATTGCTATATGTCATCGTTATGCTACGAAATCCCCCGAAAATTCACGAAATGTTGCCATATTTTTATATGTTGATATATTGACGCGGTATCGATCTATTTTACTAACAAAATCTCACAAGAATTTGCAAAATATCACGAGAGTTTGTAACAGAACGATGAAATTTCACGAGATTTTGAAAGTAAAATAGATCGATACCGCGTTTTTAAAAATCTATTTGATATCAGCATATGAAAATATATTTGAGTATATTATTTTTCAAAGTGTCAGAAATGGATAACAAAACTGCTATTTTCAATGACTACTTATTTTTGTCCAGCTTTAACATCGGTATCGATATCGGTTATCGGCTACATGAGTTTTAAAATATCGGCATATCGGATATCGGCCAAAATCCCAATATTGTGCATCTCTAGTTTATCTATTTATAGAAATGGCCAAAACACGGTCACACGGTGTTTCATCCACACGCCTTTCAAATGGGGCTTTAAAATTTCTATATCAAGTTAAAGAATTATTTTTCTCACATCTACTTTTTGTTTTATAGCTGTGTAAACAAATAACATGAGATTTAATTAATTAATTCCACCTGACATGTGTGACTCTGTGGGATTAATGCAACAGCAGGTATACATTTTTAGCCCCGCCTCCTAATGGCTGCCATCATTGGAAACTGGAGGCTCAGGCCTCAGGTGATGTAACCGACATGCGTTGCATAAGCTGCTCTGTTATTCTTATTTTCTGTCCAGTTTGGTGATTTTATTGGTAAATTTCAATTAAACTACGACTAAATCTGAGGAGCAAAGGCTTTGCCTCATGCAGAAGGTCTCCAATAATGAAAATCTGCATATTTTCTGACCATATTCCCCTTTGTTAGTGGAAAAATCCATTTTTGCACTTTTGGCATTGTGGCAAAATCCCATTTCCTCCTAGCTCACCCCCCACTAAAACCTTTGTGGAACAAACATGCTTCAGTCCAAAAAATGCTTGACTTATAGTCAAGATGTGGATCTATAAAGTCTGAGGTTCATCCAGAGTTTCTAATGGGCTTTCATGCAGTGTTTATTTTGGATAAGAAATTTAGCAAGGGTAAATATTTGTATTTTTTTATTTGTTTAATCACCTATAAATCAGACATGGTGACATTTAAAATATTGGTTCCACCTGAAAAATATTCCTCAATGCCTTTCTGTCATACAAATACAAACAGTTTTATTCCCATTCTATAATTTGGAAGCTGTACTTCCTTTAGTTCACAGATGTAATTTCAGGCGGAATTTGGTCCTAAGACCCTCTTGGCTGCTAAAGCCGTTAAATACGGAAGATAATTAGAAAAATAAACAAAAGTTAACAAATTTTTACATTTTATTTCAGTTTAATATGGGGTCTGACTTTTTAGCACTTTTGGCTCATCTGTATTATTCTTCTCCATTTACACATTAATTTTATTGTAATGGATTTGAACATGTTATATTAAAGGATTTATATACTTCATACTGACTATGTAATGGGATGTGGTTTCCTGTGAACCCAGGAAGCATTTTTTTTTAGCTTTATTAAATCCTTTTTGTACTACAAGAAGAAATAAGTACGATTTCCAAAGATAAATTGCTTGAAAAAAATAGTAATAATAGATATAAAATAAAAGAATAAACGTAAAAATTGTAAAATGATTGAGTAAAGTAAAAGTAAAGATAGACATAGAAGCATTTAAGGGCATTATATAAATATCTTGAATTTAGAGGATAGAGATAAAGTTTTAACAGCCTTTTTGTTATTGGAAGAGGATAATGTAGAGAAATAAGTTGTTGCTTCTTTTAAGAAAAAAATACATGAGGATTTAGTCATAGAAATTTTACATTTATGGATATAAAGTTTGGCCAACAGAAGCAAAAGATTACATAAAAATAAATGGTCAGAGATACTCTGTGATTCCAAATAAAACATCCTTAAAATAAAGTTCTAATTTGTCATAAATATTGTCCAGAATGAAGCTACAAACGGCTTGCCATAGAGCCTGGTGTACTCACAGGACAAGAACAAGTGAAACACAGGTGTAACTGTTACAGAAATTACAGGTGGCATCAATGTCCTTTTTATATTTAATCAAAAATGACTTTACTGGGTAATAGCGGTAAATAATCTAAAAGGAAACCTCTTTAACCTTGTTGACTAGTAAATATTTATTGGGTAGAGACCATGTTTTGTTCCAACATACTTCTGAGACCAGACTGAAATTACATAAGGAACTGAGATGCAGTTATCTTGGAATAAAAGTTCCTTAGTAATTAAATGTTTCTTTAATTGGGATGTTGCAGAGATGCGACAGTCACATTTCTTAACAGCCAAATCCACATTTGTTCACAGTTAAGCAAAGATCAGAAGCATCAGAAAGTAATTTTATCAATTCAAGTGCTAAAAACCTTCAGAAGAGTTGTTGCATCATCATCCAATTGGCTGATGAAAACTTTATCCAGAACTGATATTCCACCCAATTGATTGATTATTTATTTTGTGACTAACCAATGATTAGTGGATAAGAGAAATAAATGAGGGGAAACCCAGGAAGCCTGTCAGCTGCAGTGTCTGACAGTGACGTCATTCCGCCCTGATAAACAAGCGGCCTCCGGCTGTTAGGCCCCAACAGGCCGCGGGACGTTCAGCTACAAACATCCCGCAACTTCCCCCACCAGAGGCGGGCTGGCAGAGTGTGTCTGTACCTGCTTTGGGTTTAGATTCTCCCGGCGGCGGGCCTGTGGAGCTGGAACGGGGCGGAGCCTTGGTGTTGGTGCTGCTGTTGGGGTTTTTCTCCATGTTTGTCTCCGTGCAGTGAGCGCTGATCAGGCCGAGCCTCTGGCAGAGAGCCGCCGAGCTCTCTGGAACAAAACGGGGAAACGGAGGACAACAACGGGTTGCAGTGAGTGCGGGTCAGGCGGCGAAGGCCCTGATTCATTGCTGTCAAACGCGGAGACTCCATCACGGCGACATCTTCACAACAAAACAAACCAGAGAAAAATACAGAGACACGGTTATGGCGTCTCAGATAGGAAAGCCTGGCGAAGGAGAGGAGGAAAGCTCGCAAAACGGGGCCAAAACCCCCTTAAATGTCGGGGTTTTGCACGCTAAGGAAAACAGTGCGCCTTTAACAAGGCGCTAAATGTTTCCCGGAAACTGGAAAAAGACCCAATGTGGCAAATTTTGCCTAAAAATGAGGTCCGTAATAATCAACATGCACTAATGGCGACGGGTCGCCAGATAGGAGGAACCAGAGGTCCCCGGATGTTTGTTATAGCGCTGCCAGTCAAAGTGTCGCGAGACTTCCTAATTCCAACAGCTTCGACCTAAATTTACGAGGGCGCCATGTTGAGAAGGGAAACAGGCTTATGGGGCAGATAACCGATTTTTTCCCCCCTAGACCTACTTATACAGACGCTTTGTAGTTCTCATACTACTGCCTGTTATGTTCACTATAAATAAAGTTTAGTTATCCGTTTCTGAATAAAAAAATATCCCACAGGACAGATACTTTATATTCAGAATGCTGGTGAAGATTCTTAGTCATCCAGGTCATAGTCATGCCATAAAGGTTAAAAACCAATCCTCTGGACTTTGTTTCCAAGTTCGAAGACGTTTCTCTTCCCATCCAGGAAGCTTTTTCAATTCAAAATGTCAGAAATAGAGTTGAGTTCCAGGCTTTATAGAGTAGCCAAACAAAGGCTTGTTTTGGCTTTAGGAAGTCGTTGAAGTATTTGTTAGCCTACAATACCAGATACTGGTCTGTGCCTGTGAATAGGGAAGTCTTTATCCCAGCATTGCAATTAAGATTATAATATTGAGTGTCCAGCCCCTATTTCTAAGGTTGTTTTTTCTCTCTAGACATAAAAGGAATGCTCTTTGGTTCCATTTGCATGTTTTCTAAGCCAAAACAAGGCTTTGTTTTGGTC
This sequence comes from Cyprinodon diabolis, assembly GCA_030533445.1. Lineage (NCBI taxonomy): Eukaryota > Metazoa > Chordata > Actinopteri > Cyprinodontiformes > Cyprinodontidae > Cyprinodon > Cyprinodon diabolis. The sequence continues at coordinate 48,290,814 of CM060073.1, read as the reverse complement.
CACTCTATAAAACCTGGAACTTAATGCAATTTCTGACATTTTGCATTGAAAAAGCTCAGACTTGAAAACAAATTTTTTTTTTTTACTTTACCTTCAAATTTTCTCCTGTTGCAGACTCGTGCACATCGCCTCTATTCAGTAAAATAGTTTGTTTTATATCGGTGAGTTATACTGCTCTGTCTGATGTGTAATTTTAAAGCTGATAGCGGCCAATACTGACAACCTACCATTAATAAGGTGCATTCCTTGTTTTTTTTCCCTTTGATTAAAATTGTCCAATCCTTATTCTGCTTGTGGGAATCTTCATGTTCTAAATTGCTTGAATATTTGCCAGAATTTCTCTACCAAGGAACCATTTCTAATCTATACCCTTTATGGCCACAGACAATGTTTTACTGGTGAAGAAGAGCATCACACTGAAAACACAGCGTAGCAATGACTGTAGTTGACCAGCTCATACTGGAAGGAACCATGTTTTTAGAGGCCACATGTGTTCAATAAAGATTCATGCAATGTTACTACCTGAAAGTAAACAGCAGGGGGCAGTGGTGGGTCAGTAAACATGGATGTAAGGTACAGATTTGTACCACTGATCTCTATTTATTCACTGGATTGCTGATGGCCCGAAAAATTAAGGCCTCTGTACATGGGTTGTACATGCGCCACCCAAGCATGCCCCATATTTACGCACCTTGAACAGGCCTCTTTCAGTGAGGAAACAGCCCTGTTAAATGCAGAGTACCTTCACTCCCTATACCCAAGTAAACAGACTTTATCAGGAATATTAATCTGCTTTCTTTAAATAAAAGACAGAAAAGGAAGCGCTCCCAGTAGTTTGTCAATAGGACAGTTTATTTAATACGTCTGTTGTCTTACAGTAATATCGTTGCTGAGATGACCGCCGGCTGCAGCCTGAACAGCTAAAACTGACGGCTGGACTACTTGAAGCAAACTTTTTTTGTTCCTATATCTTTTTAACCTTAAACTGATGTTGCAACAGAAAAAAAAAAAAAAAAAAGCACATTTGCAATCAGAAGTGTCGTGATGTCAGGCCAGGTTATAGAGGTGTAAAAAAGAAGAAGAGAAAAAGATCAGAAAAGCTGTTGAAACATGTTGTAAAAGGATCTGAATATGGCACATTTGGTCCACGTCGGTCATTTTATTATCTTCTCATGTTTTTCTCAGACGAATAAGAAACAAAAAAGGGGAAAAAAAAGGAAACAGATCATAGTTTTACGCGTTTTTTTTTTTCCTCAGAAGCACAGCATTAATGACAGCATATCGACAACACGACTGCAGAGAGGGGTCGCTTCTCTTGTTCAGAAAAAATGTTGGATTTATCAGCCAATCGGTTCCCTCCCTGGAACAGAAACATCATCATCATCAGAAATATTAATAACTTCTTTTCATCCAAAATGAGGAGGAGGGGGTGAGAAAGGTGTGTTTGAGAGGAGGAAGGGGGGGGGGTCTTCGTTGGTGGATGATATTCCACAATGATGAAGATTCACAGGAAGTAGTCAGGGGTGCGTCTGGTGACATGAGGCTCGCCACGGCGGGGGGCAGGGTCAAACTGCAGGCTGTGGAGGGAAAAAACAAATATTATTTATGAAACAAGTTTTACTTTAAAAGATAAGTTTTAGACGACCTATGCAACTATTAAGCTAAACAAAGATAAATGCTATTTTGTTTTAATAAAAACAAAATAAAAGTTGATAAAATAAATGAAAAAAACATATCAGAACTTCTCTAAAAAGGTGAGAAAATATTTAACTTTCTGCACCAACAGCTGGATCAGGTTCTTTCACTTACAAAGAGTATTTCAGGGTGTCGTCCAGTTCCATGATGGCTGCCTGGTTGCCACAGCGATAGCAGTAGTTGGGAGCACTGAAGATGGTCACCACGTTCTTGTCGTGGCCCCAGTTGTAGCCCTGAGGAGCAGAGAGACGGCGGCGCGGTTAGAGCCGATCAGGCGCTCCGGGTTTCTGCGGCCTGGTTAAAGCGGGATGTTTACCTCCATGACCAGCTGATGGGCGCGGGACACCAGCGTGAGGCCGTTGGCGTGGTTGAAGGTTTCGGAGATGTCCTGTCCGAAGGTGTAGCCGGCACCTCGGGGGGAGATGCCCCACCCGCCGCGATCGTCGGGGTCGGACCACAGCAGGTCACACATGGGGCCCTGGAGGAGGCAAACAGAGAGTGGTTTCTACAGAGCGGGGGGTTCTGGTTGTGAGCGGGCAGGGTCGGGTTCTACCTCATGTGGAACTTCTTGTAGGCGGTCCAGAGCACGTATGTGATCCAGAGTGTCTATGGAGGGAGACAGGCCTCCGTGGAGACAGAAGATCTGGAAGCAGACAAACATTTCAGCCTCGGACAGGGTCACCATTTGATCTGAGGCAGCGCCCCCTGCTGGGCGGTCCTTACCTGTCCGTCCACCAGCGCGGTGAGCGGCAGGTAGTCGAACAGGTCTGTGAAGTACTTCCACACGTTGGCGTTGCCGTATTTCCTCAGGCACTCGTCATAGAAGCCGTAGACCTGTGTGATCTGCCGCGACTCGTGGTTCCCCCGCAGGATGGTGATTCGCTCCGGGAAGCGGACCTGCAGGAGGAGGAGGATCCGTCAGCCGGTCCAACAGAACCAGAACAGGTCAGCTCTGATGAAAGCTTCTGCTGCTTCCTCTGGTCCCTGCTGACCTCCCAGGTTCGGTTTACCTTTAATGTGACCAGGAGAGTGACAGTCTCCACGGAGTAGTAGCCTCTGTCCACGTAGTCTCCCATGAACAGGTAGTTTGTGTCGGGAGACTTCCCTCCGATCTTGAACAGCTCCATGAGGTCGTGGAACTGACCATGGACATCGCCACACACCGTCACCGGGCATCGGACCTGAGGGCGAAGGATGGCAGCGTTAACTAGACCCCGGCCTGAGTCACTTCCTTTTCTAAAGCTAAACGGAAGAATCAACAGATATTATGGATCAATAGTATTTTATAGAGAACGGCTGGTTCTGGTCAGTTTGGGTAAAACCTAAATGGACCAGTTTACATTCCTCCTGCATCTGAACTGATTTAGCATCATCCTGCAGAACAGAACCAGTTTGGGTTCCGTCTCCCCTCACCCCCACTGGTTCCACCAACCAGGAAGAACCAATTCTTTTTATAAACATTTGAAGCCCAGAAAGCAAAGCAGAAAAGGTTCTGAAAACACCAGGAAGCGACGGGTTTGTGCAGAACCAGCAGAACCCCATGAGATCAGAATGCAGCCGCTTTAGATCAGTCGAACCGGCTACATCTGAACAGAACCAGTAACTTGGTCAGTTCTGTTTAGGGCCGGTCTGACGGTAGCCTCTGGTTCCGTACAGACACCAAAAACCAGAACATCCTGGTTTAGACCCTGTGATGTCCAGACCTTCCAGAACATTTTAACGGACCCATCCGCATCGCTGCATACAGGACCGACAGGATAAAACATCTCCTGACTGTGTTCTAGATAAAAAGGTTTCAGAGCGGAACATTCTTTTACTTTAACGTAAAAAAATAAATAAATTATGTTTTAAGAACCATCAGAACCATCGTTAATAGAGAAAAGTTCTGTCACAGGGAAGACGACCATCATCCAGAAAAGCTAACAGAAGAAACAACCAGACCGCTGTATCCATGGCAACAGGAAATTAAGCGGAAGGAAGAAATGCAGGTCATCCTCAGTAGAACTGAACCAGAACCGATCCAAGGACCCAGAGAGGTGGACTTCAGGCAAGGTCAGAACTGCCAGAACTTTGTGCAACAACTGGACCATTTTTCAGGTCCAAATCCTCTGTACTTTCAGTGAATGTTACATTTTAGTGGGGAACTATGGACCCGCCCACAATCCGTTAGAAGAACTAGAACCTAGGGTCCGCGCTTTATGGTGGTGGGTCATATAAAACCCAGCAGAACCATCTAGAAAGCCCAGCCAACGCGTTTCCAGCTGCAGAGGCCTCCAGCGGTTCTTCTTCTGTGGTGGACTCCTCCATGTCTGATGACCCAAATGTTTGGAACCAGCAGCAGAATAAGGAATTGATCTGATCGGGACTCACCTCCTGAACGTTGGATTCCTTGGTCAGAATCTCCTTCGCCTGAAAGAAACAGATAAAAAGTGAAACGTTAAACTGATCAGAAACCAGCGACCCGCCTGCAGATCTAGTTTTTCATCTCCTCAGAACTTTAAACAGGTTTTTCTTCCACGGAAACTTGTCTAATGGATTCGGTGCAGAAATAAACGGTTTCTTCTGGGTCCAAATATCCTCCTTTTAGTGGAAGTTTAATCCAGACATGAAGAAAAGCAGCTGTTGTTCTGTCAGATGAGCATACCCCATCAGACCAGCATAGTCAATACGCATTAGGAAGACGTCAGATTTGTGTTTATCCTTTAGTTTTGTACAAAAAAAAAACTAAAAAAATTCAAGGTGAGATGTGCTTAAAAAAAAAAGAAAAAAACTATTTAAATTGTTTTTTTGTACATAACCAAAGGGATAAAGGGGTATTGACTATAGGTCTGCTGGTCTGACAGAACAGCGGCCTGCAGAACCATCTAGACTCCCTCCCTGCTGGTCATCCAGCGTTAGCGCTAGCTAAACTCAGCCCCACAGACTGAGTCATTGTTGTCAGCAGAGTTCAACTAGCACTCAGCTGAAGCTTTCTGGTTCCGTCACATGAATGAAAGAGGAAAACATTTCTTTTAATAAACCAACTAATACCCAATAATGAAATAGTGTTCAATAATAATTTTTTTTTCTAGACTTTAGGAGAAAATATTCTGATCTGGTTTTATAATCCAAGACTTTATTATAATTATAAATCACTTTCCTTTATGACAATAAACAACAGGACCAAAAGGTCAGTTTCCCCATTTTATCGTCATAATAAAGCTGAATCAAGTGACCGCAAACAAGCTAACTGGAAACCACAGCTGGTATCCATGGCAACAAGCAGCAAATAGCTAGAGCCACTGTTTTTTTCACACTGATGCGGCTCCAGGTTAGCTGCTGCGTCCTGCTTTAGGTGCTGACCATCAGGACGGGACGTTTACACCTGGGCCTGTTGGTCTGCTCAGCGCAGATCTGAGCCAGAATAAGGAAGGAGATGGGAGGTGGGGGGGGCGGGTTGCTTCAGTGTCAGGAGAGAAACATATAATTTTCCCACTAAACCAAGCCCTGCGTTTGCCTTCCACATATCTACATGTGCTGCAATAGAGTGGTGTTTTTAATCCCTACATATGATAGGGATAAGATTTTACAACATTCAGTAAAAAAATCAATTAAAAAATCGAACATTAAAACTTAATTTTGTCTCTGAGCTTCTGATCTTCATATCTTTATATATTGATTTAGCTGCTGGGGAAACAAAACAAAACACGAGAAAATATAAATAAGCAGAAAATATATACCATTTTGATACCCTTTAACATGGTTTTGTAGATGTTAACATTCATATCACAGAATCTGAGTTATTGTCCACATTTTTTTATTTTTTCAGTTTTAACTCTTTCTAGGACTCTCAGAAATACTTTGAACACCTAAATTTCAAGCCAATGGTGTTATTGGAATCTAGGATAAGACCTGATTACCTTTGTAACTTTCAGAAAATATAGATAATTTGATGGTAAACTTTAATGCCAATGTAATAAGAAACACCAACTTGCCTGAATATATTAAGAAAAATATGAAAAGTGCTTCTATAAAAAACAATCAGTGAAAGAAACACATTTTTTTTTGGTCCAACATAACTTTAGAGGCATTAATGCTGATACTGGCACTTACATTTTTTAGATGATAAACTTAAATATATTTGTTAGCTAGGCTTATAAACTTTTCAATTAGCTTTTTACCTTTTTTTTCTTAACTTAATATTTTTCATCTTAAATTCTAGTAAGTAATATGTAATTTAAGGGCTAATCTAGTTGGTGTGTAGATGTGCAGCCATGTAGCAGCATCTTTGCTAAATGGCTGGATATAGATCTTGTGCTTCTAGACCTCACTGTGGGACGGGGGTGGGTGGGGGGTATGCTGGTGATCAAAAACACTAACTTGCCCTGTAAAGGTTTAATGCCATCCTTATTCCATTCCAGGGAAACTCTAATCCTTGAGTTTCTCTTCTTGCTCCACATAAAAACTAAAGCTCATAATAGTGCAGTTTTCATCAGGTGACGTATCTCATCATAAACTAGTTAAAAACAGATCAGTTACGTCACATTGGTGTACAGGTGGGGATCTGTTGATCATTTCAATATGCATATTTCAATATTACATTACCCACAAATCTAAATAATTAGAAATTAATCTGGGTGTTTTATTTCCATGATCTAATGTGTTTTTAGCAGCCATCCGGCCTGCTGCTCCTCTAACACCGCAGCAGATCGGTTCTCCCTGCCCTCCATCCATCCAGATCATCCCTTCATTCAGAGCTTTCCTCCGGGGATGACTCAGAACCGAACGGATCTCAGTATTTAGATTGCAGCAAACCTGCGGTGGCGTCTAAAGGCTGGGAGGCCGGACAGGTTTATGCAATAAAACCCCTGATCGATCGAGAGGGTGCGGCGCGAAGGAAATCTAATCCATCAGTTAGAAACATGACAGGGAGCAAATAGACATGGACTTAATACACACCGCATGAACTGTTAGGGAAATAAAAATGTACCGGGGCAAAATTAATAAACGCTAATGTGGGCTGCGTCTATTTAATGAGTAAACAGGGTGCGTATTTTCGGCCCGTCGCTATAAAAAAAATATAGAAACAAAACTTAAATCCACCTAGCTAAAGACGGGCGGCTCTGTTCCAAACAGTGTTTAATATTAAACCCAAACGCGTCGAGTTCCGCGTATTTAGTCTAAAACTGGCCTAAAAACCCTCCTCAAACATTACTGCCCATCCAGGAATTAGACGGAGCCACTCGGGGCCTACTATGAAATGGAGGTCAGACGGGTGTACCTACCTTCTCACAGAGCGTCCTGACTTGGTTCTCTGTCAGCTGTTTACACTCGTTGAGTTGTTCGATCCATTGGTCTAATTCTTTAGTAAAACTTTTATCCTCCATGACGGCAGCTGCGGTTAAAATCCGAACCGATCTGCGTTTCAGCCCCTGGCTTCAGCTCCGTGTATTGTTACACTAAACCCAGTCCCGCCAAACAGCGTATAAATTTACCAACTACACCTGGAAATATGGACACCTTCAGATCACTCCTGTCATTATAAAACAGGTATCTTAACTTCCCGACATTAAAATCTTTTTTCTGGGAGCAAAAACTATCGAAAGTCTCCGCTGCGGCAGAACGGAGCGGCGTCGCAGAGGCTAAAAGGAGCTAGCTGCAACAACATCCGGGTACTTAAGCATCGCGCAGACTCTGCTCAGCAGTGACGCCCAGTGGGATATACCATGAACTGCAAGGAAACGCTATAGATGGCGCCAGAGAGCAGCAGATTATTCAATGCTGCGCAAAAGACTTCAGTTTTGATTTTTTATTTTTTATCATAAAAGACTTCATATTTTATTTTACTTATTATCTTTAAGTATAAAATAATTATTTTTTTTATTTTATTATTTTTTATTTATCATAAGACTTCATTTTTTATTTTACTTCTATCCTGGAAGACTTCATCTTTTATTTTATTTTTTTTATTCTTTCTATCATAAAAGAGTTAATATTTTATTGTATTTTTTGTTATGTATTTTCTTATCAGAAAAGACTAGAAATTTTATTTTTTTCTATTTATCTTTTCTATCTTTATATTCTATTTTATTTTTCATTAATTTTTTTTATCATTAAAGACTTCATCATTTATTTTTATTTTTTTTAATAATTTTATGATCCATGTTTTTATGGATATGATGTAAAAACAAAAACTAGATAATAGAATAAAAACATAAATCCGATTTGAACAATATACACTCTACCGCCAAAGCCATTCAGAGGCATAGCCAGAAATGTTTTATAAGGGTGGCCAGGCAAACACCATATCAATCTCTGTTACTAATGAAATATTGCTATATGTCATCGTTATGCTACGAAATCCCCCGAAAATTATATATAAAAAATTATATATAAAAAAATTATTATTTTATATGTTGATATATTGACGCGGTATCGATCTATTTTACTAACAAAATCTCACAAGAATTTGCAAAATATCACAAGAGTTTGTAACAGAACGATGAAATTTCACGAGATTTTGAAAGTAAAATAGATCGATACCGCGTTTTTAAAAATCAATTTGATGTCAGCATATGAAAATATATTTGAGTATATTATTTTTCAAAGTGTCAGAAATGGATAACAAAACTGCTATTTTCAATGACTACTTATTTTTGTCCAGCTTTAACATCGGTATCGATATCGGTTATCGGCTACATGAGTTTTAAAATATCGGCATATCGGATATCGGCCAAAATCCCAATATCGTGCATCCCTAATTTAAACATCCATCATTTCTAGATAAAAGGTATAGTGGTTAAAACTCAGTTTTGAGTTCTGGGGCGTAAATCAATCATCATTGTCAATACTCACCTGCTTGTATCAATAAACATTCTGCATAAAATTGATATTTAGAAGAACTAATATCTACATAAACTGATCATTTGATAAGTTTTTATTAAAATTGTTATTTATCTTTGATTTAACTTAGGACTCCTAGATGACGTGCAGAGACACATCATTTTCTCTTTACCTCATAAAACACAAAATCTAGTTCTGAAAAGAGTGTGAATTCTGTACTTATCATCTTTGATGTTAGTATATTGATGTCTATAATTAACCACAAAGAAATAAAATGTTTTGAATATTCCACTTGAGAGTATTACTGCTGCCACCATCTGTATGAGAGGGAAAAAAGTGGGGGTGGCCAATGATTGGCTAAGGGTGGCCATGGCCCCTCCTGGCCCCCCATCTAGCTCCGCTTTACATCAATAAATCCAACACTCTGCAGTGAACTTGGTGAAGTTTGGCTCTTGGAAGCAGCTGTTGGACCAATGATCAATGAAGATACAATCATTAGAAAAATGATCAAATATGCAATAGGGCACTACCAGGATGTTAAAACCAGGAATATATATATATATATATATATATATATATATATATATATATATATATATATATATATATATATATATATATATATATACAACAGAGATGTTCATTTAGTTAGGATCCGTCTGTTTCCCACCTCCTGCACTGAGTCCAGAGGGCATCCAATCACAGAGCTGGCCTTTCTGATCCAGCCGCTTCCTCTCAGCTACAGATAAGCCACTGCTCCAACAGACAGCTCCATAGAAGATGGCTGATGCCACAGCAGAGTCAGAGATCTTTAGGAGCGCCCCCTGCTGTCCATAGTCTTCTCAGCAGGAAGAGTCTGCTCTGACCTTTCTGATCCAGAGCCTCAGTGATGCAAGTCCAGTCCAGTCCAGGACAAGTCCACACATTTTCAGAATTCAAACATCTGAAAGTTCTTTAAATGTGAAATGATTCCATCCTATTCAATAAATGATCAGAGTTTTTAATTCAGAGTAATTTTCATGTGAATGTGCTTTACTGGAGGCATCCATGTTTGTCAAAGAACACTACTGCCACCTACTGGTTAGTGACGTCACGGTGCGGTATCGGCTGTTGATCAAGTCCCAGTGCTGTATCTGGTGTTTGTCACAACGCGCTATTATCCAAGTCATCTTGAAAACATTCTTCTTCCAAATGTTGGCTACATATTACGGGTTTTTTCTCTGGCCAGAAGTTCGATGGCAAATCCTCCCTCTTCAAGTTGGCGATCCAACGACCAACCCGTCCGTGGAGGATCAGGAATCAGAAAGGTGGAATAACTCTTTTTTTTCACTTTTACCCGATGTATTCCAGCATCCAGCTGCCATGCACGTGGGCATTGTCAGTTTCACTATAGCTCTGGTGAATTTCAATGGTGAAGTCCTCTGGAAATCTTCAATAATTGTTGTTGATTGCAGACCTGTCTAGTAGTTCCCATTGATTTAGCTTGTAAAGCGGGGAGAATGGCGCTAGGCTTACCGCACCGTGACGTCACTGCTGGAAGATGGCAGGAGGGAGGGGCTACTATGGCTGCATTCGAATTCATGGGCTGCTTCTTCCTACCTGGACTGGATCCTTCGAGGTCCTTCAAAATAAGGAGACTAGAAGAGTTTTGGCTGTGAATTCAAACAGGTCCAGCCTTCCACGGGGTTCACTACTGTATGCTCTGTCGCTTAGCAACCGCAACAGTTCTCACACAAAGCAGGAAAAGAATGAATACCAAACTTTTCAAAAATATTTCTATTAATTAATTTATTTTTTTATTGTAAAGTGAAGAAAGACTTTACTCATTTGAATCCAGAGTTGAATAAAGGTTCCAACCAGCGGGAGCAGGAACTAATCAAATCAAATGTAATGATAGAAACCTCAGTCAGTTAAATAACCTGCTGCTGTCATTCTGCACATCTCTGATGTTGCTGCTATTTTCAAATATCCATTACTGGAAAAATGTCCATAGCTGCATATTGGTTATTTATTCTCCAGTTTTATATTGTTAAAACACTTTACAGGATTTTATTGTTTATCTTTTAACTCTTCACTATTATGTTATTCTTAAATAGTTTTCTAAGGTACAGATTTGTGTGATCATTTTTTATTTTATTTTATTTTTTTGTTGCTGTAAACACCAGAATTTTCCAATCTATAAAATGGGTAAAGAGATATAAGTAAATCTAAACAATGTATGTGTAAAAAATGTATCTCTCTAACATTTAACAACAAAAATTAAACTCCTATCAGATTTATATCCCCACCCTGCAGATATATTAGAATCTGTCCTTAAATTCCAGCCAAACCCATTTACACAGTAACAGATTAAAACCTTTAGATAAATCAAACATTACCGCCACATATCTGACTCAATAACCATTAAAACAACTATTTTCATTCATTTCAGACGGAACTATTCACAGACTGGATTATATTAAACTGAACTTCCAATATTCACCACTGTTCGGCGCCATTTCCCTTTTTCCTCTGAGCACAGAACAGCCGGCTTGCTTGGTCTTGCAATGAATCATGGGATACCAAAGGCTATGGATGATACAGCGGACAACCCAACCTTTATATCGGGCAAAAAGAAGGCAGCATTTTTTTGGCCACATGACAAGGAGTCTTGGAATCCGACCAGACCTCGGCGCCGCGCTATGACGTCATTGTCCTTCGAATCTGGCCTTCTAAAGATGCGTCCTAGGTTTTCGAAGAGAGCAAGAGCCTTTATTTGGGCAAAAATGGCTGCTCCAAGACTCAGCAGTCTCAACGAAAATTATTGTTTTCATTTTTTATACCAATTAACACTAAATTCATTAAATCACTGCAAACGGACTTCTCCTTTAAGTCTCATGCATCAGATAACATATCATTTTTATATTTGTTGTTTTTCACCTAATATGTTATATATATATATATATATATATATATATATATATATATATATATATATATATATATATATATATATATATATATATATATATATATATATATATATATATATATATATATGACAAATTGGCTACTGGAACAAGACATAGATGGACTAGAGCAGAAAACTTGGTACTGATGAAATGCTACTATACAAGCGTCCCCAGTGAGAGAGGTTACATGCAGAGACTATGGGAATTATGGCAGCTCCAACAACCATCATCCACACTGACAAAGAAACAACTACTAACTCAGTGTTCTAACATCCGCAAACGGCAGCTCCTATCACAACTAGAAATTGATGAGGTACAACTGACATGCTGCAGTAAGGAGGAGTCAGGACAACAGGTCAGTAGGGAAATATCATCATCCCAACACACAGAGATTGGGTCCCCAGCCCCAACAACAACAACAAGCCCACTAAACGTAAGGGCGGCTGACCTACGACGGCTGATCATGACCAAACTGGATCCCCTAGTACGACGTCCAAGACTGCCAAGGCTAAGTGACAGAGTACCCTCTGAAAGTCTTCTAGAAGATGTTAATGCAGCACTACATACTATCCCTACTAAAGACATAACTGAGACCAACGAGCTGACCTACGCCACAGCTACAGTGATCCTAGAGATGCTTGGCTATAAGATAAACACCACAGGCCACAAAGCAGAGCCCCCATGGAGGAGAAGGCTGGAAGCCAAGATCAAGGCAACACGAAGACAGGTTAGTCAGCTCTCAGACCTGCAGAAAGGTGTAGGGAAAAGGTTACCTAAGTACAACAAGCTGTCCATTCCTGAGGCTCTAGAAACTGCCAAACAAAGACTCGCCGCCCTGGCCACCCGCCTAAAGAGATACAAGGGAGAAGCAGAAGCCAGGAGAAGAAACCAGGTGTTCTCCACCAACCCATCCAAAGTGTACTCACAGTGGCAGGGTAATTCAAGATCAGATCCACCCAGGGCTGAGACTGAACAGTACTGGAGAAACATATGGGAGAAGAAGGCATCCCACAACACCAATGCTCAGTGGTTAGAAGATCTTAGAACAGATCACAGCAATCTCCCAGAACAAGAACCAGTAACCATTACAACGGCAGATGTCCAAGAAAGAGCGGCAGGCATGAAGAGCTGGACAGCACCAGGCCCTGACATGATCCACACCTACTGGCTGAAAAAACTAACCGCACTTCATGCACGCCTCGCAGCACAAATGAACCAACTGCTGATGGATGGGACCCACCCAGAATGGTTAACCCAAGGACGGACAATCCTGATCATGAAGGATCCCCAGAAGGGAACAACCCCATCCAACTACCGGCCAATAACTTGCCTATGTACAACATGGAAGCTCCTGTCAGGCATCATAGCGGCTAAGATGAATAGGCACATGGCTCAATACATGCACCCTTCCCAGAAGGGAATAGGCAGTAACACCAGAGGAGCCAAGCACCAGCTACTAGTGGATAGAGCAGTCACTCGAGACTGTAAGACCAGGCAGACAAATCTGTGCACTGCCTGGGTTGACTATAAGAAAGCCTATGACTCAATGCCACATACATGGATACTGGAATGCTTGGAAATGTACAAGATCAACAGGACTCTAATAGCCTTCATCAAGAACTCAATGAAGCTGTGGAAAACAAGTCTGGAAGCCAATGCAAAGCCAATAGCACAAGTCACCATCAAGTGCGGCATATACCAGGGTGATGCACTATCCCCGCTGCTGTTCTGCATAGGCCTGAACCCCCTCAGCCAGATCATCACAAAGACTGGCTACGGATACCAATTCCGAAGCGGAACAATCATCAGTCACCTCCTCTACATGGATGACATCAAGCTGTATGCCAGGAGTGAGCGAGACATCGACTCACTGATCCACACTACCAGGATCTACAGCAACGACATTGGGATGTCATTCGGACTGGACAAGTGCGGTCGCATGGTCTCAAAGAGAGGGAAGATGATCAGAACCGAGGGGGTTGAACTACCAGAAGGCCACATTACAGATGTGCAGGACAGCTACAAATACCTTGGGGTGCCACAGGCTAACGGAAACCACGAGGAGATGGCAAGAAAGACTGCCACAGCTAAATACCTACAAAGAGTAAGGCAGGTCCTGAAAAGTCAGCTGAATGGGAAAAACAAGATCCAAGCCATCAACACATATGCCCTACCAGTCATCAGATACCCCGCTGGTATAATAAACTGGCCAAAGGAGGAGATAGAGGCCACTGACATCAAGACAAGAAAGCTCCTCACAATGCATGGAGGGTTCCACCCCAAATCCAGCACCCTGAGACTGTATGCCAAGCGTAGCGAGGGAGGCCGAGGGCTAGTGAGTGTCAAGACCACTGTCCAGGATGAAACAACTAAGACCCAGGAGTACATCAGAAAGATGGCCCCCAAAGACAAATGGCTTGGTGAATACCTCAGGCAGGAGAAAACCGAAAGCGAGGACAAGAAAGAGGAAGGAGAACCATCATGGAGGGACAAGCCACTGCACGGCATATACCACAGACAAATAGAAGAAGTGGCTGATATCAAAAAATCCTACCAGTGGCTGGAGAAGGCTGGACTGAAGGACAGCACAGAGGCACTAATCATGGCAGCACAAGAACAGGCACTCAGTACAAGATCAATAGAGGCCAGGGTCTACCACACCAGGCAGGACCCCCGATGCAGACTGTGCAAAGATGCCTCTGAAACAATACAGCACATAACAGCAGGGTGTAAAATGCAGGCAGGAAGTGCATACATGGAACGCCACAACCAGGTAGCTGTCATAGTGTACAGGAACATCTGCCATGAGTATGGGCTGGAAGTCCCAAGGTCAAAATGGAAGACACCTCCTAAGGTAGTTGAGAATGACCGAGCTAAGATCCTATGGGACTTCAAGATCCAGACTGACAAACAGGTGATGGCTAACCAACCAGACATCGTGTTGATCGACAAACAGCAGAAGAAGGCAGTAGTGATAGATGTGGCAATCCCAAGCGACAGCAACATCAAGAAGAAAGAACACGAGAAGCTTGAGAAATACCAAGGACTGAAAGAGGAGCTAGAAAAGATGTGGAAAGTAAGAGCAGCAGTGGTGCCAGTGGTAATTGGAGCACTGGGGGCTGTGACCCCCAAACTGGGAGAATGGCTACAGCAGATTCCAGGTAAAACATCAGAGGTCTCTGTCCAGAAGAGCGCAGTCCTAGGAACAGCTAAGATACTACGCAGAACCCTCAAACTCCCAGGCCTCTGGTAGAGGACCCGAGCTTGAGGATGACACATACCACCCCACGAGGGGTGAGAAAACAGTTTTTTTGTTTTTTTATATATGTATGTATATATATACATACATATATATATATATGTATGTATATATATATATATATACATATATATATATATATATATGTATGTATATATATATACATATATATGTATATACATATATATATATATATATATATATATATGTATATATATATATATGTATATATATACATATATATACAGTGCTGCTTGAAAGTTTGTGAACCATCCAAACATGGCCATTGTTTTCTAAAGAAAAATTATAATAATCATGTAAAATGAACATCCAAAGCTCAAATTGTAATGCGGACCTTCCAGATAAGGAACACAAAGACAAAAAAGATGCATCTTTATATTATTTATTCAACAAAAGTATTTTATCTGTCAAAGACTGAAAATATGCCAAGTGCAAAAGTATGTGAACTCTTTCAGTTAGTACCTTGTGGCACCGCCTTTTGCAGCCATTACTTCAACTAAACGTCTTCTGTAACCACAAACAAGTGTCTGACATCTGCTTTTTGGGATTTTTGTCCACTCCTCCTTGCAGAACTCTGCCAGTTGAGAGATGTTGGAGGGACATCTGGCATGTACTGCCCGTTTCAGATCTTGTCACAGCATTTCTATGGGATTGAGGTCTGGACTTTGACTGGGCCAATCCAGAGTGCAAATCTTCTTTCTCTTAAGCCATTCTTTGGTACTTTTGCTGGAATGCTTTGGGTAATTGTCTTGTTGCATAATCCATTTCCGTCCCAGCTTCAACTCCCTGACTGATGGCAAGAGATTCTGATCAAGAATTTGTTGATAGCCCTGGGAATTGACGGTTCCCTGGATAATATGGAGTCGTCCAGGTCCAGAGGCAGAAAAGCAGGCCCAGACTTTCACATTTCCACCACCGTGCTTCACTGTTGGGAGGAGGTTCTTCTCTTTAAATTCAGTGTTTACTTTTCTCCAAACATGGTGCCTGTGATTGTGGCCAAATAATTCAATTTTGGACTCATCCGTCCAGAGAATGGACTTCCAGAAAGCCTCTGGTTTGTCCAAGTGTTCTCTGGCAAACTTTAAACGTGCAGCTTTGTTCTTTCTTGAGAGCAGAGGCTTCCTTCTAGCAACTCTCCCATGAATGCCATGTCTATTGATATTTCGCCTGATTGTAGACGCATGTACATTTATCCCAGATGCTGACAGAGAGGTCTGCAATTCTCTGGAGGTGATGCGTGGGTTGGCCTATACCTGCATCATTATTTTTCTGGTGCTTCTTTGTGAAAGTTTTGACGGCCGTCCACATCTGGGCAGAGTTGTAGTGATGCCTAGTGCCCTCCATTTGTAAATGATTTGTCTTACAGTGGATGGATGAAGCTGGAATCTTTTGGAGATGGTCTTATAGCTTTCCCCAGTCTGATGGGCTGTCACCACCTTCTTCCTGACGTCCTCAGATGTCTCCCCTCCTCTCGGCATTGTTGATCTGGTCTTTATCCCTTGACACAACAGTGGTTTGTTTGGTTTCGTCTCCCTTTTAACCAGTGCACCTCCAAACTTTTCCCAAGGATGTCTCATTTGATTGGTCTGCTTAATTGATTACTCAAGCACTAACATGTGCTTCACCTGAGTCTTTTACCTGATTGTCTTTACCAGTGCAGCTGTGGTTCATTTACTTTTGCAGATGCTCTGATTCCGTTTTTCATTTAGTTTGCTTTCAACTCCCACATTTTCCTCAAAACAAATGAATGGAATTGATGAACATAAACCTGACATTTCATATACAAAAACTGGTGATGAAAAAATAAGAAAATCATGGTAAAAATAAAGAAAAATCTAAACTACTCAACTAGTTCACAAACTTTCAAGCAGCACTGTATATGTTGTGTTCTTAATCCCAGAAGATCTGTTTTTAAGTGTAGAAATGAGATGTTTAGTTCTCCAGGTAGCCGGGAGGTGGCAGTATAAAGCATTCCGAGTCACTGCTGCCCACATTTAGTTTGAAGAAGAAGCCGTTAGCGTCCTCACCGCTGTTTACAGCAGCTGGCTGCTAATGGATCCACATTTTATTGTTTTTTAGGTTGTGTTGGTGAATAAACACCTGGTTTCTAACCGTTTCTGTTAGCTGTGTTATATTAGCTTCAACGATGGCTCACCTGACTGAAAACCCCGCTGATAAAGAGAGGTGAGTACAGCTAAGCTAAAGCTAACGGCTAACAAATCACTCTACCGAATTTGCCTAGAATAACTGATGACTTTATGAAAACGGCAGAATTTAATCCCATTTATTACCGAATACCTTTTACTGCTGGAAACCAGTCAACGTGGATGCCTCTCTAATATTCGGCGTAGATTATTATGGAGTTAATCTCAGAAAATGAAGGTAGTTTTCCAAAAGTTTGGTTTGGCTGTGAGCTTCTAAGCATGACGTGTTGGATGTCCCATCATTTGGTCGCTTTTTACCATCTAAAAGACAAGACTTCACTTCCCGGAATCCGAAGCTCTCATCTTCTGAACGTCAGATTATTTTTTAAAGTTAAATTACGGTATTTATTTTACCTCCTTCAGTGTGTTTGACGCCAGATGTTCTTCTCAATGAAGTTGGCTTCCGATTAAGTAAGAGTTCCGAAAGAGTAAAGGGCGATTCCACCTAATTTCCTCCCACCTTCAACATCTTTAATCTACTCTAATTAAAAAACTACAACACTTTGACACATAAAACTTGGACTAGATTATTCTAAACTAGTTGTAGAATCATTAAAACCAGGGAGTATTTAGCATTGAGGGTTAATTCTCTTTTAATAGCGTTATTACATTTCCAATAATCTTTATATTGTTTTAATGTTTTAGTGACTTCAGCCAGAATGATAAATTAGATCATTTGATGGGTTAGATTTTGACTTTTCATTATTTTCCAAAGGAGGAGCCTACATGACCTAAGGCAGATTTGTCTACAAAAAATAAAGTTTCTAGAGAGCAGTAGGGCCAGGCAGCCTGGGCCCCATGGGGGCCCCACAGGGGCCCCACAGAGTCCCTATCCAGCCAAGATGGAGGCAGATGGCCTAGGTGACCCGGCATCAATCCCCCCCTCATGAATAAAATTCTATTATAGAAAATTATTTTTAGATATCGAAATATTATCCCGTAAATCTTATTTTCTGAATAACTTCTAAATAATTCACATAAATCTAATTAAACTTTAACCTAAATTTTGAAGGTATTGCTGTCTCTCCTCTTCATATTTATCACAGTTTCATTTACCGTTTCATGTTTCCCCAAGATAAACAGAGTTCTGTTGAAGCCATTAAGCTCAGATCTCAATGGAGAATTAATCATTTCTTCTCTTCTAGTTCTTCCTGTTTTTCCTAAATTCTTCAGTTTTCTTTTGAGTTTTATAAAACCAACGTCCTTTTTTTCCTTTCTCCCATTCCGTTCCGCCATTTATCCTTCATTTCTGTTTAACATTTTAACTTCAGATTTAGTAAAAATTTAATAAATTAATTAAATCCACTGATAAATTTCTAGCAGTTTCTTTTGCTGCCTGATCTACCTAATGTGCTGGTTTCCAAACAAAATTGATAATTAACAATTTCTATTCAGTGTATTTCTATAGCTACAATTCACATCATGTCATCTCAAGGCACTTTCCAGTTCACCAGATCATCCAATCAGATTGATTCAAAGTTTTCTATCTAAGGAAAACCAGCTGATTGCATCGACTCATTGACTCTTCAGCAATCCCTCACACTAAGCATGCTTGTAGCGACAGTGGAGAGGAAAAACTCCCTTTGAACAGGAAGAAACCTCCAGCAGAACCAGGCTCAGTGTGAGCGGCCATCTGCTGAGGCCCACTGGGGTTCAAGGAGACAGAAGCAGACATAGAAAAAGAAGCATAGATACAAAAGGCAACTGTCAACCAGCTCCACAGGCGGCCCCGTCCAGGAAACACACAGCCAGGCAGACGAGCTCCGCGCCAGCTCCCATGTCAGAGGATGAAGAGAGCACATCCAGTTAGTCACAGTCAGAGAAACAGGACTACACTGGAAAACAGGCCAAGCTCCAACATCTAGAAACAAAGGTGTTGATGGCAGCAGCACAGCTGATATTTCTCTCCAGGATGGAGTCACAGCCAAACAGGAACAGACCAGATGAAAGCCATGATATTTATTCTATAAAGTGTCGAATTTGGATGAACTAGAATCTGAACATTTGACTGATCTTAATGGCTTAACTTCTTCAACCCATTAAATAGCTAATAATATTGCAATCATCTCTCCTGTATAAACTGAAAGTTCTTCATTTATTCCTCTTCAGGGGTCAGGACTGGTGATGGTTAATGAGGCATCATGAAGCCAAACTGTATTGATTCTGTCTCTCAGAATACTGACACCTGCTGGACATTTAAAGACACTACAGGCAGCTGATTGGACAGAATAAACTGAATTAATTTGATCTATTACAAAGATAATTTAAGTTATTTTAGGTTATATTGCATTATTTCATATCTATGTTCAAATTGAAAATATATCAGATATTTTTAGATGCAGCCAATAACGTGAAAAAAAAAAGTAAAAATTTAGGGGGAAATGAATGAGGATGCTGCTGGACTAGGATTTGAAATCATAATTTTACAAGTACAGTAAAAAAAAGTCAATAACTTTTAACTATAATATAATAATAACAATTAACTTTAATTCAGATAAGTTGATTGATGACTGAGATGAAAAGGATGATACAGGAAATATAGAAGGGGAAAAATAAAAGGGGCGTGCTGCTGTCCCATCCTAACTGGATCCCTGAACCCCCCCTCCCATTTTATGGGGTCTGTACCTGTGTCGCTGTAGAACCAGTGACTGGCTGGCGGCTGACGCTCGGTCTGACGTGTCTTCGGTCTGACGTGTCTTCGGTCTGACGTGTCTTTGGTCTGATGTGTCTTTGGTCTGATGTGTCTTAGGTCTGACGTGTCTGACGTGTCTGACGTGTCTTTGGTCTGATGTGTCTTTGGTCTGACGTGTCTTTGGTCTGACGTGTCTGACGTGTCTTTGGTCTGACGTGTCTTTGGTCTGACGTGTCTTAGGTCTGACGTGTCTTAGGTCTGACGTGTCTTAGGTCTGACGTGTCTTTGGTCTGACGTGTCTGACGTGTCTTTGGTCTGACGTGTCTGACGTGTCTTTGGTCTGACGTGTCTGACATGTCTTTGGTCTGACGTGTCTGACATGTCTTTGGTCTGACGTGTCTGACGTGTCTTTGGTCTGACGTGTCTTTGGTCTGACGTGTCTTTGGTCTGACGTGTCTTTGGTCTGACGTGTCTGACGTGTCTTTGGTCTGACGTGTCTTTGGTCTGACGTGTCTGACGTGTCTTTGGTCTGACGTGTCTTTGGTCTGACGTGTCTGACGTGTCTTTGGTCTGACGTGTCTTTGGTCTGACGTGTCTGACGTGTCTTTGGTCTGACGTGTCTGACGTGTCTTTGGTCTGACATGTCTTTGGTCTGATGTGTCTGACATGTCTTCGGTCTGACGTATCTTCGGTCTGACGTGTCTGATGTGTCTTTGGTCTGACGTGTCTGACGTGTCTTTGGTCTGACGTGTCTTTGGTCTGACGTGTCTTTGGTCTGACGTGTCTTCGGTCTGACGTGTCTTAGGTCTGACGTGTCTGACGTGTCTTTGGTCTGACGTGTCTGACGTGTCTTTGGTCTGACGTGTCTGACGTGTCTTTGGTCTGACGTGTCTGACGTGTCTTTGGTCTGATGTGTCTGACGTGTCTTTGGTCTGATGTGTCTGACGTGTCTTTGGTCTGATGTGTCTGACGTGTCTTTGGTCTGACGTGTCTTTGGTCTGACGTGTCTTTGGTCTGACGTGTCTGACGTGTCTTTGGTCTGACGTGTCTTTGGTCTGACGTGTCTTTGGTCTGACGTGTCTGACGTGTCTTTGGTCTGACATGTCTTTGGTCTGATGTGTCTGACGTGTCTTTGGTCTGACATGTCTTTGGTCTGATGTGTCTGACATGTCTTCGGTCTGACGTTTCTGACGTATCTTCGGTCTGACGTTTCTTCGGTCTGACGTATATTTGGTCTGACGTTGTCTGACGTGTCTTTGGTCTGACGTGTCTGACGTGTCTTTGGTCTGACGTGTCTGACGTGTCTTTGGTCTGACGTGTCTTTGGTCTGACGTGTCTGACGTGTCTTTGGTCTGACGTGTCTTTGGTCTGACGTGTCTTTGGTCTGACGTGTCTGACGTGTCTTTGGTCTGACGTGTCTGACGTGTCTTTGGTCTGACGTGTCTTTGGTCTGACGTGTCTTTGGTCTGACGTGTCTGACGTGTCTTTGGTCTGACGTGTCTTTGGTCTGACGTGTCTGACGTGTCTTTGGTCTGACGTGTCTTTGGTCTGACGTGTCTGACGTGTCTTTGGTCTGACGTGTCTGACGTGTCTTTGGTCTGACGTGTCTTTGGTCTGACGTGTCTTTGGTCTGACGTGTCTGACGTGTCTTTGGTCTGACGTGTCTGACGTGTCTTTGGTCTGACGTGTCTGACGTGTCTTTGGTCTGACGTGTCTGACGTGTCTTTGGTCTGACGTGTCTGACGTGTCTTTGGTCTGACGTGTCTGACGTGTCTTCGGTCTGACGTGTCTGACGTGTCTTTGGTCTGACGTGTCTTTGGTCTGACGTGTCTTTGGTCTGACGTGTCTGACGTGTCTTCGGTCTGACGTGTCTTCGGTCTGACGTGTCTTCGGTCTGACGTGTCTTTGGTCTGACGTGTCTGACGTGTCTGACGTGTCTTTGGTCTGACGTGTCTGACGTGTCTTTGGTCTGACGTGTCTGACGTGTCTTTGGTCTGATGTGTCTGACGTGTCTTTGGTCTGATGTGTCTGACGTGTCTTTGGTCTGACGTGTCTTTGGTCTGACGTGTCTTTGGTCTGACGTGTCTGACGTGTCTTTGGTCTGACGTGTCTTTGGTCTGACGTGTCTTTGGTCTGACGTGTCTGACGTGTCTTTGGTCTGACATGTCTTTGGTCTGATGTGTCTGACGTGTCTTTGGTCTGACATGTCTTTGGTCTGATGTGTCTGACATGTCTTCGGTCTGACGTTTCTGACGTATCTTCGGTCTGACGTTTCTTCGGTCTGACGTATATTTGGTCTGACGTTGTCTGACGTGTCTTTGGTCTGACGTGTCTGACGTGTCTTTGGTCTGACGTGTCTGACGTGTCTTTGGTCTGACGTGTCTGACGTGTCTTTGGTCTGACGTGTCTTTGGTCTGACGTGTCTGACGTGTCTTTGGTCTGACGTGTCTGACGTGTCTTTGGTCTGACGTGTCTTTGGTCTGACGTGTCTTTGGTCTGACGTGTCTGACGTGTCTTTGGTCTGACGTGTCTGACGTGTCTTTGGTCTGACGTGTCTTTGGTCTGACGTGTCTTTGGTCTGACGTGTCTGACGTGTCTTTGGTCTGACGTGTCTTTGGTCTGACGTGTCTGACGTGTCTGACGTGTCTTTGGTCTGACGTGTCTTTGGTCTGACGTGTCTTTGGTCTGACGTGTCTGACGTGTCTTTGGTCTGACGTGTCTGACGTGTCTTTGGTCTGACGTGTCTTTGGTCTGACGTGTCTTTGGTCTGACGTGTCTGACGTGTCTTTGGTCTGACGTGTCTGACGTGTCTTCGGTCTGACGTGTCTGACGTGTCTTTGGTCTGACGTGTCTGACGTGTCTTCGGTCTGACGTGTCTGACGTGTCTTTGGTCTGACGTGTCTTTGGTCTGACGTGTCTTTGGTCTGACGTGTCTGACGTGTCTTCGGTCTGACGTGTCTTCGGTCTGACGTGTCTTCGGTCTGACGTGTCTTTGGTCTGACGTGTCTTGTGTCTTTGGTCTGACGTGTCTTGTGTCTTTGGTCTGACGTGTCTTGTGTCTTTGGTCTGACGTGTCTTTGGTCTGACGTGTCTTGTGTCTTTGGTCTGACGTGTCTTGTGTCTTTGGTCTGACGTGTCTTTGGTCTGACGTGTCTTTGGTCTGACGTGTCTTTGGTCTGACGTGTCTTTGGTCTGACGTGTCTGACGTGTCTTTGGTCTGACGTGTCTTTGGTCTGACGTGTCTTTGGTCTGACGTGTCTTTGGTCTGACGTGTCTTTGGTCTGACGTGTCTGACGTGTCTTTGGTCTGACGTGTCTTTGGTCTGACGTGTCTTTGGTCTGACGTGTCTTTGGTCTGACGTGTCTGACGTGTCTTCGGTCTGACGTGTCTTCGGTCTGACGTGTCTGACGTGTCTTTGGTCTGACGTGTCTTTGGTCTGACGTGTCTGACGTGTCTTTGGTCTGACGTGTCTGACGTGTCTGGTCTGACGTGTCTGGTCTGACGTGTCTGGTCTGACGTGTCTGGTCTGACGTGTCTTCGGTCTGACCTGTCTTCGGTCTGACGTGTCTGACGTGTCTGACGTGTCTGACGTGTCTTCGGTCTGACGTGTCTGACGTGTCTTTGGTCTGACGTGTCTGACGTGTCTTTGGTCTGACGTGTCTGACGTGTCTTAGGTCTGACGTGTCTTAGGTCTGACGTGTCTTAGGTCTGACGTGTCTTCGGTCTGACGTATCTTCGGTCTGACGTATCTTCGGTCTGACGTATCTTCGGTCTGACGTGTCTGACGTGTCTTTGGTCTGACGTGTCTGACGTGTCTTTGGTCTGACGTGTCTGACGTGTCTGACGTGTCTTTGGTCTGACGTGTCTGACGTGTCTTTGGTCTGACGTGTCTGACGTGTCTGACGTGTCTGACGTGTCTTTGGTCTGACGTGTCTGACGTGTCTGACGTGTCTGGTCTGACGTGTCTGGTCTGACGTGTCTGGTCTGACGTGTCTTACGGGTCTGACGTGTCTTACGGGTCTGACGTGTCTTACGTGTCTGACGTGTCTTTGGTCTGACGTGTCTGACGTGTCTTTGGTCTGACGTGTCTTTGGTCTGACGTGTCTTTGGTCTGACGTGTCTGACGTCTGACGTGTCTGACGTGTCTTTGGTCTGACGTGTCTTTGGTCTGACGTGTCTGACGTGTCTTTGGTCTGACGTGTCTGACGTGTCTGACGTGTCTTTGGTCTGACGTGTCTGACGTGTCTTTGGTCTGACGTGTCTGACGTGTCTTTGGTCTGACGTGTCTGACGTGTCTGACGTGTCTTTGGTCTGACGTGTCTGACGTGTCTTTGGTCTGACGTGTCTGACGTGTCTGACGTGTCTTTGGTCTGACGTGTCTGACGTGTCTGACGTGTCTGGTCTGACGTGTCTGGTCTGACGTGTCTTACGGGTCTGACGTGTCTTACGTGTCTGACGTGTCTTACGTGTCTGACGTGTCTTTGGTCTGACGTGTCTGACGTGTCTTTGGTCTGACGTGTCTGACGTGTCTTTGGTCTGACGTGTCTGACGTGTCTTAGGTCTGACGTGTCTTTGGTCTGACGTCTGACGTGTCTGACGTCTGACGTGTCTGACGTGTCTTTGGTCTGACGTGTCTTTGGTCTGACGTGTCTGACGTGTCTTTGGTCTGACGTGTCTTTGGTCTGACGTGTCTGACGTGTCTTTGGTCTGACGTGTCTGACGTGTCTTTGGTCTGACGTGTCTGACGTGTCTTTGGTCTGACGTGTCTGACGTGTCTTTGGTCTGACGTGTCTTTGGTCTGACGTGTCTGACGTGTCTTAGGTCTGACGTGTCTGACGTCTGACGTGTCTGACGTCTGACGTGTCTGACGTGTCTTTGGTCTGACGTGTCTTTGGTCTGACGTGTCTGACGTGTCTTTGGTCTGACGTGTGTTTCAGGTTCATCTGCGTTTATCCCGTCTACATCAACAGTAAGAAGACGCTGGCTGAGGGCCGCAGGATCCCTGCAGAGAAGGTCAGAGCCCGTCTTTGAGTCACCATCTGACCAATCACATCACTCCCAGCTTCTTCATGGTTGCTCTTCTGGATTTAATGGGCCGGCGCCGACCTGACCCCCCCACCCCCTGCTGGAGCTTAGATCTGGTCATTTTAATGCTGTTCAGGCTGACTGTGGTTCTAGATTAGAAAACAGGATTTAAGGTTGAAGGTGACGGATCTGTGGGGCTTTGGAAGGCGCCGTGGTCCAGAGAACCTTCTGGTTCTCCTGTTTGGGTCGTTGGATGTGATTAGATGCTTCTGTTTGTCTGTGGATCTGACTGAGAGCTGCTGATCATGTGGTTCCTGTAGGCGGTGGAGAACCCGTCCTGCGCTGAGATTCGAGACGTGCTGACGGCTGCAGGGATGAACGTCTACATGGAGGTAGAACCTGGCAGAGAACCCCCCCCCACACACACACACACAGCTGGATAAGAACCCAGCACCACTTGATCCTGATTCTGGTTCCGTTTAGAACAAGATGCATCCCCGGGAGTGGAACAGGGACGTTCAGTTCAGAGGCCGGGTCCGAGTCCAGCTGAAGCAGGCGGATGGGAGTCTGTGTCAGGACAAGTTCCAATCCCGTAAGTTTGACTCTGAACCTTCTGCTTCATCAGCTGTGGGACGCCCGTCCAGGTGGGGACGTCCAGACAGCGGTCTTCATGTCCCTCTGCAGACCGTCTCTCATTCCAACAGCTGGACTTCTCTCTGCTCCTTCATCTGGTTGCTGTTGGGGGCCGCTCAGGACTGGAGGCGGGTCAGTCCAGCATCTGGACCCTCCTCTTCCTGAGAAATGATGGACGCCCCCCTGGAGGCAGTAGATGATCTCCACCATAGAGACCATCAGAGCTTATAGCATGACACCTCCTCCTGCATCAGAGAGCTGATGGTCCCTCTGGATTCTGAAATCCCAAATCCTCCTTGACCATCTGCTCCGTTCCAGACCGCCTACGCAAAGCCTACAGCCTCCGCCGTTCCTCCTGTGTTGCTCCGCTCTCAGTTCCTCAGCTCTATATTATTATTATTAAACATGCGATAATGAACGGTTAATTTTAATGAAATAATGGAAAATCAGCATCCAGAGCACTTTTTTTTTTTTTTTTTACGGCACTAATGGCTCGTTTTTTTGACAGTAGGCTATGTGGGGGGGGGGTGCAAAGGACCATCGGTCGTATTCGAACCAGAGTCAGCCGCGTCGAGGACTGAGGTGCTGATTTATGCTCCACCAGGTTTGCGTGTTTGCCAGCCAGTCTTTGGGGAACACTCACGAGGGAACTGTGTGTCATCCGGCGTTGGATGAGGGGTTGTAGACGCCGAACAAGCTCGTCAAATCGACACACGGACACCCACATTCCTAGCTAGTTCCTGATTGCCCTTCTGGCGTTGTGGCGTGGAATAACTTGGCGCAGACCACGCTTCAATATTGGGCTGAAATCAAAAATATATATACCTGCAAGAAGCTAACTGTGACACGCTGCTGCGTGAGGATAACCGGCCCTTAAGGCATCCTTGCATGGGTCATGCGCGCCAACCACTGCGCCACCAAAGTCCACAAACATTTCCTTTTTGTTGTAGTTCTTTGTAATAGGAATAACTAGCTTACCTTTTTTTTCTCTGCTTCCACAATCGGCATCTCGTAACCTATGCCTGCGAAAACAAACCTGTTTTCACAGACATAGTCTTAACATTTTTTTTTTTTAAGACTTTCAGCATAAAATAAATATTTTGATAAAGTTGACAAATCTGCTTCCTGGTATGTTGCAGTACCAATAGTTTGCATCTAATCAAACTGCCTTTTTTTTTGGAATATATAAGATTTCTGCTCTAATCTGTAGTTGCCAATCTGTCATTGCTATATTTTAATTTGACAAACCGGATGTTAACGTTCTTTTTCCTGTTTGGTGCGATTGCAATGGTGGATCTTGACCTGACAGGAGCGGAGCTAAAAAGAGCTCAGCTCCGTATTTTGACGGAGAAGACGTACGTGGACGGTGACGTGCGGTGGATGTGGAACAGCTCTCGTGGATTAACATGGCTGCTCCTCAGGGCGTACGTGGGCGGGGCGCTGACGAAGAAGGTGGAATCTGATAGCGTAGCTCCCAAACGTCTCACCATGTGATTGAACGCCTCCTAAAAACATGCAGAATGACTTCACTTCATTTTTATTTTCACATGTAAAGTGTTCATTCATGTTTGAAATGTATTTTATCCATCATTACAAATGTTGTAGATCAATTATACATTGCCTGATATGAACTTCTGACGGGATCATACCCTTAAGTGTGACGCTGTCATGACCACAGCGCTAAATGCTGCCTCAAGAAGAAGACGTTTCTCCTTCAGTTTAACATTTTTGTTGTGATGTTCAGTTTTTTTATTCTTTCAGATTCCAGATGTTCTTTAAATGAAGGAACTTGGAAGGAGAAGAACCATCCCAGAACCTTCTGGATGTTTCCTTCTCTTCCCGGGTTAAATGGTAGCTCCCAGTCAGGCTGCTGGTGTCACTAACTGGATCTGCGTCCATGTTTGCTGCCTGTCTCCCTCAGGGAAGGATGTGATGTTCTACGTGGCCGAGATGATTCCCAAACTAAAGACTCGGACTCAGAAGAGCGGAGGAGGCGACAGCAGCTCCCAGCAGAGCGAGGGAGGCAAGAAGAGCAAGAAGAAGAAGAAGTGAGGTCCTCCGTCCCGCTTGATCTGAAGTACAGTCAGAGTCTGACGTCGTCGGTGTTCCGGACTCGATCGGCGATCTTCCTCACGCAGGTCGACGTTATCGGCTCCACCTCAATTTAAAAACTGGATTTAAGTTGTTCAGGAGGAGAAGTTTGGATTTCAGGAGGAGATGGTTCAGAATGTTTGCTTTGGATCACGTTTCTACAGATTAAAGCTGATTTTTGTTTCTCATCATCTCTAGCTTGATTTTATTAAATTGCTTCTACGGAGCTCCGCCTCTCTGGTCCTTCCAGCTGCAGCGTTTCTCTTCCTAACCACGTTTGATTCATGCACATAATTTTAAATCATTTAAAGGGTAGAAATGGTTTAAATGACTGTAAAACAGGTTTTCTGAACATCAGGAACAGAAACTGAACATAAATATAGAGAAACTCTACCACTGAGGAGCTGGACTTTGACTAGGCCGCTGTTGGAGATCAGCAGCTGTGTTTGGGATCATGATTCTGTTGATGACTGAGGTTAGGTAGGGTGGTGGTGATGTCAGAAAACGATCCATGAGTCTAAGGTTAGATGACCATGACCAGTTCAACCACAGGATGAATCCCAGTGGAGTCAGAGATCCATGTCGTGTTTTAGACCTTAGAGCTCCACGATGCTCAACATCCAACATTAGCAGTTCAGTTTATTTCTATAGCAACGATTCACATGTCATCTCAGGTCCCTTTCCAGTTCACTAGATCATCCATTCAGATTGATTCTAAGGAAAACCAGCTGATTGCATTGACTCTTCAGCAATCCCTCACACTAAGCATGCTTGTAGCGACAGTGGAGAGGAAAAACTTTTGAACAGGAAGAAACTTCCAGCAGAACCAGGCTCAGTGTGAGCGCCTGATCTCTTTCTGTTCCCTGGATTGCTGATTGGCCGTTGGTAGTACAGGGTTAAAGTGGAACCGTCTGCCACCATATTGGACCAGTTGCAATGTAAAAAATGTGTGCCACTGCATCGAACAACAATGATGATCTCATTTTCAGGGGGGCTTCATCACTTTGATACACACTGGCTGTTTCATAGCATCAGCAGATTACTTTAACTTAGAATGTCTATGGGTCCACAGTCAAGTTTTCGGGCTGTGGGAGGAAGCCGGAGTACCTGGAGAGAACCTACGCATGTTCAGGGAGAACAAGCAGACAGACCCTGGCCGGGAATCGAACCTGGATCTCCTTGCTGCGTGGCAGCAGTGCATTCCACTGCGTCACTGAGCAGCCATTCTTACGTATCATAAAGTTAATGTGTTTATGGAATCAAAATTTTACATCAAGACTGAATTACAAGTACGTCTGTTAATGCTGTATTTTCCCGTGAATGATGCCATATATTTTAATGCTGTGCATGAGTTTATCTTTAAAAATGAATAAGTAGCTTTTTTTCCCCTCTCAATATATTTTATGACTTTGCCAAATGAGAAATAAACCAAACTCTACAGGAACGACAGCATCATCCACTTAATAAAGAATTCCTACATTAACATTTCACAGTGAATTACTTTCTATTTCCTCTACTTTCTATTTTCTAACGTTAGACCCAATGTCAGTGTCTAACTCAGTCAATGTCTTCCAGTCCGTCTGAGATAGCCAGACTAATGTTAGTCTACAGACTAAACTATAGGATCCATCGGCTATAGATGGATTTATTGCTTAGTTCATCCACTGACTGGGAAATGACCTGAGGAACATCGTCCTGCAGACAGAAAACTGCTGGTTTTAGCAGCTAAATGCTGCGCAGGGAGGCATTTTACTGGGCCTCTCTGTGGGAGTGGGGAGTACCAAGATGGCGGACAGTGGCTTCAATTAATAAAGAAGCAAAATAAAAGATATATACATTTATGTCTCACTGTATAATTTAATTTCTACTTACATTTATTTGTTTATTGTATGTTTTGGGGTAATTAATTGTATGCTTGTTTATTTATTGAGCATTTATTTATTTCTGTATTTGTATTTAAACATGGTAGAGCTGGTCCTCCATGCACCCTGCCTTATGAATTGTTTCAGCTCAATAAAGAGGCGCCGCCCTCTTTGCCCGGTAGGGAGCAGCAGTTCTGCACTGAGGGTCAAAGCGGCGGTGAAGGTTTCCCAGAAGAAGAACAGCTCTCCTCTCAGCGGTGCTAAAGTGACCTCTGCTACCCGCCGCTCTGCTCTCTAACCATGGCTCCTCCTGTCGCAGTCTCTCCTCTAATCAAGGTTTGTGCTGATAAACCTGCTGCTGGAGCGGATATGAAGCTATTTAGTCTGAAAATGTCGGAATATTTATCCGGAGTTTACTGACGGCTCCTCTGAAGTCACTGACCTGCTGACTATAACAAGGATTTATCTATGTAATGGATCCTAGCTAATGCTAATGGTTTAATAGTAATGCCACAGTAATTCCCAGTCCGTCCTGTTGAGTTTCAGTCCGGTTGAATATTAGCATGATTCCGGCTGAAGGATATTTTTGTGTCGCTTGTTGCTAAGCTAACATTGTGGAGCCTGCCATTAAACCATTGCTGTTTCCGTTCAAACTGAATAAAAACAGTCTGATTTCTTAACAAGATTTCCAGTAGAAGTTTCTATATTTTATACGCAACTAAACTGAAACAATTTATGTAATTTTAACTCTGATTTTAATTATTTTAAACAGTCTGTTTAAAGCGTTTTGTCTCCCCCTGCTGTTCATATTGTAAATGACATGTTTCCTTTGCTGTTTATTCCAGACAGCCAGATATTCAGCTTTAATTGTTGGTATTATCTACGGTAAAACCAGATATGGTAAGTTATTCAGTCTTAATTCAATTCTATTCACCGTATTTCTATAGCACCAATTTATATCATGTCATCTCAAGGCACTTTCCAGTTCACCAGATCATCCAGTCAGATTGATTCAAAGTTTTCTATCTAAGGAAAACCAGCTGATTCCATCAACTCATTGACTCTTCAGCAATCCCTCACACTAAGCATGCTTGTAGCGACAGTGGAGAGGAAAAACTCCCTTTGAACAGGAAGAAACCTCCAGCAGAACCAGGCTCAGTGTGAGCGGCCATCTGCTGAGGCCCACTGGGGTTCAAGGAGACAGAAGCAGACATAGAAAAAGAAGCATAGATAGATGAAGCTACTATGAGAAAAAGCAGAGAGAGCAGAACGTTAGAGATTGAACTAACAGATTCTGCAGAGTGGGAGAATAGAGATAGAATGAAGCAGAATGATGAAAAAGGGGTCCCTATGTCCTCCAGCAGTCTAAGCCTATAGCAGCAGAACTATAGAGATAGATCCTTAAATAAAAGTGATATTTTCAGCTTTTCACATTAAAAGTTATTGGTTAGTTTAAATTAAACATTATTTAAATAATATTCCAATAACCAGAATGGAATGAATGACTTATTTAAAAAAAGTAAGACTTTTGGCCCCTGATGGGGGCCGACTGAGCAGGAAGTACCCCGCTCCCTTCTGAAGTCGCGTGAAATCGAACAGTTTTTTTTGGAACATGAAGATGGTTTCAGTTTAGCGCTCTAAAAACCAAACGGGTCAGAACTGACGTGTCCGTTTGAGTCGGACTGTAACTCCGCTGGTTCCTCCTCAGATCACCTGAAGCCCATCGCAGCCGAGGAAAGGAGGATTGAAGAGGAGGAGAAGAAAGCTCGTGAGGAGAAGGAGAAGATTGCTAAGCAGCTAGCTGAAGGTAGCGTCATCATCCAACGTTGGCGTCCGATTTAACTCTGAATCTTCTCAGACTTTGAATTCTTCCTTTGCAGCGAGTGAAGACAGCATCCTGAAGTAGAGCGGTGGGCGTCCCTGAGGAGATGTCCTCCTCCCTGTGCACTTTCCAACTGTCTGCTGCTTTTACTCCTGTTAATGGAGTAAAAGCAGCAAACTCGACCACAGCGGTTCACTGTCACCATCAATACTCCCCAGATCCTGTTTAGATCCATGAGAAGAATTGAAGCCTTTCCTTCAGACGCTGCAGCTATCAGAAGTTAAATCCATCTTAGTTTGGAAGCGGAGTCATAAAAACAGAAGGAAACTAAATATTTGTTGTATATTTTCCTCTAATAATGATAATAAATGCTCACGGTGGTAAAGAGGAACCTGTTGGACCCTGGAGATCTGCTCCAGTTTCACCGACACCTTTTTAGATCCTGACTCTTTGTACGACACCATGAACAGTTTGATTTCCTGAAGTAAAAAGAAATAAAAACTTGATGATTCTCGGTAGTTTTTTGTTTAAGAGGAACCAAATCTCTGTTATTTGTGTAAAAACTGCTTAATAGCTGAGAGTTTAATAGATTCAGAGGATTTTCTCCCCAATTTATCCTCTTTAACTTGCTGGACCTGCATGACGTCAGAATAAAAAAAAAACGTGTCTGACACTGCAGAGCCAAGATGGCCGCTACCTTCTCTCCACTAAACTTTTTCCAACAGGTTTTTGTCTCCAGGCCCGATCACAGCAGCTGCATAATGGAGATCATATTTGAGTTAGACAATAAAAATCTCCTTTTCTTACACGTTCTATTTTTTTAGTCGATTATAAAGAGATCTTTCTAATAAATTTAAATTTGTAAAAGATTGGGAAAAAGTTTTCTTGTAAAAGAAAATGATAAAAGTGTATAAAAAATGTAGGAGGGTGTAAATAAACGTATCTACATTAGTTGAATGATTAAAGATCAAACCACATTGATTCACATCTTTAAGCTTTTATTTTGAAAGTCACAAGGCAGAAAAGTGAGGTGTAGAGATTTTAATGGTTGTAAAGGCTTAGAAATAAACATTTGAACCATATAAATATTTGTGTTGATGCTTCAGAATCGCATTCAACTCTGATTTGAGATTTTATTGGAAATCGGGACACTTTGATGTATCCAAACAAATTGATTGAACATAGTTTTGTAATAAAGCAGCTGATCTACACCAATCACGGTTATTGATTAATGAAGTATTCATATTCATCTTCTCTGGAACTGAGTCATCAGATAAATACATCTGATCCTCCTCTGGATGTGGAGAAGCAGCTCTAGTCTCTCCCTGATGACCGAGCTCATCACCCTCTCTCTGAGGGAGAGCCCAGCCTCCCTGGAGAGGAAGCTCATTTCAGCCGCTTGGATCCAGAATCTGGTTCTTTGTTGTCTTTATCCAGATTAATGACCATCAAGAGGATATTTTAATTGACATAAGGATGTATTTAATAGTAGTCGTTATTCTGCCAGCTGCTAAATACTGATGAAAAAAAAAAAACATTGTTAAACTAGAAATATTTAGAAGATAAAATAAAACAGGATCCTATTAGGTTACTGAATAAAAAAAACGACTAAATATGTAAAATACGATGACCAGATGTAGAACTATCATTAATAGACAGGGGATGTCGCTCTGATGGAATAATTACCACTTGGATTGCTGGGAGCAGTGGTGGACGAAGTACTCCCCAGTACTACTGGAGTAAAAGTACTGATACTCATGATCATATCTACGGAAGAGGATTAGGGCCACTGAAAAAAAGTTAACTGATTTTTAAATTTTATTTCAGTTTAATATGGGAAAAAAGTCAGAATTCTGAGATTAAAGTAAGAATTCTGAGAAAAAAAAGTCAGAATTCTGAGAAAAAAAAGTCAGAATTCTGAGAAAAAAAAGTCAGAATTCTGAGATCAAAGTCAGAATTCTGAGATTAAAGTCAGAATTCTGAGAAAAAAGTCAGAATTCTGAGAAAAAAGTCAGAATTCTGAGAAAAAAGTCAGAATTCTGAGAAAAAAGTCTGAATTCTGAGATTAAAGTAAGAATTCTGAGAAAAAAGTCAGAATTCTGAGATCAAAGTCAGAATTCTGAGATCAAAGTCAGAATTCTGAGAAAAAAGTTAGAATTCTGAGATCAAAGTCAGAATTCTGACAAAAAAAGTCAGAATTCTGAGATCAAAGTCAGAATTCTGAGAAAAAAGTCAGAATTCTGAGATTAAAATCAGAACTCTGAGAAAAAAAAAGTCAGAATTCTGACTTTTTTCGCATATTAAACTGAACATTGTTAAACTAGAAATATTTAGAAGATAAAATAAAACAGGATCCTATTAGGTTACTGAATAAAAAAAACAACTAAATATGTAAAATACGATGACCAGATGTAGAACTATCATTAATAGACAGGGGATGTCGCTCTGATGGAATAATTACCACTTGGATTGCTGGGAGCAGTGGTGGACGAAGTATTCCCCAGTACTACTGGAGTAAAAGTACTGATACTCATGATCATATCTACGGAAGAGGATTAGGGCCACTGAAAAAAAGTTAACTGATTTTTAAATTTTATTTCAGTTTAATATGGGAAAAAAGTCAGAATTCTAAGATTAAAGTAAGAATTCTGAGAAAAAAGTCAGAATTCTGAGAAAAAAAAGTCAGAATTCTGAGATTAAAGTCAGAATTCTGAGATCAAAGTCAGAATTCTGAGATCAAAGTCAGAATTCTGAGATCAAAGTCAGAATTCTGAGAAAAAAGTCAGAATAAAGTCAGAATTCTGACAAAAAAGTCAGAATTCTGAGATTAAAGTCAGAATTCTGAGAAAAGTAAGAATTCTGAGATTAAAGTCAGAATTCTGACAAAAAAGTCAGAATTCTGAGATCAAAGTCAGAATTCTGAGAAAAAAGTCAGAATTCTGAGATTAAAATCAGAACTCTGAGAAAAAAAAGTCAGAATTCTGACTTTTTTCGCATATTAAACTGAAATAAAATGTAAAAATCAGTTAACTTTTTTTTTTTCAGTGGCCCTAATCCTCTTCCGTACATATCTTAGTCAATTACAAGTAAAGGTTATTTGGTCAAACATCTACTCGTTAAATTTTGGAAGTATTCATTTTGGAAAATACAGTGAGTACGGAAATTATTCAGACCCTTTTACATTTTTCCCTCTTTGTTTCATTGCAACCATTTTATTTCTCATTAATAAACACTCAGCACCAAATCTTGACAGAATAAAAAAAACAAAAGTGTAGAAATTTTATTCAAATTCATCAAAAGAGGAAAAACTAAAATATCAAATAGTCATAAGTATTCAGACCCTTTGCTGTAACACTTATATTTAACTCTCATGCTGTCCATCTATTCTGATCCTCCATCAGGTGGTTCTGCTCCTTCACTGGAGTCCAGCTGGGTTTAATTAACCTGATTGGACCTGATTAGGAAAGGAACACAGCTGATTATAGCAGAGCTTCCAGCTCACAGAGCATGTCGGGAAATTAGAGCTGGGAAAAGACTTCTACTGAAGCTGTGAAAAGGATCCCAGTCAGACAGACCCAAACCAGCAGTTAATTAAATGAGAAGTTCAAAACCTCTGGAGCAGCATCCAAAAATTGCAGAAGATTTGATTGTAAAAAAAAAAGCAAAGATTTTGTACTTTTCATGGTAGAAGCGATCAATTGTAGTGAAAAATCTTAATACTAGTAAAAGCTGCAGAAAAGTATCTTGAAGTCAGAGGTTTAAACTGGGAAACAGTTGAAAGCATGATGTGAAAACCAGTAAGACCATCAGAAACTGGCAGAGTGACGATAACTTAAAGATAAATTAGAAATTATGAGGGCGAATGTGATTAAGTATTATGTTGGGTTAAATTAAACAGTTTGGGAAAACATTGCTTTTTTATGTCATTTTTATTTTAAATGTCAAATTAAATTAAATGTCAAACCATTCTGGCTTAAACATTTATATAAATGTACTCTTTATAGTCTCAAAAGTTAGAAAATTTCAATCTTGTCTTAAAATCTGTGTTTTTCCATTATCTTCAGCAGGCCAGTTAGTTCTACGTCAGCCTGAACACCTAAATTCGGCCAATCATATATCAACGGTCATCTGTCAATCAAATGTTTTCGGTCATAGCATCTTCATTGTCGCAGCTAATATACGCATCGGTTGAAATCAGAATCCTTTCCTTTCCCATTGAGTTGCGTCCCAGTGTCCACGGGGATGGACGTCTGTGTCTTCGGCAGGCGTAGAGCTAACAGAACTGGCAGCGTTGCGAGCAGTGATGGGACTAACGGCGTTGAAAGTAACGGCGTTACTAACGGCGTTACCTTGTTTTAGTAACGAGTAATCTAACTAATTACTTTGACTGTAACTATAATGCAGTTACCATTGCAGACACCCCGTTACTGCGCGTTACTCAGGTCGCACAATGAACCTTTTTTCATGATAGGACTCGTGCGCAGCTGCGTGAAGCTGACACCCCACCCACGTCAAAAAACTCTGCAAATAGACTGAATGGTTAGTGCAACGTTAGTGCAGAAAAAAATATTGTTTGTGCTACTTTTGTTTAAGAGATATTAAAGATTATTTTTAGGTCATCCAGAGGTGCGCGCCTTGTCATGAGAGAGGGGAGGATGAGAAAGGCTGATGTATAGTGAGATTCCGTCTGTCAGTTGGGTAGGTGGGTGTTTCTGCTGGCGGGTGTTAACGTACAGCACACACAGAGAGATGGAGAGTGAGGAGGACTCCAGCAGCAAAACAGCGTTTTCCTGATGGAAATACCGGTGTTACGTCGAGCTGCGTTTCCCCACCACATAACGGTTCCCTCTGCATCTCCGCACAGCGCAGGCGGCAAGAGTCACCGCGCAAGCTACAGGAAACGCGCATGCTCGCTAAAGGCGCGCAACAGTCGCCCTGTGCTCGCGCCACAGGAGAACTATGGAGAGCGTGAACGATCAAATGAAAGGGAGAAATCTGGATGGATGGATGGATGGATGGATGGATGGATGGATGGATGGATGGATGGATGGATGGATACTCTGACTTTTCAACCTACTGTATTTTTTTTTTTAAACATTATTTGATGGCCTTTGTGGCAGGGATGGAGATCCATATTTTATGTCACACACAGAGTATACATCTTGATAGATAGATGTTGCAGTATCTATAACAACCCAAACACACAGGATTTCAGAATTAGACATCCCCAGTTATTAATTTCACCAGATCTGAATGCCCTGTTAAAAAACTTCACATCGCGTTCCCCCCTGATGTCATTTACGTTGAGTTACAAGAAATGCAAAACTCTCTGCAGGTTCTTGTCTTTGTCGTCCGCTCTATTCAGCTGGCTTTGAAAACACACGGCGAGAAGGTGGGGGCTGGGTGGTGAGGTTTACGGGGGCGAGAAACGCAAAAGTAACGCAATAGTTACTTTTACTAGTAACTAGTTACTTTTATTGTGGAGTAACTCAGTTAGTAACTCAGTTACTTTTTGGGAGAAGTAACTAGTAACTATAACTAATTACTTTTTCAAAGTAACGTGCCCAACACTGGTTGCGAGGCAAGGGCTCAAACATGTACGGCTGGAAGCCTTCTACACCAAACCAAGCTTCTGCCGCCCTGGCGTCCTCTTCCACAACATCTTCGTCCCCGCTTTCCTCCTCTAAATAAAAAATGGATGACGGAGGAGACTCATCCACGACCTCCGACACTAAACTCTCCTCCTCTTGCATGTTTCCTCTGTCCATAGCGTTCCTTGACAGCGTCGTTTCTAAGGCACCAATTTAGTGCTACTTGGTCCCAATGGAATTTCCCATTGGGAACCTGCTAGCACTAAGCTGCTAACTGGTTAGCAAGATGCTTCCCACAAACCGGACACAACCAAACCTGCTTGCGAACCTTCCGTCCCAACAATCCCGCCCCCTTGATAATCAACCAATCACATTCACTTTATTCACTCGTGTAAAGTCGGGCACCACTTGGGAGAATTCAGAAATGCAACGTTTGGAGTTCTATTGATATTTTTTCCAGGTTAACAAAGATGGCCTCCCTAACCCGTCTCTCAAACCATCTGTCTTCCTTGGCCAGAATCTGGTCGTTGTTTTCCTGACAGTTTAATGCTGATCCAGATTTGGTTTATGAGGATGTCCTTCCTCCTCACACATTCACATCAACGTCGTTTCTGCAGAGCCTTTGGCTAAGCTAGCTTGTTCTGGATTAAACTCATCTGAATGCAGCTCTAATCCAAGCTGAAAACACGTTCATTATAATCTAATCTCTTTATTCTCTACAGACTCGTGGTGGAAAACTCCTCTGATCGAAACACCATGATCCACTTCAATAAATAAACATTTAGTCCACCATTAATTTAATAATTACTGCTTTTTAATTTTGTTTTACTGATTATCTGTCTGGGTTTAGTTTAAAAGAAAACTAACATGTTTCTGGAAATTGATTGAAGAATAACTGCATATTTAATTAAAGATTATTATGAATGGCGTATTTAAGTGTTGGTGAACAGTTTATTTTAGAACTGTAAAACATTTGAGTCCATTAGTGAAATCTTGTTGGAAAAGGTTTAAATACTTAAATCAAATTAATAATTTTAAATGATCTTAGTTTATAAACTGTATGAGCTTTAAACAAATATCCTGTTAATGTTTTTCTCTCAGCTTTCTTCCAAACTAAGGCCCTAAAAGCTCAGCTGGTCCTCTGAGGGTTGGCAGGTGGCGCCCAGCTTCCTCAGTTGTCACGACGTCGTCACGCTGACGTGGAGATGTCAGCGGTTTAAGGCCTAACGAGTATTTTTATCTGTTGCACAACGTTGAACTGATCTCAGAGTAACCCGGGACCTTAAACACCTGCGGGCTGAGTTGAACACGCCATCAGCTGAGGAATCATTGATTGAGGAGAGACGACAGACAAACAGCTGCTGTGGTTCTGATCCTGACGGGTCCTGATCAGGCCTGATTCAGATTCAGACACTTTGTGCTTTTTATTGTGAAACTGGGAACAAAAAGCTGCTTAAATAACAGCAAAGTTCAGCTCTGCTGCTGGATTTATATTCAGAACCTGCGTTTTTGGGCCCTCTGCTCCTGCATAGAGGTATAATCCTGTGACACGTTCTGCCTGGATTACCAGCTGCAGCTCTGCAGCCCTTCCAGGCGACATGACAGCAGGTAGAAACCCCTGAAGCTCTGCTGACAGACTGATCTCTAATCACTCTGCTGCTCCCAAAATCAGCCTTTATTCATAAAGAGGTCATTTTACAATCCTGGCTCTGAGAGCAAACATTAGTGGAAAGCTGCGGTACCTTCCGGAATCCCGGCCGATCACACCTGGGTGTTGACCTGCAGCACGTGAGGCTCAGGAAGGTTTAACCTTTCGCCACAAAGCCCACAGAAAAATTACATAAAGGCCTCATGCTCCTGAATGTGAGGGCTCAGCAGCTTACAGGCGGGGATTTGGTTAACTGGATTAATCCAAGATTTAAAATCTGCTTTTAGGCGGAAGAAGTGAGAATAATCGGACCTCCTGTCTGCAGCTCTGGTATAAAAGGCTCACATGCAGAGTTCTCCCAAAACAACAACAGCTCTGCACTGAAAACCTCCCCAGGCTGTATTCTACTGTTCAGGTAAGGAGGCGATGCGTTCTGGGACCTGGAAGAGTCTCTTAAGGCTTCTCCTTTGCTGCACTAACTGGTTTTATCCCATTGGAGCCAACATGTTGGCTTGAAGAGCGGATTAAATCGGGTTTCTTTCTGTCCGCCGGGTTTAGAATGGACGTCCAAACCGTGGGGTTGCTGCTGTTTGTCCTGGCCTTCGTGGAGCAGAGCCTGTCATCCTGCGTGGTGGACAGATTCACCGTCAAGCAG
Organism: Cyprinodon diabolis; assembly: GCA_030533445.1. Classification (NCBI taxonomy): domain Eukaryota; kingdom Metazoa; phylum Chordata; class Actinopteri; order Cyprinodontiformes; family Cyprinodontidae; genus Cyprinodon; species Cyprinodon diabolis. The sequence goes on along the minus strand of CM060073.1, from coordinate 48,251,903 downwards.
GACTTTGATCCCCAAAGAGTGAGTACAAAATACAAAGCTTGGTGCTCGGTAAAGCCGGGCATACAATGTGCGATGTTTTCAATCGTTGCACGCAGCTGCAGCTCAAACTGTGCAAGGAAATCGCAGGGTTTAAAAGTTCCCAGTTCACGATGTTTTTTCTCAGGCTGCGACCCGACGCTCTGATGCGATTACAGCCTGGTTTATGCTCAGACACCAGGTCGTCTGCGCCTGTGTTGCAGTTAACGCAGATATGGACGTGCAGACACTCTGCTGCACCTCTCCCAAATTGTAGGTGACCGTAGACAGGAGGCCTCTGATTGGTCAGTTCTCCATCCGCTCTACTCTATGCGTATTTCCTGTTTGGTTCCTAATGGCAGAAGCTCTGGCTGTAGCGCCGTCCACAGCGCCTGGCTCACCTCCGACTCTATCCCAGACATCGTACAGGACGCTAGTTTGTAGCTCTGAGCGACGGTCTGTTGGTTTGAACCCGAAGCCAAAACACGCAGCACCACGGCCGGTCTCTGGGGAACACTCACGGGGGAACTGTGTGTCGTTCGCCGTTGGATGAGGGGTTGTAGACGCCGAACAAGCTCGTCAAACCGACACGCAGACACCCACAATCCTAGCTAGTTCCTGATTGGTCCTCAGGTGTTGTGGCGTGGAATAACATAGCACAGACCACGCTTCAATATTGGGCAGAAATCAAAAATATCTGAGTCACACCTGCGACAAGCTAACCGCCACACGCTGCTGCGGGAGGATAACCCGCCCTTAGCTGCTCACACTGCACGTCCAAAAACCACACCCCGAAAGATGCGAGGTCTGACTCGTCAATCTGGAAGAAGAAGAACTCTCGTGTTTTTGCATGCGTAGCGATCGAGGTTCTGGTAAATCAGCTCGTAGCTCTGCTTCAACAGCAGGATTTGCTCACGACCACCTTACACCCGCCGACTGAATTGCAAAAATGTTTGATTTTCTCCAAACCTTACGATTCCTGATGGGAAGGTGGTCGTGAGAGGCTGATCGCCCCTCGTTACCCACCGTATACTACACGATGTAGGATGAGGTTGAAATGGTTTGATTGAATAAACTCTCGCACGACTAATAAATCAGCCCGAAAAGGGCAAAAAAACGGTACAGTGTATGTCCGGCAGAAATTGCAGAAAATTATAAAAATATGAACAATAAAAGTATTCTGAATACAAAGGAGGATGTCATCAGCATACAGTGTGATCGGATTTGGCATGCACTTTAGTAAGCAGCAGAATTCAGCTAGTTTGTGGAAAAAATTGTTGAGGTTTGTCTGTTTTTAGCCTCACAGGCTCCAAACGAAGGTCATGAGAGATAAGAATGAGTCACAGCCTCCTTCATGGCATGAAGGGCAGGACTGCTGTTATTAGATCCATCTGACCAGTGGAAGATAGATTGACCTAACAGGGAACGGCCTTGATGAACCGAAGCTGTTTTTCCTCCAAATGTTGGTGTGTGAGAAAGTTCTTTATGCAGGGGGTGGGATAGTTCCAAGGGAGAGTGTGTTTATTGGGAGTTGTTGTATAAATGTATGTACTGAGCTTTGCCCCGTGTCAGAGCTCTCTCCCGTCGTCTGAGGAGGTTAAATAAATTTCAGCATTCTCTTGCAAGAGTCTCCTCAACTTCACAACGTCCGGTGAAATATGTTGACGTGTTTGTGTTTCTGCTGACAGTACGCAGGGAAATGGTACGCGCTGCAGAAGAAGGACCCAGAGGGCTTGTTCCTGCAGGACAACATATCTGCTGAATACACCGTAGGGGACGATGGCTCCATGGTGGCGTCCTCCAGAGGCAGAGTGACTCTCTTTGGGTGGGTGCTTCTGTGCCACGCGTCAACGAGTCCTGAACCCCTGGCTGCCCAGCTGACACCGTTCTGCTTTACCCTCCATCCAGGTTCTGGGTGGTCTGCGCAGACATGGCCGCTCAGTACTCCGTACCTGACCCCAACACCCCCGGCAAGATGTTCATGAACTACCAGGGACTTGCCAGCTACCTGTCCAGCGGCGGTGAGCCTCCAGAGCCTCACAGCTTCCGTTTCTCCTAGATCTGGGCGCCATCCGACTCACGTCTCTCTCTGCCTCTTCAGGTGACAACTACTGGGTCATCGACACTGACTACGATAACTACGCCATCACCTACGCCTGCCGCGTCCTGAGGGAGGACGGGAGCTGCGAGGACGGCTACGCGCTGGTCTTCTCCCGCAACCCGCGCGGCCTCCCCCCGGTGATCCAGAGGCTGGTCCGACAGAAGCAGGAGGAGATCTGCATGGCGGGGCAGTTCCAACCTGTGCTGCAGTCCGGTAAGATCCTCCGCTGGCAGCGAGGAAATTATGTGTGTGGAACTTTCAAAGTAAAAGCTTTTCTCCCTCTTCAACAGGAGCCTGTTAGACGTCTAGGCTGCATCATATGAATCCAGATCAACAAGCCTAGGAGGGAGACCCCTCCCCCCCTAACATCTAGTGTGTGGATCTGTGTTGGTGAAAATAAACTTTTTATAAAGAAAGCTACGTGTGTTTGGTTTGTTAAAAAACACTTTATGTGTAAAAGTTGGTTCTGAAACATGAGACCAGACCCAGCCGGGTTCTGCTGTCAGTCCGTCCAATCACTGCAGACGCAAACAGAATGACGGGGAAACCAGCCGACTGATCAGCTCTGGATCTGCAGACGCAGCAGAAACCTTCCCTCCTTCACCTACTGCTCTCCAGAGAACCTCTCTGGCAGGGAGTACGGCCCCGGCCTCCCCCAGTAGTCCACGGCCCGAACCCGGTACAGGCCGCCGACCTGCTGGTCCACTGAAACAGGAAATCAGAGGTTATCTCTGAGGCAGCATCACAACTCGTCTTACAACAAGCAGAGCACCTGGTGAGAAGACATAAGAGGTGAAAATGCTGTCCTGAGAGTTGATGCGTCTGAAGACCTTCTGGTCCGCAGATCGCTCCACTTCAAAGGTCTTGATGCATCTATGAGCCGAGAAGCAGAAATAAATCATTTCTGACCTTCAATGCACTAAAATGGCCGATTATATGAAAAACTGACTGACTTTGAGCCGACGCAGCGATCCGACCAGACGATTAAGACCTGACCATCAGTGATCCTGATGAAGCGCAGACCGCTGACCTGTTCCACAGAGAGACAGGAAGTCATCTATGAGCAGTAAAACGGTTCAGCAACAGCTTCTGTCTGTTAGGAAGGAAAAAACTTAGTTCCTGTTCAGACTGGTGTCTCTATTAGAGGCGAAACAATAATTAAGAACATAATGACAGGGATCTAAAAAAACCCACGGATAATTAAAAGCTGCCTGCCTTGATTTAATTGCCTGAGACTCAAACCAAGTTTGTCTCTATTATTGAGTAAATATCAATAATTATAAATTACATATATGTAGATAAATGTACCCTGCCTGGCTAAAAAAAAGGTCACTCACTCTAATAGTTTGTTGGACCGCCTTTAGCTTTGATTAGGGCACGCATTCCCTGTAGCATTGTCTCGATAAGCTTCTGCAATGTCTAAAGATTTATTTCCATCCAGTGTTGCATTAATTTTTCACCAAGATCTTGCATTGATGATGGTAGAGTCTGACCGCTGCGCAAAGCCCTCTCTAGCACATCCCAAAGATTCTCAATGGGGTTGAGGTCTGGACTCTGTGGTGGCCAATTCATGTGTGAAAATGATGAGTCATGCTTCCTGAACCAGTCTTTCACAATTTGAGCCTGATGAATCCTGGCATTGTCATCTTGGAATATGCCTGTGCCATCTGGGAAGAAAAAGTCCATTGAGGGAATAACCTGGTCATTCAGGATATTCAGGGAGTCAGTTGACCTCATTCTTTGAGCACATACTGTTGCTGAACCCAGACCTGAGCAACTGCAGCAACCCCAGATCATAACCTCGCCCCCACAGGCTTGTGCAGTAGGCACTAGGCATGGTGGGTGCATCATTTCACCTGCCTCTCTTCTTACCCTGATTGGCCCATCACTCTGGAACAGGGTCAATCTGGACTCATCAGACCACATGACCTTCTTCCATTGCTCCACAGTCCAATCTTTATGCTCTCTAGCAAATTGAAGCCTTTTTTTCACTGATTAGTGGTTTTCTTACGGCTACACAGCTGTTCAGTCCCAATCCCTTGAGTTCCCTTCGCATTGTGCGCGTGGAAATGCTCTTACTTTCAGTATTAAACATAGCCCTGAGTTCTACTGCTGTTTTTCTTCCATTTGATCTCACCACACGTTTAAGTGATCGCCGATCACCATCATTCAGGATTTTTTTCCGGCCACATTTCTTCCTTGAAGATGATGGGTCCCCACTATCCTTCCAGTTTTTAATAATGCGTCGGACAGTTCTTAACCCAGTTTTAGTAGTTTCTGCATCTCTTTAAATGTTTTCTCTGCTTGATGCATGCCAATGATTTGACCCTTCTCAAACAGACTAACATCTTTTCCAAGACCACAGGATGTGTCTTTCTACGTGGTTGTTTAGGAAATGAGAAGCAAGTCATTGAACCAGTTGGGGTTAAATAACTTGTTGCCAGCTGAAAGATAATCGGCCATGCAGTAATTATCCAATAGGAGGCTCGTACCTATTTGCTCAGTTGAATCCAGGTGGCGACTTTTTTTCGGCCAGGCAGTGTATAAATAACATCGTATGCAAGGGGGTGGGGTGGGGGGCGGGGGATTTAGGAAATGTGGGGGACCAGGGAAATACAGGCAGGGACACACTTTATATTATCAGCGTTCTGATGGCTTTTAGCCAAAGGATTTTCTATCAAAAACATAATTAATGTGCACAAATAAGGAATAGTTGTATTAACCATACATGTGAACTAGAGACTGACACGGGAGTGGATTTTCACTCCTGTCCCGTCCCACACCCACAGAAAAAAATTGTGTGAAATTACTCCCGCTCCCATTCAGAATGACTCCCGCTCCTGCACCACTCCCATTCTTGTTGTCTTCATAAAGATTTCACTTTTTTCAAACTTTTCGAAGTCGAGTTCGCCGCTAACTGTTGGTCCCTCCATTGTTGTTTTTGAGCGCGGGTGAAAAACTCAGAGCGGAAGCACTGTTGGTTTGTGGGTCGTGTAGTTTTTTTTGACTCGCATTATAGTGTAGGCTTCAAGGAAAAAAACTACAAAATGGCGGCACCAGTACTGGATTTTTTTTCTTTCTATTTTATTTTATTTTTTGGCATCAATCCTAGTTTTTTTTAGTTACTATTGGTTTGCTCCCGCTCCCGTTAATGTTTAACCCTGTACCGTCCCAATCACGTGATCGTTACTAATACTGACTCCCATCCCACGGGAATCCCGTGACCCGTGGGATTCCCGAAAAAATGTCAGTCTCTAATGTGTGAGTTTTATGGGGCCCCCAGGAACTTCTGCTGAGTATTTATGCGTTTCTACATCTTTATCTTAATGAGTCATTCCTCACAGCGGAGCAGGAACAATCTGGAAGGACAACCAGCACCATGTTTCATGGGTTGTTCATTATTAGCGTTGAACCCTTTCATCTGGTCGGCCCTGACTAATTAAATTGTTTAAAGGATGTCAGAGAGCAGCAGCACCCAGATGGAGTGCCCCCTAAAGGCAGCTGCTGTAACTGCATCTCATTCAGTGACGTTCTGCTTCCTGTTATTCATTCCTGATTAATCAAACATGTTTATGAATCAATGTGAGAACAAACAGAGTGTTTGCTTCCTCTGTGTTCCAGTCGACCACCGACCGAAGGCTCCTCCCACCTGATCCGGCGCCGCCTCAGGGCGGGCACAGACGTGGACCAGCAGGACTGAAGGAAGAGACAGCTGGGCTCTCAGGGTCAGGGTGTCGCCAGAGGGAACTCTGCGGGGTCCGTCGGACCGGGGGTCCTAACGGGGACAGGACGTCAGCGGGTCGAAAGGTTCTGACTGGAGAGAATCGCAGAGGCGGTCCGTTACCTCCAGCCTCCTGAGGAGCCTGAACTGCTGGGGCGTGGGGAAGTCTGGCCGGCCCATGCTCTGCCAGCGCCGGTACGGGTTGCTCACGCCGTTATCCATGTAGTAGGTGACGTACACCAGACCTGGATCACAAACAGAGCCTGAGCGGACCGAGCCGGAACGTCTGATCTGAACGGGCAGAACCCAACAGCTCCTACCCTCCTGCTGGGCCAGTCCGCTCAGAACCACTGTGACATCATCAGCGGGCCCAGAGGTGCTGTTGTCGTCGCTGTTGTAGACCAGCACCGCCGCCTGCCAGCTGTCGGAGCCGCCGCGGACCGCTGGTGTGTGGATGCTGGCGAGGACGCCCAGCGTCCCGTTCTGGTCGGGTTCTGGGTTTGAAACATGAGCCGGAACCTGAGCTTCTCCTGAAACGGCGAACAGACGTGGAACTTTAGCAGGAGGAGGAGCGTCAGAATCCAACCAGGATGTAAAAGGTTCTGACCCAGCAGAGCAAGCAGGCCCATGACGGAGAGGACGGGCTTCCGGAGCAGCTGGACGTGAGGCGGCCGCGTGTTGTTGACCTGGAAGCGGGCGGTCAGCGTGCGCTGAGTGAACGGGTGGGGGTGGTAACTCAGGAAGGCGTTGTCGTTGCTCAGAAGGGTGTAGTTGATGGTGCTGTTGGGGTCGGCCAGAAGGTCCTGGTGCTGCTTGATGACCTGATCCGAGGAGACACAGAGGATGAGGAAACATCCCTACTTCCTGTCTGCGCCTCACCGCTCTCACCTTCACCACCATGGCGGCGTAGGTAACGTCGGCCCGCCACTCCTCAGGCCTGGACCAGCCCACCAGGGGGTCCGCCTCGTCGTTGTAAACCGGGACGCCGCGGAAGCCGGGAAAACGCTGCTGGATCTCCTTCACCGTCTGGATCTCCTGCTGGACGATGGGCAGAGAGGAGCCTCCTCCCTGTGGGGGGGGTCAATCGTCTTTATTCATATTTAAAATTAAATTAACCTAAATTCCAGCACAGGATACATTTAGACAGTTAATGTTCCAACCCAAAAGCCTCATTATCAGTTTCATAAAAAATGCCAAATGATGTTTTAAAGAGTAGAAAGATTAAATGAACTAAACTGTGATCAAACCTTAAACAAATTTTTTCAACTTCCACCCAAAATAGAGACACATTTTAACATTTTTCAGTGGGTAAGAAATTATAATCAATTTTAATTTGAGAATTAAAAATTTTGCACATCAACAGTAGTTTTATTAACCTGACTCAGCCAGATGGATTTGCTCCGCATATCCATCTGGAAACCTTCCGTTGAAGTAATTTTGGGAAGGGGCGAAAATACTGGTTAGCTGATTGGCCTATGTTGGTGATAGACGGGCCACATAAACCAATCAGATCAACCAAGCATATGGCGTACTAACAGAGCGACGACGAAGAGGAGCCAATTGATAGATCAAACTCTTGCTGAAACCAGTCGGGAGAAGAGCAAAAACATCTTTTCCTCTGATAAAGCCTCCAGAGCAGTGTTTTGCTCTTCTTTCAGTGAAGAAATACTCTGTAATTCCGATAAAACTTGCTCGATAGCCACGCTAACGCTAGTTTCTTCGGCTGAAGCCGCCATGTTCTTTAGACTGAACTGTCGCGCTTCTCGTTGCGTCACACCTCAACCCGCCTCAAAGCCAACGCTGATTGGACGTTCGTTTGGTGAATGGCTCCAAATTTTCTTTAACGGAGAGTCTCCAGACTGATCTGCGAGTGAAACCTTGAAAGCTCGCGAGATCAGGATGGTCTCACGAGGCTAGGGTTTTAAAGATTGATTTGAATATTTTGACGCCAGCAGGCAGTCAAAGTAGTCCTTCCATCTTCCATAGGGCAGATAGCCATATGTTGCATGCATTCAGGCCTATGCTCTCATTTACACGTATTTATTTACTTTTTATTATTTTTTACATTTCTGTCTCTTTTATCCACCTTACTTTTATCTTTTTTAATAGTTATGTGTTTCTTGTGTTTCTTCTTATTTTTTATCTGTGATTTGTGAAATGTGAACATGTGTGTGAAAGGTGTACTACTACTGCACAAACATTGTCCATACTGGGACAAATAAAAGCTACTGAACTGATATGTGTTGGGGCAACCGTCACTGATTTTTTTTATTAAATAAAAATTATACATTTTTCTATTTATTTTAATTCCCTTTTGCCAATTAGAGTTTCTTATTGGAGTTTTACAAACATATAGTCTGATAGTTCCATTGTTAATTTTGTTTTTCTCAATTTTTTCCAATTAATCCAGTGAGTTGGTTCAAGGAAAAGTTTGAACAAAAATCACCATACATTGTTCTAAATTCTTCACAATCCATACTTTTACAGTTCTCATTGATGATGTCATCAACAAATGTAGTTCTAGGCAGTGTAGTCCTGTTTCTCTGACTGTGACTAACTGGATGTGCTCTCTTCATCCTCTGACATGGGAGCTGGCTCGGAGCTCGTCTGCCTGGCTGTGTGTTTCCTGGACGGGGCCGCCTGTGGAGCTGGTTGACAGTTGCCTTTTGTATCTATGCTTCTTTTTCTATGTCTGCTTCTGTCTCCTTGAACCCCAGTGGGCCTCAGCAGATGGCCGCTCACACTGAGCCTGGTTCTGCTGGAGGTTTCTTCCTGTTCAAAGGGAGTTTTTCCTCTCCACTGTCGCTACAAGCATGCTTAGTGTGAGGGATTGCTGAAGAGTCAATGAGTCGATGCAATCAGCTGGTTTTCCTTAGAAAACTTTGAATCAATCTTACTGGAAGATCAGTTGAACTGGAAAGTGACCTGAGATGACATGATGTGAATTGGAGCTATAGAAATAAACTGAATAGAATTGAATTCCAAGAGAAGTCCTCCCTGAACATGTTTTTCAAAAAGAAAGGCTATCTATTAGTATATTGGATTTCATCCATATTTTCTGCTGCATAATGTCTTTTTTTCTGGCACATAAAATTGAAACCAGCACCATGAATGGGTTGTTTCCTTAATGAACCCTGACATGTTTCCCAGCAGACTCTCTACATGTGGAAAATGGGATATTTATATATATATATATATATATATGTTTTTTGTCCAATAGTAAACTTGGTATCACTCATTGTTTATGTACATTTTCATCAATTCAGGAACGAAATAATTAAAAATGGTTTATCTCTCTGCAGACAGGTCCAGCTCACAGCGCCTTCACAGGCTGGAGGTTTTAGACGACTCTTTCTTTTAAAAACTCTTTTTTTTGTATTGCTTACTTGCTATTTTATGAGAACAAAGTTTGGGTTTTCTTCAGCTGTGAGTTAAAGTGAGCTTAACCTTTCTAACGAAGCGCCGGTAGAGGAGAGAGAAGCCCACCTTCTTGTGCAGAGCGATGTAGTCCAGCCGGACGCCCGTCTCTCCGGTGAAGTAGTTGGTGCCGTTGTAGCAGTGCTGCAGCATGGCCCAGCAGTACGGGGAGCGCGGCGGGGAGTGGCAGGAGTCTCCAGGACCTCCGAACCTCAGCAGCGGGCTGGCGGCGCGCAGCCCCTCCAAGCAGGCGTCGTAGTAATTTAGAAACCCTGCAGGAACGCGGCTTAGACCGAGACCAGACCGGATTCATGAACACATCCGTCTCTGGGGGGGTTTACCTTGGACAGTCATGGAGACGTTATCAAAGTCGTGGTTGTTGGGTTCGTTCCACGTCTCAAAGTTCCACTGGGAAACCGTCTCCAGACCATAACGCTCTGAAATTCAAACCAAACGAATTCAGGATGTTTTTTTCTTGTAAATCTGCCCAAACAGCTGCTCTACTGGACTAATAAGAGATGCACCGATCCAGGAATCAGATCGCTGCATCTCTGCTTATGAAGCTGCTGAGTCTACAAAACAATATAAACAATATAATGTTTAACAATAATTTCATCATTCTGTTTTATTCTATCTCCATAGTTATGCTGCTATAGGCTTAGACTGCTGGAGGACATAGGGACCCCTTTTTCATCATTCTGCTTCATTCTATCTCTATTCTCCCACTCTGCAGAATCTGTTAGTTCAATCTCTAACGTTCTGCTCTCTCTGCTTTTTCTCATAGTAGCTTCATCTGGTCTGTTCCTGTTTGGCTGTGACTCCATCCTGGAGAGAAATATCAGCTGTGCTGCTGCCATCAACACCTTTGTTTCTAGATGTTGAAGTTGGGGCTGTTTTCCAGTGTAGTCCTGTTTCTCTGACTGTGACTAACTGGATGTGCTCTCTTCATCCTCTGACATGGGAGCTGGCTCGGAGCTCGTCTGCCTGGCTGTGTGTTTCCTGGACGGGGCCGCCTGTGGAGCTGGTTGACAGTTGCCTTTTGTATCTATGCTTCTTTTTCTATGTCTGCTTCTGTCTCCTTGAACCCCAGTGGGCCTCAGCAGATGGCCGCTCACACTGAGCCTGGTTCTGCTGGAGGTTTCTTCCTGTTCAAAGGGAGTTTTTCCTCTCCACTGTCGCTACAAGCATGCTTAGTGTGAGGGATTGCTGAAGAGTCAATGAGTCGATGCAATCAGCTGGTTTTCCTTAGATAGAAAACTTTGAATCAATCTGACTGGATGATCTGGTGAACTGGAAAGTGACCTGAGATGACATGATGTGAATTGGAGCTATAGAAATAAACTCAATAGAATTGAATATAATCCCTTTGTACATGACTAAATGGATACACGTCCGTTGACGTAGTTTAAAGTCTATTTTTCATACAAAACTAAAGGGATAAACACAAATCTGACATCTTGCTCATGTGTACTGACTATAGGTATGCTGGTCTGACAGAACACCAGCCCTCAGCATCACACCTTCTCCACCATGCTTACAGCCTGCATGAGGAGCTTTTCCTTTTTTTTCTCACCGATGTACCGCTTGGCCAGAAGGTAAACCAGATTCCTCCATTCCACAACCTGGGCTTTATCCTCCAGGTCTGTGAAGGCGTTGGAGACGCTGCCCATCAGTTCGAAACCTGGGGACCAAAAAAAAAACAACAAACCTAAAACATCGGAAAACTTTACAAATGTTTGCCTCACTTTGGACATGTCTGTTCTGCACCTGGATGAAGTCCATTAACTGACAGGAGGTTGATCAGCTGATCCAGTTTGGTGAAGTTATACTGAGGTTTGCCTCCAACATCTCTACAGAAATACAAAGAGACGTCCGTCTTATTTCTGCTCACCTCTTTGGTTTCTAAGGTACCAAGTTTGACGGAGCAGAAATGAGGATAAACCTTCTGCTCAGCGGTGGACTTACTGTGTGGAGATCAGCTCCAGCATCCAGTGGATCCTGACCTGCTGGATCCCTCCATGAGGAACCGAGCCCACGTAGGCCAAATTCAGCTGCTGGTCGGTGCTCAGGTCAAACTGGTCGGCCTGGGAGTGAGGAAGAGGAGGGCTGCAAAACAAGGAGAATGACCAGTTCCCAAAGGCTCTGAAACAAGGACACTAGTAGATTCCTGTGCAGGAGGCTCAGACCTCCAGGTCATAGTCATTCCAAAAAAAGTTAAAAAACAATCCACTTGACTTTTCCCAAGCTTAAAGACGTTTCTCTTCCCATCCAAGACGCTTTTTCAATTCAAAATGTCAGAAATGGCATTTTTTTGGAACAGCGATGGAAAAGAAAACCATCAGCATGATCTATTAATGCTGTCTGTATCCAAATATAAGATTCATTGATTCATTTACAAAGGAAATATATAAAAGTATTTTTTTTTAAGAACTGTTCTTTTTATAATTGAAAGAAAAACGAACAAACATGAACTCATAATTAATTTGTTAGTCTATCCTTTTATCTATATTTTCCTTTCTGCTTTATGTTCACATCACTTTTGTCTCATCATATTTTGATTTAAGTCTAATATTTAAAAACATTTCTTATCACCTGGCTGTTATTTAAGTTGTAATACCATCGATAATATAACAAAAAACACAAAATAAATAAACAAGAAGCACTCGACTTCCGGGTAGACATACGTCACGTGTTTATATTTTCCATGATCTGCGCATGCGCGCCGCTCCAGCTAGTAGCAGCGTTAACATGAACCGTTTTAATGTAGTAAGATGCATGAACCCAGTGTGACTCACCAGAACCCGGTGCTTCTCCAGAACTTTCTCAGCTCTCTCTGCGGTTCTCTCAGCTCCGCTGTGATCACAGAGGAGCCGGAAGTTTTACTCACGCCCCAAAGCAAAGCGAGAAAAGACAAACTTCTCCACATCCTGGACTCCTTCCGGCGCCTTAGTTCGCATTTCTGATGCGAAGTGGAGGAGAAGCGACGGTCCAACCTTTTCCCGACATCTTACAAGCAAATTAGCTGATAAAAAGGAGCCAAAGTGGCTCCAGGGAGACACTCGGAACAAGTTAAACTAAGCTAGCAGCGAGCGGGTCACCTGTTGATGACGTATTTTACGCGACATGAATGTAGTCTTTAACGAAGGTGGACAGCTGCGAGTAAAAACCACTGAAATAGTTTGAACTAAACCTCAAACCTGATGATTGGAGCTTTAAAGATTACAGAAAAAATATAATATGGACAGTTAAATAACTTATAATAAAAAAGTAAAAAAAAAAAAATCTAAAAAAAAAAATATATATATACACAATTGCAACCAAATAAAAAAAATAAATTTGAATTTCTTATCAACTAATATCCATCAGCAGAGACACCGAGGGAAAATTTTTAATTGAAGTCGATCCTTTGAATTTTCTTAGAAAAAATGTATAACCGACAGAAAAATTAATTGTTGGATTCCTCAATAAACAGGACGTGCACAGCTGGTTTAGTAATAACGGTACTAGTGAAGATATCATTTTTTATTATTCTTTCATGAGAAATTCCCCTTTTAATAGAAATACGTGTAAATATCATTCATAGAAATATTTTTTCTAAAAAAAAACAGCTACTAAATATATTGTTTCTAAAATGAGCAGAAATGAGTGTCAGATGTTTTTTTTTCCTCCATTAAATGTAAAGAAAATGACTGTGCCATTATTTGTGACGCTGGAAATTTATATCTGTAAATTAATGAAAGTCATTATTACTGTTTAACTCCATCTGATCCTTTTAATCTTTTACAGCTTTCCTGCCTTGTTTGTAATTGTCTCTTAGAGAAGTTGTAATGAACATCTGGAATAAAATCATCCTTTAAGTGTTAAACTGATACAGGAATTAAAAATTTAAAAATTAAAACTTCTGAAAGTTCTTTAAATTTGAAATTATTCCATCCTGTTCAATAAATGATCAGTGTTTTTAATTCAGAGTAATTTTCATGTGAATGTGCTTTACTGGAGGCATCCATGTTTGTCAAAGAACACTACTGCCACCTACTGGTTAGTGACATTGTCACGGTGCGGTATCGGCTGTTGATCAAGTCCCAGTGCTGTATCTGGTGTTTGTCACAACGCGCTATTATCCAAGTCATCTTGAAAACATTCTTCTTCCAAATGTTGGCTACATATTACGGGTTTTTTCTCTGGCCAGAAGTTCGATGGTAAATCCTCCCTCTTCAAGTTGGCGATCCAACGACCAACCCGTCCGTGGAGGATCAGGAATCAGAAAGGTGGAATAACTCTTTTTTTCACTTTTACCCGATGTATTCCAGTGTCCAGCTGCCATGCACGTGGGCATTGTCAGTTTCACTATAGCTCTGGTGAATTTCAATGGTGAAGTCCTCTGGAAATCTTCAATAATTGTTGTTGATTGCAGATGTGTCTAGTAGTTCCCATTGATTTAGCTTGTAAAGCGGAGAGAATGGCGCTAGGCTTACCGCACCGTGACGTCACTGCTGGAAGATGGCAGGAGGGAGGGGCTACTATATTTGGGCAAAAATGGCGGCTCCCAGACTCAGTGATCGCAACGAAAATGATTGCTTTCATATTTTTTACTGATTAATACTAAATTCATTAAATCACCGCAAACATTTTAGCTTTAGGTATAAATAATGATCCATTGATTAATCCTTGCGACCAGAGAGAAGTCAGACAGACAGGATGGAGGGAAACACGCTGAGAGGCGAACCGTGACCGAGACAGGACAACGAAACCGACCGCAGGAGGATCACATATTAGAAAAACTAAAGAATAACTAAATATTTGGGCAAAAAATTGCCAAAAATGTCATTTTTTTAAACTAATCGTTAAATTCATTAAATCACTGCAAACGTTTTAGTTATAAATGATCCATTGATTATTCCTTGATGAGCGGACTTTTCCTGTGATCCAACACAGAACGTAAAATGGACAAATGTTGTTCAGCAATTCTAACATTGATAGAACAGACCAGAATCTTTAAAGTGTGGATTACAGGGCGTGCTTCTGTGGCACAGTGGTTAATATGCACGACCCATGAATGGAGGCATAAAAAAAAAAAGCTCATCTTAATACATCAGTATGAGCTGAAAAGAGCGGCTGGCCTCATATTTCAGACGTTAAAATGTAAAAGGCTGTGGAGGTCAGCCCGGCAGTTTGTGAGCAACTGAAGCAGGAAACAGGCTTTAATCAGACATTTATTTAAAAAAAAAGGGAGAAACAAGAAGGCATGAGCAGAAAATTCAGATTTCATTTACATTTGAACTCAGAGAGACTGTTAAACATCAACAGCAATACAACCATTTACACAACCTGTACAAATAACCCCCCCCCCTCGGTAATTTGTAACTTTAAATTCAAAATAACTTAAATAGATTTCTAGGAGAAAGTGCAAATCCTTTCCGTCTGACAGGCTGCCTGGATGAGTCACAAGCACATCACGACATCTACAACAGTAATGGTGAATGCACGGGTTCCATCATGCTCCTCTATGATGACTGACTGCTGAGCAGACGTCCCTCTCATCTCCTCGCCGCTGGAACGAGTCCTTTCCCTGAAACGGTCCCGTTTGCAGTCGCAGTTCGGCAGGAAGGACAGCGAGGCGGCGCTGCTTCTCCAGTAGTGTTATGAGTTGGCATTTAAAAATCGGTCGAAATGCTTTACTGGCTCCCGTCCTGACGGCAGCGGCAGGGAAGCCAGGCATGCCGCTCAGCCCTACATGCTTCATAACAACATGCATCTGATGCAAAAACGTAACGCCATCAGCAGGATTAGTGAGAGATTATACGGGGTATGGTAACGAAGCACAGGTCACCATGGTTACTACGGGGAAGGAGGCTGGAAATGTTGACTGATGAGAACGGTCTTCATGTAGCGGCGATGCAAAGAGATCATCAAGCGTAGAGTCTGTGTGAGGGAGACTAGGACTTCTGCTCCGCCCCTGCTGCAGCCGGCGCCGTGCTCTCTGGTTTAAGGATCTGATAGGTGATGAGGTACTCCGGGTAGGCCTGAAAACAACATGGCAGCTGGTTAGCAGCTTCCTGCAGCACAGGTTTTACAGCATTGACCCAGAGGCTTCGGTTTACCTGCTCTCCTCTGTAGATGACGTACTCGGCATACGCCAAGCCGTTAACGCTGGGCCGCCCGATGACGGAGTGATGTCCTGGGGGGGCGTGGGCCATCTTCATGGCGCTGAACTGCAGGAAGGACTTCCCCAGAGTGACTCGGCAGAAAAGCATTTGCCTGGAGGTGAGAGAAGGAAGGTCAGACCAAGAACAGAGGGAGGACGAAATGTGAGGAAGACAAGGGAGCGTAGAACCTGTGGCACAGGTAACAGGATCGGTCTTTGTGCGTCGGGCATCCGGTGCCGCCGCCGATACCGTAGACGTACTGATTGCTCTTAGAGGAGTTCTCCGCAAAGTAGATCCCTGCTCCAAACATCCCTCCGATGTAAGCGTGGCGTTCGTCAAAGCCTTTGTGGATGATGGCGTTGATGAACGGAGACCCTGAGGATCAGAGCAGTCAGATGAGGTTTGTCCCCCAAAACAACCGTCGGCCTTTGCCCCCCACAGCAACCGTCGGCCTTTGCCCCCCACAGCAACCGTCGGCCTTTGCCCTCCACAGCAACCGTCGGCCTTTGCCCCCCACAGCAACCGTCGGCCTTTGCCCCCCACAGCAACCGTCGGCCTTTGCCCCCCACAACAACCGTCGGCCTTTGCCCCCCACAGCAACCGTCGGCCTTTGCCCCCCACAACAACCGTATGCCTTTGCCCCCCACAGCAACCGTCGGCCTTTGCCCCCCACAACAACCGTATGCCTTTGCCCCCCACAACAACCGTATGCCTTTGCCCCCCACAACAACCGTATGCCTTTGCCCCCCACAACAACCGTATGCCTTTGCCCCCCACAACAACCGTATGCCTTTGCCCCCCACAACAACCGTATGCCTTTGCCCCCCACAGCAACCGTCGGCCTATGTCCCCCACAACAACCGTTGGCCTTTGTCTTTGCCCCCCACAACAACCGTCGGCCTATGTCCCCCACAACAACCGTTGGCCTTTGTCTTTGCCCCCCACAACAACCGTCGGCCATTGTCCCCCACAACAACCGTTAGCCTTTGTCTTTGCCCCCCACAACAACTGTCGGCCATTGTCCCCCACAACAACCGTTAGCCTTTGTCTTTGCCCCCCACAACAACTGTCGGCAGGTTGTCTACAAGTATAAACAAGTTAAATTTAATACTTTTTAAGACCTTTTAATACCACTTTTAAATTAAATTTAAGACCAAACGTACGATGGAAATACAAATCAAAATGACGGTTGAGTTTAAGAACATTGGTTAAATGTGTGTAATGCGAAAAGACAACAAACATAAGCACAAACGCACGGCATTTTTGGACTTCGGTGATGAGCTCTTTTTTTTATATATGGCGCCAATCCAAATTTAGCTACGTATCTGGTTTTGTCTTTTCCACAAGTAAATGACTGTACAAGCCCCGAATCTGGAAACATTGCTTTGAACAGTTCTTCAATCCCGTCATTAGACCTGAATGAATGGTGGCTTGTCACGGTCCTCAGCACCCAAATCAACTCTGCTCGGAGTGTTGGCGTGGAGCCACAAATTGCGCGGAGCTCAGATGGCACGCTTGTTGCAGGCTGTGGATTTCCTATTGTAACATTCAGCGTTGTACTGTTAACATTGTTGCTTGTGGTGGAAACGGTGGAGCAGAAACTAGCAATTGTAGGCTGCTGGTGTGCTTTTATATAGTCTTTATGTTTTTTACTCTGTACGTGAGATTCAACTGCTCTGATCCCCATTGTCCCAAAGTTGAAATTCTTCCGACATACAATGCAGCTAGCTTCATAAGCGCTGCCAGGCACCGACCGTAACCAAGAATATTCATTCTTTTCTAGCCATTTGTGATTGAACTTGCATTTCCCCATGTTTAAGTAGTCGAGGGGCTATCGGTGCTGTATTCGGCCTACCTGTAGATGCTTTAGCCTACGCCATCAAGAGCTGCGCGATACGAGCTGCGCAGTAGGCTAAGCTCTGACCTAACCATAGACAACGCAGCGCATAGGCTACCGGAAAAAAATATTCGACCTCGCAGAACACATTGCCCGCATTTTCACGGTGACATGACACACAAATATTTAAGACCCATGCAAAATTAATTTAAGACAATTTAATACTTTTCAAGGCCTTATTTTGAGCAAAATTGATTTACGACTTTTTAAGACTTTTTAAGGACCTGCGGCCACCCTGTGTCGGCCTTTGTCCCCCACAACAACCGTCATCAGTTTTTGTCCCCAACCTACTTTGTCCCTCTGCAGCTAAAGGTTAAATATATGACTAAAAGAAGCAGTAAATGGTTAGAAACTGGAACCTAAAGCTTTTTCATGCCTCTTTATCACAAAGAAAACCTGGTAGCAGAGCAACACATTCGTCCCCTTTACTCTGATACCTTAAAAACGAAACCTGAGTATCTTTACTGATTAGAATGATAATGACAGGTAACAACCTGCAGTGACACATTTTGACCAAAGCATTTTCTCAGGCTAGGGATGGGGGGCACGTTTAGCTGCTAGAACATGTTTTCTCTGGAAAATTAAAAAAATCTGAGCTTTGCTCAAAGTTATTGTTGAACAATCCTTCAGTGATCTGCATGGAGGACCTTCATCAGGTGGAAGTTCTGCTGATGGAACAACTGAAGGACTTGGAGGACTAGGAAGCAGCTGTAACATCGATTTTCTGGTCAATGTGGAGAATGTTTGGGGGGGAACTAACCCTGAACTTCATCCTGAACGAGTGCAGAGAAGCTCAAACTAGCACAGAGGATCAGAGGTTAGATCCTAGAAAGGTTGCTTCCTGACGCTCTCCATCCAGTTTACAGAGAGGAACAGACTAACTTCAGTCTGGATCTGGGCTGGCGGAGCAGACTGTAACCCCCCCACGTTCTGGATTTCTACTGGTCAAACATTTTTAGTTTTTTTTCACTGGTTTCCCAAACTTAGAGTCTCTTCAGGGCATAAATCATCAGACTGAGGCTTGTAGTTCTGATATGATAAAGACTCGGGACACGTTAAAGACACGCAGAGGTTACCGTGGAACAACATGCGCTCGTTGTGATGGTTGTGGTTCTCGTCTGCGATCTCCTTCTGCCGGTGGGTGTAACGTTCCCGCAGCTTCTTATTCACCACCTTCTGGATCTGAGAAGGACAGAGGAGCTTTAGTCGAGAGGTTGGTTCACACAGACCTGCTTATTTACACCAGTCCAAGTACCTTGATTATGTTGTATCTGCTGAAGACCCCCCCAGCGTTGCCCCCGTCTCTGTGCTCCCTGATGGTGCTCTGCATCTGAGAGACAGACAGGATTTCACCATTAGCAAAAAGTAGCAGCTTTTAGCACCATTTCTAGCATGTTTACGACAAATACCTCTTCCTCTACAGACTGGTACTCCTTGTCGTCAGGAGCTAGGTCTATCAGGATGGTGCCCTGGTTGGCGCAGTGGAATGTCAGGTAGGGGTTGGCGCCTGGAGAAAGAACAACTGATGAGCTTTCTACTAAAGCGTCGGCGGCAGGAGGCTCAGGAAACCTCACCTTGTTGTCCCCCCAGAAGCCTCTCTACACCTTTGATAAGTTTGTGTCGATGGCCGTAAGCGTTAATGCCGATCTCCTTCAGCTCCTCGTGGCCCATGTCGGCCAACACGTCCAGTGTGATCTGGAAAGGATAAATGGCGCTGAAGTGAGCAGGAAGTTAAGAGGGAGCATTTCCGCTTTAAGCCAGCTGCTACCAACCTGCTCCCTCTCGAAGATGTCCCTCAGGTGCTCCAAGCCGAGGCTCTTCAGGAACTGGCTTATGTTCATGTCCAACATGGCCACTACGGCGAAAAGAAGCAAAAAAGAAATGACCTTAGACTGGACGTTCAAACATGTATTCCTGCTGGGATGTGATATTCGGATTCATCTTTCCATGGGTGTATCCCTGTTTACTCTAAGCTCTCCTACAGACTTTTCCCGGTTTTCTTTTTTATATTTTCTTCAAAATTCAGCTACAAAAAAAAATAAAATCACCTGCAAAAATATTCACCTCTAAAAAAAAATTCAGCGGCAAAAAATTAAACTCCGATGTGTTTGTGAACTCAGGCTAAAGTAATCTACACTCAATGCAGTCAAGCAGCTTCTAGCCAATGAAATCAGCTCATTTGGTCATAAAAATAAAAGTCTGCCACCGGCCGCCTTTTCTGGATCAAACCAAGAGCCTTTGCCAGACGGGGGTGCTGCACTAGCTGTGATCAGCTCAGTTATTTCATCCATTCCGATTAGATGGAAAACTCTAAAGGCTTTCTATTAGTAGCTACTACTAACTCGGTTACACTAATGCATTTGCAGCAGAATATTTTTTGCAGGTGAATTTTATGCAAGAGAATTTTTACCAGATAAAAAATCAGTGTAAGGAATTCAATGTGTAAAAAAATTCTGTGTTTAAAATTCTCCAGAGTGGTGCCCGACTTTACACGAGTGAATAAAGTGAATGTGATTGGTCGATTATCAAGGGGGCGGGATTGTTGTGGCGGAAGGTTCACAAGCTAGTTTGGCTGTGGCCGGTTTGTGGGAAGCATCTTGCTAACCAGTTAGCATCTTACTGCTAGCAGGTTCCCAATGGGAAATTCTATTGGGACCAAGTAGCACTAAATTGGTGACTTAGAAACGACGCTGTCAAGGAACGCTATGGACAGAGGAAACATGCAAGAGGAGGAGAGTTTAGTGTCGGAGGTCGTGGATGAGTCTCCTCCGTCATCCATTTTTTATTTAGAGGAGGAAAGCGGGGACGAAGATGTTGTGGAAGAGGACGCCAGGGCGGCAGAAGCTTGGTTTGGTGTAGAAGGCTTCCAGCCGTACATGTTTGAGCCCTTGCCTCGCAACGCTGCCAGTTCTGTTAGCTCTACGCCTGCCGAAGACACAGACGTCCATCCCCGTGAACACTGGGACGCAACTCAATGGGAAAGGAAAGGATTCTGATTTCAACCGTTGCGTATATTAGCTGCGACACATGAATCAAGATGCTATGACCGAAAACATTTGATTGACAGATGACCGCTGATATATGATTGGCCGAATTTAGGTGTTCAGGCTGACGTAGAACTAACTGGCCTGCAGAAGATAACGGAAAAAACACAGATTTTAAGACAGAAAATTTCTATTTAAAAAAAAATCCTTTTAGAACAATATGGTCTGATTAAAAGTACATTTATACACATGTTTAAGCCAGAATGATTTGAAATTTAAATAGGATTCTCTATGATTTTAAACTGAAGTACGGGTGCGAAGGAAACAGTCGGGCAGCGTTTCAGATAATCGCATGGCCAACGTCACTCGCTGCCGACTGATCATGTATTTATTTGAGGTTAAGATGTTTTGAAAGCGGCAGCCTGAACAGATGGTCGAAAACACTCCTATGGATTCTTCTTCGCTGGTATTCAGCAGCTTTTTTCTTCTGGTTGGCATACTGTGCGTTGAAATCAGAATGTATGGAAACGATTTCAGGAGAACAGAAAGGTTAGAGCTGCCCAACCCAATTCACGCCCGAAAAAGGCCTTCATCACTGAGGAAGACTCACCGATGGTTGTTCAAAGTGTTTGATGCTAAAACTGCTGATGGAACCGGGTACCGGGTTTGTTTGCCGATTAGAAATATTGAAATGTAACAAAAAAGTTGAAGTTTATGGACACGGCGTTCAGAGGCTGGTGTCTTAGCGACCGGCGCAGTAAACTTACTTTCTCCTTCCTTGCGGTCAGTTCCTGAGGCTCCGTCTGCAACCCCAGATGAGCCAGAGGCGGCGGCGGCCAGCTCCGTCAGGGGCCCGGCTAGGTTGTCTATGCTGCTGGCAGCTGACAGACAGGACGGCGTGGAGGCGGGGGAGATGACCGACGTGCTCACCACCGTCGCCTGAGGCTTGAAGCAGCTGGGCAGAGCGTCTGGTGGCATGGCGTCCATCAGCAGGGCTCTGATGTCGTCCGCCTGCAACGGCAGCCCAGAACACATTTAAAGACGTGGTAACCCTCAGACTCCATGATTCCGTCTGCTGCGAATTGGCCGTTTATCTTACAGCGGCCCATACCGTGGCCAGGTCCAGAGCGGTCTGGCCCTCTTGGTTCTTCATGGTGGGGTCGGCTCCGTGGGCCAGCAGCAGAGCGCAGAGCTGCGTTCGGCCTTTCTGCGCCGCCTCGTGGAGAGGCGTGAAAGCCCATTTGTCTGTGGCGTTTACACAGGTGTTGTATTTGATCAGCAGGGCTGCGATGTCCACGTGCTGAAGGAGATACGGGGAAGACATGGAGAGGAGGAAGCCGTTAGCTGACAGTTTTCATCTGTTCCAGTGGGATGGATTTTCAGAATAAAGGTCAGTTTAAGCCACAAAATCTTCTTATTTCCACAGAAAGTCATTAAATAAAGGAAAAAATATTGATTTAGAACCAAAAACCTGATAGCAGTGGCTGGAAGAAGCTGCATTTGTTTGAATATCAGCTAATGATGCAAATAAACACTCGGCTAAAAGTGTCCAAAGTAGAGCTGAAACAATCGGATTAATCGAATAATTCGGTAATTAATCGTTAACTGGAGTATAGAGACTGTAAAACGTGGCTTTAGCTGACAGAGCGACTCACTTAGAGCAGGAATTGTATAACACGTAAAAATCTTGCATTTAAGAAAAGATAAGAAAACTTTCTTCTTTCAATCTACTCTATAATCCAGAACTCTTCAAGTAAAAAAAAAATCTTTAAAGTCGTAGGAAAGCTGCGGTTCCAACTGTTGTATTTCCGACTTCTCCCAGTGGTGTCCGACTTTACACAAGTGAATAAAGTGAATGCTATTGGTCGTTTATCAAGGGGGCGGGATTGCTGTGGCCGGTTTGTCGGAAGCATCTTGCTAACCAGTTAGCAACTTAGTGCTAGCAGGTTCCCAATGGGAAATTCCATTGGGACCAAGTAGCACTAAATTGGTGTCTTAGAAACGACGCTGTCAAGGAACGCTATGGACAGAGGAAACATGCAAGAGGAGGAGAGTTTAGTGTCGGAGGTCGTGGATGAGTCTCCTCCGTCATCCATTTTTTATTTAGAGGAGGAAAGCGGGGACGAAGATGTTGTGGAAAATACAGATTTTAAGATGGAATTTTTTTAAAGCAGAAATTTTCTAAATTTTGGGACAATATAAAATAAAATATATAAGATAAAGAGTACGTTTATATACATGTTTAAGCCAGAATAATTTGACATTTAAATATGCTTTCCCTACAACTTTAAAGAATATTTTTTAGGAAAGTAAACCAGGTGAAACTAAAACTTTTCCACTTTTTCTGGATTATAGAGCAGATTGACAGAAGAAAAATTTCCATCTTAAATGCAAAATATTTATATATATATATTTTTACAATCTTGGTATAATTCCTGCTCCAAGTGAGTTGTTCTGTGAGCTAAAGGCACATTTAAGAGTCTCTATACTCTAGTTAATGATTAATCGATTATTAAATAAGTTGATAATTATTCCAATAATCGATTAATGGACGCTCATTTCCAAAGATTATCGTCTCCACTTTGCATAGAGTGCCATGCTGTGGTTTTAATGCCTCATAACAGCAGAATGTGATAAAAAAAAAAAAAAAAGATACTTTAATCAGTTGAAGCTAAATTTGAAACCTCAGAGGTTCTGGATGGAGCAGATTTAGCAAAAACAAATCTTTTTATTGATTAGAAATAGAAGATAAAGTTTATTCATGATAAGTTTAGGCTTGGTTCTGCTCTAGCTGACCGATGTTCCAGAAAATAGCCTTAGATTCTACACCACCTCATTATATCTATTGTCTACAGTCTATAGAAACATCCATCAGGTCAAAAACCATCAACTTCTTTTACACATTAAACAATAAATCTGATTATTTTATTTCTTAGAGTAAACAGCTGGAGGATTTGGAATATTAAAATATTTCTGTTCTAAATCAGACATTAGAATCTAAATGTTCTTTAGTAAACGAGTTTGGGTCACAGAATCCAACTGAAACCAACTTTACAGAAACCGAGTTTCAGTGAAGTTAGTTTTTCTTTCCCTGATTTTTAAGGAAGGACAAATTCAGACTAATGAGAAGCAGCATCAGCAGAGGAAGTGGCGCTCCGAGCAGAGACACTGACCCCGTACGAGGCGGCGTTATGCAGCGGGATCAGCCCCCCTTTGTCCTGAGCGTTGACGTCGGCGCCATGCTCCAGCAGGTACTCCGCCACTTCCAGGTTGTTATAACCGGCTGATGGAAACAGAAACAAACATTTGAGGTTTTTTTTATTTTCCCTCTTTTAAGCTCAGAGCCCCGGAGCTGGGGGGGCGGATGACGTCTGTACCGGCCAGGTGGAGTGGCGTGGAGTTGCGGCCCTGAGCGTCTCTGCAGTTGATGTTCTCTGGGGAGCAGAGCTTCTGCACCCTGGCCAGGCAGCCCTTCTTGGCGGCGTCCAGCAGGGCGGCGTCCCCTCGCAGCAGGTCCTGGATGTCCGTGTCTCCGTCCTTCACCATGTCCAGAGGAACGTTGCCGTCTCGGTTCTTCTTGGTGGGGTCCGCTCCGTGCTGAAAAGCAGAATGTCAGAACGCGATGCTTCAATCTCCCCCATTACAATCCTCCTCGGTCGCCGTGACAACGCCTCACCTTGAGCAGCAGTTTGCAGATCTCATATTTCCCTTTGGCTGCGGCCTCATGAAGAGGAGTGAACTTCCAGAGGTCGGCCACGTTGACGGAGGCTCCGTGTCTGACCAGCAGCTCCGCCACTTCGTAGTGACCGTAGGAGCAGGCGTTATGGAGGGGAACCAGGCCTCTGGAGGACAGGGAACAATCAGACCACCTTAACATCTGGGTGACAATGCGGCTCAGCGCCACCTTAATAAGCACACCAACCCTTTGTCTTTGGCATGGACGTCGGCACCGTGATGGAGCAGGTACTCCACCACTGCCACCCGGTTGTAACCCGCCGCAAAGTGCAGAGGGGTGGAGTGGCGGCCCTCCAGGTCCCTACAGTTAACATTCTGAGGAGAGCAGAGTTGCTGCAAAGCAAAAAGAGGAAGAAAAGGTCAGAACGTCTCCATCCGATAACCTGAAGGTCCACCTGAGACGCTTTTTAAACATAAATGTTCCTGAAAAAATTTTTTATTTCTACAAATAAGCAGGAAATAATCAGGAGATCAGCAGCAATAGTCTCTGATTGGTGCCTCTGTGGCGAGACCAACTGACCTGCACCGTGTCCAGGTCTCCTGCTTTGGCAGCTTCCAGGAACCTGTAGTCCACGTCAGAATTCCGAGTTGGAACGTTTTCTGGGAACAATGAAAGAACGACCCATTGATAAAAGGAAACGCCTGAAAATCTGAGTCCGGAAGTCGACCCAGAACCGGTGAAGCCCGTTCAGACCCGTGGAACCCCCCCAGTATCAGTGAAGCCCCTCCCAGAACCTCTCCTGTTGTTACCGTTCAGGATCTGCTGCACAGCCTCGTTCCCCATCTGAGCGGCGGTGAAGCCCTGCAGAGACACGATGGACGGGTCGGCGCCGTAGCTGAGCAGCAGCTTGCAGGTCTGGATGTGTCCGGCCAGCGCCGCCCGGTGTAGAGCCGTCTGTCCCAGAGTGTCCACCGCGTTCACCTGCAGGAAGAGAGAACTTTACTGATCCCCGTTTCTCCGCCTGAGGTTTGGGAGAACCGGGACGGAGGAGAGCCCAACCTTAGCTCCGTGTTTCTGCAGAACCTCCAGGATGTCGTTGTGAGCTCGCTCAGCAGCCACGTGCAGGGGGGTCATGAAGCTAGACGGGTCAGAGACGGCAGGGTTAGCGCTCTGAGAGGAAGCTGGACGATAATCTGCAGCTATGCAGGGTCTTACTCTTTATTCTTCTCGTTGATGGTGGCTCCTTTACGGAGCAGCAGCTCCGTCACCTGCTTCCTCTTGGGATGAGGGGACGCCACGGCGCAGTGCTGCAGCAGAACATCACAGCAGAACCTCAGAAAATGGGAGCAGCGCCCCGACAGAAACGCTGCCTCTTCCCAACAACTCACCAGAGCCGTCTCATTGGTCTGAGGATGTTTGAAGCCGATGATCTCCAAAGCCAGAGTCTTCTTCACTTTGGCCATGTCGGCTTCACGCGCCGCCTGCAGCAGCGAGTGACCTTTGAACTCGTCTGTGTTTGGGCAGAGGGGGGAGAGGAAGGTTATACCCTAGATGTTTCCGTTCTAGATCTGTTCTGCTGATATTTACACTTTATCTTAATTACTGTTAAAAGAAAGCCAGCTGATGTGGTTTCAGAGGAAAGGAGAAATAAAATCATAGAAAAACAGAAAATAAATAAGCCTAGAAATGTTTAAAATCAAGAGATCCACTTTTACGAGTGCAGAAACCTCAGGAAGACCAAAGCAAAGCAGAGACTAATGATCAGTTATGGATTATTGGATTAATATTTGCTCCATCTAATGAAGTGATTAGGTCTGTGAAGAAGGGATTTCTTTCCATGGTGTAAAGTTGCTGCCAACCACTAGAGGGCCACGAAATTCTTAAGATCTTATTTTTTGCCTCAACAGTAAATTATTTGACCATATTTAAATAAAACAAGCTGATGATTTCTATGGATAAGGGATCAATGAGTGACTGTGTACATATTGCCAAAGCTTTTCATTGACCAACTAAAGGCTGCTGCTGCAAGACTGAACACATTCAGATCTCTTTAATTATTAGATTAATCATTTAGATATTTTGACTGTGGTTAAGCTTAGGGGGGATTTGGGATTGACGCACGTCAACCATTGATTTTGCATGTAAACTAGCTGCTCCTGTGAACGCAGCATCAGGCGCTTAACGAGCAGCAGATTCTTTAGCTGCTGGACGCGCCACATCAACCAATCAGAGAAGCTGATCTGGGAGCTGGCAGGGAGTCAGACACATTGCTGCTGATGCAGAGTGCTATGATCACTCCTCTGAAACAGTTTATTAACGCCTAAATTAACTTCAAATGTAGAAACCTGCCAGCAGAATATGTTGGCTTTTATTATCCTGCTGCCTGCAGTTTGTAGCACAGACCTGAAAAACGCTAACATCTACTTCCAGCCGCCACCAACAGGAGGGGAAAACCCCCAAGAGGCGAGCGGGCCTCAGCTGCTGCTGGGGATTCCCAGTGACAGCGCAGCGCCGGTATGTGGGGGTCTGAGCGGCTCCCACAGAGAAATAATCTTTGAGGGCAGGATGGTAATCTGGATGAACTGACTGCACAGACCATGTTTTCAGGAGGACTTTCTCACTTCAACATAGATTCTAACTACTTTCTACCCGCTGATCACAGCTAATATAGCAAAGCTGCTCTCTGGCATTGAACACAGGAGCAGCAGAAGCATCTGGACTCACTTTACTGGACCTTAATGAGGACGAGCAGCAGAAAGGAAGCAGCAGAAGCTTTTTTTAGAGATGAAATCTTAATATGAACGTAGCACTAATGAGGGGGCCTTGGTGGGGGGTGAAGATGATTTAGCTTTTACCTTTCCGATGCTTATTCTGATTATTCTCCTGGATCAGTCAATCCTGACTGCCCAGATTTAACATTTCAGTCTGAATAACTGAATTAACTTAAAATACTGAACACAGAGAGGAGCTGAGGAGGAAAAGCTCTGCAGAGGGAGCAGTTTTGGAGGATCAGGGCTACGTTCACACAGCAGCCTGAAGTCACCCAAATCTAATTTTCTGCCCATGCGTGACCTGAATCTGACCTTTTCATGACAGCCTGAACAACACAGGTCCGATTTGTTCCAATGGCTCTGTGGTTCTGAATCCGATACGAATCTGATCTTTCCAAATGTGACCTGTGTCTGAACGGCCAGCTCGCATTCATCCCTACTGAACGCTATTAAAGGTACACTATGCAACCGGTGTTGATTTTCCAGCGAGGCTCCCCCCAGAGGGCGAAAGTAAAAGTGCACTGTCGTAAATATGCTCAGCTGTTCTCCCGGTTTCTCCGTCAAGCCAGGCGCGGTTGTTTTGAGCTTAGCAGACAGGCGAACGCAACCAATCACCATGTCTGCTGCGGTAAGTGACTATTTTGTTCCAATTTTCAAGTTTGAAAATTTAGCATGTTTTCATACATTATTTGTTATGCATGTGTCTAAATAAAGATTGTAGTTAGCCAAGTTGGAGTTTCCCATACATTTATCCGACTTTCGCTGTTTTCTCGCTGGTTCCGCCATGATAACTGCGCAAATATCCCCACTGTGCTTTCACTGGGGGCGTGTAGCAGTTCTCGCCGTAAAGCAAGACCGACTCTGGCGATGCACGAGACTTCTGAGCCTGTGGGTGCGGGCCGAGGGCTCCTGCAATTGCAAGTACGGTATTTCCCCTACAGACCACCAGGGCAGCCGAGAAAACCTTTGTTCCACCTGAAATGACTCATTTAATCATCTAAAACTTTATGGAACACATTAACTGAAAAATGTTGCATAGTATGCCTTTAATACCCGACAAAGGTCACTATTCTGCTTCTTGCTATGCAGCAGTAGCATGAAAAACAACAACAATGGTGGACGATAATGCAGAGGGCAGTGTTTATGTTTAATCGTCTTGAAACGATTGTGTTTTTAATGTTGGGAAGATCGCTAGTTGCACTCCAGTAAAACCATCCAGAGCACGCTGGCCTGTGACATCATCGCGTCCTCTACTGCGCATGCGGGACACTTACATTATATAAATGCAGTTCACACAGCTGATCACATACAAGTCGCACATAGTTGGAAACGTGAACGGCAACGCAAAAAAATCGTATTTCACATAAAAATGTGAATTGAGCATGAAGGCCTGCGGTGTGAACGTAGCCTATGAGCGTGAAGGTGGGGTGGCTCACAGGTCAGCCTCTCTTTGAGCTCCGGGGTGGGCGCCATGTCCACGGCGCTCTTGCTGTGGCAGTTCAGCAGGGTGGGGTCGGCTCCGTGGCTCAGCAGCAGCGAACACACCTCCACCCTGTTTTTGGAGGCGGCCTCGTGGAGGGGGGTGAACTGCCAGAGGTCCATGGCGTTCACGCAGGCTCCGTGCTGCGAAGACAGGAGCCGATCAGAGTCACGCTAAAAACCCGACGGGAACAGATGGAGAAGCTTTTCCTGAACCTTTACCTTCAGCAGCAGCTCCGTGACCTCATAGTGACCGTAGGAGCAGGCGTTGTGGAGAGGAACCAGCCCGCTGCAGGGAGACACATTTGGGTCAAACACGACGTCAGGGAAGCGAGGATTTGCTCTTCTCCTTCTCCTCAAACAGATACTCACCCCTTGTCCTTGGCGTGGACGTCGGCGCCGTGCTGGAGCAGGAGCTGGACGATGCGGACCCGGTTGTAGCCTGCAGCCAGGTGGAGGGGCGTGGACTGTAAGAGAGGAGTGCTGGTTAGCCGCCGTTCACACCCACAGACACGCAGAGGGCAGGGCGAGCGTCGGCGCCTCCGAGGGCGAGCTGCTGGTTAGAGCCGAAGCAAACTGCTGCTGCAGGCTGTGCTGGGTGAGTGGCAGATGGATGGGTGAGGGGGTGAGGAGCCCTCACCCAGAACTGAAACCTGAACATCTTCTAACAGTCTGAGGTTTGATGCCGTGTTTCTGGAGCGCCGGGTCGGAGAAAGTCTCCCAAATTCCACGTCTGAAATGATGCTGTTTTGATGCTGGATCCCCTCCCACTGCTTTAAGGTGTCCCACCTTTACCCAGAATTCCTTGCACTGTAGACTGCGCTCTCAGTAGATCCAGTCTCTATTTTTAAATCGTTCTTTTCATCCCATGAATACGGTCTGAATCCCGCTCTGCCCTGTAGCTCCGGCTGCCTGTCCTGCAGCGAAGCCCTCAGCATCCTGCATCAGAACCAGGCCTAGAACTCCTCTTTGGACTTCCTGCGGTGCTAGAAGACAACCGGAGCACAGAAATAACAGCTAACCTGTTAACTAACCGTTCCACAGAAGATGCCATGAGGACATGGGGACGACCAGAAGGCCTGACCTTAAGGAACAGGTCAGATCATCACACCAGAGCAGAATATTTACGCTACGCTGAGCCTGAAGCTCTAGTTTCAGACACTGTTTGTCAGGAAGAAACAGGAAAACCTCTGAATCAAAACTAAACCTGAAGGTTTTGATCTCTGTGAGCGTAGCAGCAGGTAGCTGTGACGAGCTAATAAGCTAACAAACTGAAACATGTGATTTCTAATCCAGACAGAGGATATACTGACGGGAATTTAAAGGAAAAGTCGCTCATATTCAGAATTCAAACTTCTGAAAGTTCTTTAAATCTGAAATGATTCCATCCTGTTCAATAAATGATCAGTGTTTTTAATTCAGAGTAATTTCCATGTGAATGTGCTTTACTGGAGGCATCCATGTTTGTCAAAGAACACTACTGCCACCTACTGGTTAGTGACATTGTCACGGTGCGGTATCGGCTGTTGATCAAGTCCCAGTGCTGTATCTGGTGTTTGTCACAACGCGCTATTATCCAAGTCATCTTGAAAACATTCTTCTTCCAAATGTCGGCTACATATTACGTGTTTTTTCTCTGGCCAGAAGTTCGATGGCAAATCCTCCCTCTTCAAGTTGGCGATCCAACGACCAACCCGTCCGTGGAGGATCAGGAATCAGAAAGGTGGAATAACTCTTTTTTTCACTTTTACCCGATGTATTCCAGCATCCAGCTGCCATGCACGTGGGCATTGTCAGTTTCACTATAGCTCTGGTGAATTTCAATGGTGAAGTCCTCTGGAAATCTTCAATAATTGTTGTTGATTGCAGATGTGTCTAGTAGTTCCCATTGATTTAGCTTGTAAAGCGGGGAGAATGGCGCTAGGCTTACCGCACCGTGACGTCACTGCTGGAAGATGGCAGGAGGGAGGGGCTACGATATTTGGGCAAAAATGGCCGCTCCCACACTCAGTGATTGTGGTTAAAATTATTATTATTTTTTTTTACTGATTAAAGCTAAATTAATTATTTAATTATTAGCTATAAATGAAGATCCAGAGATTATTCCTCGCTGACCGGACTTCTCCTTTAAATCCCGAACCTGTTAGCAGAGGTTCTGCAGGTGATCAGTGTTTGATGATTGCTGACAAACAGAACAGCTGGATTTATTTCGCCATCAGGCTCCGAAGGCAGAAGGATTTATTAGTTTATTAAAAGGAAGCTGAATTTCACACAGATATTTAGTTTTGCTGCTCAAAATGAAGGAGGCATCCCGATAAACGTCCAAGAGGTGCAAATAGGATGATAAGTGAAATAAGAATGTTTTCTCTTAATGCTGAAGAGAATCTAGATCTGAGAGCTAAAGGTGATTTTCATGCTTTGAAACCTCAACAGCCGCTGCAGCAGGAAGGAGAGAAATTTGATCCAATGAGTAAAGAACACGGATCAAAACACAAGATTAATCAAAGGGACCTTTGAAAACACACTTATAAACCAATCAGTCTGGATTTTTAGTTGTTAAAAGTTGGGCTGTTTGGTTGTTCAGATTTTATCCCACTCTAGTGTCAATATTAGACGTTGAAAAGAGGTTTCAACCCCTTTTCAACGATCTAAGTACGGCTTCAGCGACGGTTCAAGACCAAATGTACCAGGGGGCCATGAGGGGGCCAGCGGGTTTTCATGGGGGCCACAGAAAAGCATGAAATAAAAAAAAAACAGGGCAAGGGATTCATATATATTAAGATATCTGTATGAAGTGAAATTTCTATTCAATTAGGTTTAATAAAAATTCTATGTCTTATTAGGTAAAAAAAAAATTTGACCTATTTTTGACTTAAGTTAAAAATTAAGTTTTCTATAAAATCTGAATTAGAAATCAAGAAAAACCGATGAAAATCAGCTGTAAAAATTAGACTATTCTTTTTTATTCATTTAAAAAAAAACATTTAATAGAGGAAAACTGGGATCCTATCTCAATACCACTGAAGCTATTACCTTATTGTTTTTAAATAATTAGTAAAACAGAATTTGTACAAAAAAAAAAAAATTGAAATAGATCCAAAGGACTTATAAGTAACCATGTCTGTTCCAGCACTTATCATCATTGGAATTTCTTTGAGTATTATGTCTTCAGTACAGGGGCCACAACAGGGGCCAGGACATGATCTACAGGGGCACAGGCCCCCGTTGGCCCCTGTCTAGAACCGCCCATGTACAGCTTTCCACTTTTCAAACAAATGTAGGCGTCTTTTGGACGTAAATCCGGTCCTTTTTTCAACACATTTTTGCTCAGTGGGAAAAATTTAGATTTTTTACAGCTAGCTTTAGTTTTTTTCCCAAATTTTATTTTATTAGAATGTTTATAATTTCCTTTTCATTCATATTTGGACCCGTTTACTCATCAGTGTGCCAGAGGGGAGATCATTCTTGGCAGATGTTTCTCAGCATAACATGGTGGTGAGTCTGACCCAGTGGAAAACTTTAAATAGGAGTTATGACCACGTTTGGACATAGATTGTATTTTACCAATTCTATAATTTTAATATCTTGTTTTTTTATGTAAAATTTATTGTTTAATTTAAATAAAAAATAATAAAATTAGGGCTGAAACAATTAATCATATTAATCGATTAAATGGTTAACTGGAGTAAGGAGACTGTAAAACATGCCTTTAGCTGACAGAGCGAGTCATTATGTATAAAAAAAAAAAAAAAAAAAAAAGGTTATGTAAACATATTGCATTTAAGATTAGAATCTTTTTATTTTTTTATTATAAGCTTTATTTCCACTTGGTTTAATTTAGTAAAAAAAATCTTCCTTAAATAACCTTTAGCTATCTGATTATTAATCGAAAAAATAAACCAGATTATTGGCTTTGCAAAATAACTGCAAACGATAGTTGCAGTCCTAAATAAAATGTGAAAAAATAAAGCTTAGAAAATGAAATCTAGAAAAGCACAATCTACATTTCTCCCCAAACCTTTTGTTTTATTTCACGCTTTCATTTTTAAAAATTGTTTATTTTGAAACGTGTTCTTTGCTCCTAATAAAGAAGGAACTAATTTCTCTCCATGGTGCAGTAGAGATAAAGCAAGCAAGCAAAGCCTGAGACATAAAGCTGGTCTGCAAAACATAAGGAAGTCAAACCACAGGATCCGTTTAGTGGAAGAGAAAAAACTAAAATCCAGGTTAGTCGAAGCTAAGCTGCAGCTTCCGACTCCCTAAAATTGGGCGATTTGTGGAGCTTCCAGTCAGAAACACGACATCATTTTGGTTTTCATGCAGTGATGTTAACATCAAACCGATGGAGGGTCATTCATGGCATGAAACAAGCGGGGCTGGGGGGATGGGTGCAGTGGCTCTGCTACTGCAAATCCAGGATTGGCTCCACAGAGTGCAGGGAGGCGGGGCATGCAGCAGAAAGACATGAACGAGGCCCCGGCAGATCCAGAGCGGCTCAGTTATTGAGGTGAATGTGCAGGACAGAGACAAGCAGGCGGTGGACATTTTTTCACCACAATCATCCCCGATCAGCCAATCAGACGTCGCGCACACACACGCCTCTCACACACACACACCAGAGGATTGGAACATGAGTGACCCGCACACCCAGGTCCACCATGTGCAATTAACGAGTGACAGCCAGCCCATTGGTCAAATGAAACAGACACCATGGATTAAAACAACATGAAATCACAACAGTGCATCAATCAAGTGGCCATTATCAAATTCAACTTACCAGCATTTTTTGAGAGGTTGACTGATCGACAAATGTTGCCAGAGTCACGGAAAACAAAACGAAACACAAATTACTAAAAGACAGAAACGTCCCTCTGAGTCAGAGAAATACAAAATGAAATACAAAATGTGTTTAGAATCTAAAACATGGTCGTGGGGGGGGGTAAGGGAGTCAGCAGGAGGAGAGGAGGCTCGGACCCAAACATGCTGAGACAGAAATTAGCTGGGAGATTATTATTCTACATAGGATCCAACCGCCAGGTGTAAAATAAAATGAAAACATGGGAGCAAAAACCCAAAGTGAAGCTTTGGAACAATCGATTGATTAATAATTAAAATAACAAACTGTCCTTACTGGACAAACACAATCGGAGCCCCATTTACACTACGCTTTTTAAACCGTGCGATCGGTCTGAACACGGTAACCAAGATAACTGTTGAGAGTAAATGGCACTGTTGTCAGAAAATTTTTATTTCTCTTCTATTATATATTAATATTCATATTTACTCACTATAAAAGTTTTCACTCAGTCTGTTTCTCTCTCAAGGCCGCACCATTCTCTGCAGGATGGTGTTTGTAGACCAGACATTGCTTCTTCCCAAAACAAATCAGGTTCTTTCTCCAGGTTTATTCATAACATGTTACTGTTAACCAAAGTGTCTGTAATTTGCTTTGACTCTGACTTCTTTCCATTGTTATAAGTAAGGAGGAACGAACGCTGCTCTAGCAGAACAGAGCAGAATGCTGTGCCATTAGGGCTGCATGATGAACTGTTCTCTCTTTAAAAACATATGAATAAATGTGCCGACTGAGTGAAATCCATCGATCTCCGTTTATTTAACTAGGGTGAATAGTTGAATACTTTTTTCGCACGACAACTGAACTGGATCGTTTTTTCCCCCTAAACTTTTACAGAATGACCGTGACCTGGATGACTGAGAATCTCCACCAGCATGTCCCAGTTCTCCAATATATGATCTGTTACCAGAACTTTATTCCAGTTCCTTTAGGAAGAAAACTCAAGCCTGATTAAAGTGCATAAAAACAAGAGAGATGGTAACAGCTGCGTTAAACAGAAGGCTGCCTTTTACTGCGCAGGGGATCCGGTTCTAACAGGTTCTCATAAAAACCACGCCACAGGCCGCAGCGAGTCATCAGAACACACTGCAGGAGAGCCTCTGAGGCCATCGGATTGTTAACACTAATCTCTGATCAGCATGGATCCATTCAGAGAAGGAAAATCTGCTAAAACTTCCAGGTTATGGAGAGAAATATGTTCCAATATTATTTACAGAAAAAAAAAATGGATTTGAAAAGACTTTAATTAATCAAACTATGTTTCCCTAGAAGATTTTAAAAAGGTTAGAAATATAACAATTGAAGAAAAATAAGCAAACTGTAAAAATATCGGTTGAACTTTTGAATATGAATATATTTTCCCCAACATTTTTTTGATTCAGTTTTTATAAAGTTCAGTTTCTGGGACACGTTTTCTTCAAATTCCCTTTAGAAAAGAAAATAATGTATTCAATATTATTGGAACCAATTTCTCCCCATACTGTTCTGACTCCTGATTCAGGCCAAACGACACCAGATCCAAACACGATGGAGAACAGCGGTCCCAGAGGACCTCCACGCCCCCGCGGCTCGTTCCTGATTATCTGAACGTCTCTTCTGTGGAGGAAACTCCTGCATCATCAACCTTGTTCTCCTGCTGCTTGTTCCAATCAATGCTAACATGTGGTTTAGTGAGCAGAACCTAGATGGAGTCGTTGCTGGGGTGCAGCAGAACCGGGTCGCTTACCTTGCGCCCATCGCTGGCGTGACAGTTGACATTTAACGGCGTCAGCAGAGCCATCAGCTTCTCTTCGTTCCCACTTCTGCAAACACACAAACCATGAGCCCCACAGTGATCACCTGACATCAGCGCCACGGACCGTTTTCTGTTTGGCATTTCTGATGACATCATGCTACCAAAGCGACGCATACGTTCCTGTTGGATCTGCTGCTGGGAACTGGACTCACCTTGCTGCTTCCAGAAGTTCATCCTTCTTGTATTCTCCTAAAGAAAAAGAAGATCAAAGAGAAACGAAGATCAATCACTTTGGGAGCCATTAGATCGACATTATTTTGGCTTTTCTTTGACGGATCAGAGTGCAGAAAGCAAAGATCTGACTGTTTTATCCTGAAAGGATCAGAGGGAACCAGGCTGAGTTCCTTTCCCTCCATCCTCCTGGTTCCTGCAGGCTCAGGTGAGAAGTCTGCCTGCAGTTTCCTTTGGTAAATTATGTTTTTATTCACACCAAACCCCGACCATGTGGCATACTGGCTAAAGGGCTGTGTATACTCCTGCAGCAGTGTGTGGTAGTTAGCTTCATGCAGATAGTTTTGATTTCAGCCCAATAGTGAAGCGTGGTCTGCGCTATGTTATTCCACGCCACAACACCAGAGGGCCAATCAGGAACTAGCTAGGATTGTGGGTGTCTGTGTGTCGGTTTGACGAGCTTGTTCGCCGTCTACAACCCCTAATCCAACGCCGGACGACACAGTTCACCCGTGAGTGTTCCCCAAAGACTGGCTGTGGCGCTGCGTAATTTGGCTTCGGGTTCAAACCAACAGACCGTCGTACAGAGCTACAAACTAGCATCCTGCACAGTGTGGGATAGAGTCCGAGGTGAGCCAGGCGCTACAGCCAGAGTTTCTGCCATTAGGTACCAAACAGGAAATACGCATAGTGTAGAGCGGGTCCTGTCTGGGTTTGCGGCGCTGATTAACGCTAAATTCATTAAATCACAGCAAACGTATTAGTTTAGGTATAAATAATGATCCATTGGTTTTTTCTTGCTAATCAGACTCTTCTTTTAACTTCTCATTCATTCTGGGGTCTGGTTCAACCAAACGAAATGTCTGCTGGGACAAACATATCAAAAACAACTGAAACAGCTGATGAGATTAATTTCAGAGCCAATGGGGAGCCGTGCTGCAAGACTTCTTGATAAAAAAACAAAAATCCCTTTATTCTGTACATCTAGAGTGAAAACATGATCCATTCAGGAGGTGGAACCTCATTGCAGAACCATCACTTTTTAAAATGAAGGATGCTCTGATCTTTTAACTCCGTTTTAAACCTGAAGCAATTCTTTAGTAAATTCAGATAGAACAGATTTAAACTAATAAAAGGTTAAATTAAGGTGAAAAGGAGATTTTCTCTGTTTGGGATTCCTGTTTAGAACAGTTTGTGGCAATAAAATGACAGATTTGGCCGACCTGCTGCCTGGTAGACCTGAGCCGTTTCTTAACCTGCGTTCTTGAGCTTTCTCGTGAAACGTCGTCAGCCGAAGCCCGACCACTGTTCCAATTGCAGAGAACGCCAGACTGAGAATGCACCAAATCCCCGGATATTGTTCTCGCCCCGCCCTCTTTACCCAGCATGCATCAGAGCAGACTCTTCAGTTCTTGAGATTGACAGCTGTCCCAGCATGCACTGCAGCAGCCGCAGCTTTCAATGGATCGCTCCATTGAAAGTTAAAAGTTCTCTTTCTGTTGTTTTGTTCAATAAAAGTGCGTTTTAAGATAATTTGATGCGAGAATATTATACTTTAAAGCATCACTATATGGACCATTTACCGATTTAATGCGTAATAATAATAATAAAAAAAAAACATTTCAGAAGTTGAGAGGACCGCAGCAACCAGCGGAGCTCCAAAGCTAACGGCAGCCGGGGCTAACCGCAGCCCGCCTGCAGCAGCTCTCTCTCTGCATAGCCGTATGAGAAGGACCGCTGGCTCTGATGGAGATTTTTTTAATTGTTTTATTTAGTAAAATGTTCATTTGTGTTTATCTGACTGTGTTCATCATTATTCCCCCACTAAATTAAAAAAGTCAGAATTTATTATTATCTAGAGACTATTAATAACAGGAGGTGAAATGCAGCTCCAGACGAGCTTTGAATGTGGTGATGTCATCAGTACGCTGCTGTTCTAAATGACACAGATTTATGCTGCATGCTCTGTTCTCCCAGAGTCCAGACTTTCCTGTGTTCTTCTCAAGAACATGGTGAAAACACGAGTCTGTACTGGCGTTCTAGTGAATTGAGAAACGGCCGCGGTCTGCTCTGAACCAAAAACCTTTGCTACAAAATACAAAAAATTAACAAACAGCCCTGAGCTCAAAAATAACGTCTGTGTCAGAAAAGATCAAACAGCCTGAGTCCAGCCTGCAGGGGAAACTAACAGAAGGTTTAAAAGTCAATAAGGAAGCGACCATGAGGCGCTGACCTGTAAGAACGGCTTTAGCCGAAGGGTCAGCCAGATCCAGAGCTGATTTTCCATCGGTGTTCCGGATGTTTGGGTCGGCTCCATGCTGGAGAAGCACTGTGTTAAAAGAAAGCAAAGTCAGCAGAACATCGGTGATTTAATGGGTCACTGCTTTATATTTCAGTCCCTCAGTCAGCAAAAAAACAACCTGTTAGGGACAGAAACTTTATGCATGTCAAAAAGTAATAAGTTAAATTCAAACAGAACCATTCTTTAAACTAAAACTTATCTAAAAAGGTAAACATTGTGAAACAAAGCTCAGGGTCGGGGATCCTCACCGATGCACACGTCTATTTTCCCCTTGATGGCAGCCTCATGCAGCGGCGTGTAGTTCCAGTTATCTCTGGCGTTGGGGTCCGCTCCCTGACACAGGAGGAGGCTGACCACCTCTGCGTGTCCAAAGGAGCAGGCGTTGTGCAGTGGTATGAGTCCACCGTCATCCCTGGCGTGAACATTGGCACCGGTCTGCAAGAGATGCTCCACCACGTCTTTCCGACCGAAACCTAAATGCAGACAGAAGCTCAGCTCAGCCGCACGAACAACGACGGAGGATTAAATAAATTCAACTACAGTCTAAAACAGAAGATAAAGTGAAGGTCAACCTGAGCAGAGATAGGAGGAAAGTGGGGGGGCTGCTGAGAAAACAGGCAGAATAAACCTGTTCAAGTTGATTTCAGCTGCTGCTGAACTTTGAAGTCACACTTTTTAGATATCAACTCTGATAAAAGCAGATCATTTCCCACTGGGATCATTTAAGTTTTTCTGAATCTAATGTCATGCAGATTTACACAGAAATCGTTTAAAAAACATTTTAATGGATAGACACCAATAAATAAAGACACACTAAACCATCAAACAACCATTCAAACCTACTAGGGGAGTGGGAGCCTAGTGGTTAGGGCATATAATGCTGCCATTCTGGCTCCATGAGCAAAGACACTTCACCCCTGATTGCTCCCCGGGCGCTGCACAATGGCAGCCCACTGCTCCTCAAAGGGGGATCGGTTAAATGCACGAGATGAGTTGTGAGATCAATAAACTTCAATTTATCTTATTTGTTAGATTTAATTCATGTTAATGTTAGTAAAATACAATATAAATAATACTCAGGATTTTTAATGCTAAAATAAATTCATACACATATTTTTTTGAAGTGTAATTAATCCCAAATTCGTCAATTCAAAATAATCAGATATGATCAATTATCAAAATGCATGACGAAGCTCTAAAAATGTCCAAACTGGTAAAAATTAGTCTTTTACAAAAAAAAAAACAAAACAAAAAAAAACAAAACAATTTGGCTGAGAATGGGAAATAATTTTACGAAAAAACCTGCAGTTTTTGTAAAAACTGTTATAGATGAAGTGTTTTGGTAATCCCAGCTAAATTAAAGCGTGTCTCTTTGTTGAGATGAGTTAATTCTCCTTTGTGAGTTTAATAAAGTTCAATTTATTTTACTCTATTTGTTGGATTCAATTTGTTAATTGAATACGATATAAATAAAGCTCTGGATTTTTTATGCTAAGATAAATTCATATAGATATTTTCTAGATGTGTAATTAATGTGGAATTCGACTTAGAAGAAAAAAAAAAAAAAAACTAACAAGAAAAAGGGGTTTTAATCATTGAATGGATCAATTTATCAAAACAAACTGTCCAAAAATAGGAGAAATGTATGACTAAACTCTAAAAAATGTCCAAAATGGTAAAACTGTCTCTACTATTACAAAAAAAATAACATTATTCGGCTGAAAAAGGGAAATTATTTCAAAATAAAACTGCAGTTTTGATGAAAACTTTTATAAACAGAGAAATGTTTTGGTAATCCCAGCTGAATTACAACTTGTTTTTTGTTGAGATTATTTCTCTATTATGAGATTAATAAGTTCGATTTATTTTGTTTATTCATATGTTAAATTCAATGCATGTTAATGTTTCTTAAATACATTATAAATAATACTCGGGATTTTTAAAATCTGTTATAGATGGAGAAGTGTTTTGGTAATCCCAGCTGAATTGTGGCTCTTTTATTTTTTATTTAAATTAGTTAAGTTCTCCTTTGTGAAATCAATTAAGTTCAATTTATTTTATTTCATTTGTTAGATTC
The DNA here is from genome assembly GCA_030533445.1 of Cyprinodon diabolis. NCBI lineage: Eukaryota > Metazoa > Chordata > Actinopteri > Cyprinodontiformes > Cyprinodontidae > Cyprinodon > Cyprinodon diabolis. Next base: position 48,212,496 of record CM060073.1, on the reverse strand, counting down.
AATTCATGTTAATGTTACTTGTATGTGTTATAAATATTACTCGGGATTTTTAATGCCAACATAAATTCATATATTGTTTAGATGCGTAATTAATGTTTAATTTGGTTTAGCAGGAAATAAAACAAACTTGTTTTTATCATTTATCATTAAATAGATCGGTTTATCAAAACAGTCTTTATCAATTGTCCGAAAATAGGAGAAATATATGACGAATCTCTAAAAATTTCCAAAATTGTGAAAATCAATCTACTATTACAAAAAAATGACATTATTAAGCTGAGAACGGGGAAATATTTCACAATAAAACTGCAGTTTTGGTGAAAACTGTTCTAGATGGAGAAGTGTTTTGGTAATCCCAGCTGAATTGCGGCTTGTTTTTCTGTTTTTTTTAATACATTTTGTTTTCAAAATGTTTGCTAACCGAGGAGAGCAACAGACTGGCTGGTGAGATAAGAAGTCAAACCGGAGCATAGGTGTAATAAAGCGGATAAAAGCAGCCATTAGTGTCCGAGCAGAGGGCAGCTAGTTGCCTGTAGCCGTTAGCTTACCCGCAGCGAAGTGCAGCGGCGTAGATTTTCTTCCAGCCATGTCCTTCGCGTTCACGTTCACCGAATCCACCAGCCTCTTAACGCGGGACACGTCTCCGTTCCGACAGGCCTCGAACAGCTCCCTGAACGCCCCGCCGACCTCGCTGCTGCCATCGGTGGGGCTCGTAGCTCCGGATCCAGGGCTCGATACGCTGCTGCTGCCTCCGCCTGATGTGGTGGACGCAGAGCTCGCGCTGCTCGCAAGAACCGAGACAGGAAGGTCCGGGGAGGCCAGAGCCGCATCGACCCCTCCGCTACACTCCCGTTCGCCCTCCGACGAACCGACGGCTGGAGACGGCAGAGCCATAGGCGGGGAGGGCGCGGAAGCCCCGGACAGAGCGCCGTTCCTCGGTGGAGATTGTAACGAAGTCTGCTGCTGCTGTGAAGAGCGACGAGAGACCGCCATTACAGCAGCTCCGAGGCGACGACGAAATCTGCTCCTCGTTTCCGGTGAAAGTGCGCCAGCTTCCGGTCAGCTGTTTACTTAACAGTCAGAGAGGAAAAAACTGTTAAACTAAAGGTTTCCCACTTCAGTTCATCCCACTTTTAGTTCATTACTGCAGGGATTGATGTTTAAGAAGGATTTAAATACATTTATGTTCAAAAATAAAACTCATTAAATGCCACATTTGTATTTTACATGATCAAGAAGCCATACATATGACATTCAAAAATATAATAACCCTATGTAAAAAAAAATAATTTATTAAAAAACAATATGTTAAAATTATATAAAGTATACACAACCCTGCAGATGTTTCCATAAAATACCACAGTAATACTTAATCCAGCCACAAGATGGCAGCAATGCGCAGAAAACCTTTAAAATGGATGTAACTGTAGGGGGGGGGGGGGGGTCAAAATTCTGACTTTTTTGTCAAAGTTCTGACTTTAATCTCAGAATTGTGGATCTTAATGTAGATGGGCACCATTAAGGCAGAGATGTGAGACATGGCTACAGCTTGATGCTAACATGTTTGTTAGCTGTTAGAATTCTGTCAAAATTCTGAGATTAAAATCAGAATTTTGAGATTAAAATTAGAATATGATTTTTGTTTCTCCTCACCCATGATCCCTTTCACATTTTCTCTTTTTAGCTTCCTCAGAAGGTTTAAACTTTTTCCTTTCCTCACCATGACCAGTAGTGGAACTTCCAGTACAACAATAGAGCTAAAGCCTTAGCTCCATCACTATATAAGAGCCTGTGGCCATAAAGCCATATCTTCTTCCAGGTCACATGACCTGGCCAATGAAGGTGCGTCTTCTCCCAACTTACATTGTCGGTATTTAAAGAGGGTGCTATATATTCGCCTGAGGAATCATTTAGAATAACTTATATGTGTCGATTCTTTAGCTCACAAAGTCTACGGTGTGTCTTTAACATGAGAAGGTTCTGCTGGTACCGGCCTGTTAGGTTCTGTTAAACCACAGGTGTCAAACCGGTTCCAGAAAGGGCCGTGTGGCTGCAGGTCTTCTTTCCAACCAAGCAATAGCACACCAGACTCCAGTCATCTCATCAAGTGAGTCCAATCTGAACATGATGACTTGATGAGATGACTGGAGTCTGGTGTGCTATTGCTTGGTTGGAAAGAAGACCTGCAGCCACACGGCCCTTTCTGGAACCGGTTTGACACCCCTGTGTTAAACTCTCTCAACTCTGACTTTGGCAGATATGAGAACATCTGAAGGTGGCAGCCTGGGGAGAAGATGCAGTTTAGAGGATGGACTTGAAGGTTCCAGCACGTTTCCCTGAGGTGCACCTGGGCAGCAGACCTGTTAGACAGACAGCCCTATGGTCTAATATACTGTATGTGAGGTGATGCAGTATCTACTGGGACAGATGGAGGTCCAGGCTTCTCCAGGAAAATCAGAGCTTGGTGCAGCACATTGAAGGTGATGACCTCACAGGGTTAGGATTTGGTTCTAGATATCTCTAAACTGCAGCTAGATGTTGCTTCGCTGTTTGGTGTCACACATCGTTACAAAACAGGACAGTGCCACAGGAAAAAAAATCAAAATCTAGATAAGTATTTTTTCTTAAAATAAGTGCATTTGCTCTTGGATTTAGGAGGCAAAGGAGCCATTTTGCCAATGGAACAAGACAACTTACACTTAAAATAAGAAAGGACAATTGAAATGTCTTCTTTCAAGTACATACTATCTAATTATCTTATTTTAAAAGTAAAAATACTCATTAAATTGGCAAAATATCTCATTTACCTCCTCAAATTAAGGTTAAATACACTTAATTTAAGACATTTTTACTTATTTCTACATCATTTTTCAAGTGTGAGGCTGAATCCAAACCACTTCCTCCTTAACTATCAAGTGTCACTCGCAGTAAAGTCACATTCACAGCTGGGGAAGTTATCTGGATTGTACGTGGGGGATTAAACGTGAATGGGACGACCTCTTTCCTCCAATTAAGCCAGCTCGTTTTGAACTGCAGAAATTAAAGTTTGTGGAAAATCAAGTTTTTATACACAAGGTAAAAAAAAAAAAAAAGGAAAAAAATAGGGGTTAGGTCGAGGATGAATTTGATAAATATCTGTTGGAGCGAGAGGGAAAAGATATTGTGTGTGAAAATTCTGAGAGATTATAGTTGGAACAAGAAAAAAAAATCCTAATGTGTGGAGCCGCAGATTATGCACTGCAAAAACAACCCAGAAATATGTAAATATATCTTAAATTAAGTGCATTTACACTTAATTTGAGTAGGTAAATAAGATGATTTTCCAATGGAATGAGTATTTTTACTCTTATAAGATAATTAGATAGAATGCACTTGAAATAAGACAAAGTAATTGTTTTTTCTTATTTTAAATTAAAATTGTCTTGTTCCATTGGTGTCTCACTTCCTTCCTCAACTAAATAGAAAATGCACTTATTTTAAGTGAAAATTGCTTATTTAGATTTAATTTTTATGCAGTGTGTTTGCATATCCTCCCATGAATCTACGGGTTTTGATCTTCAGTATATGCTCTGCTAGCTTATAAAGGCTAACACACTACACTGCAAAAAGGATCTAGAAATTAGTAAAAATGGCCTAAATTAAGTGTATTCACCCTTAATTTGAGCAAGTAAATGAGATAGTTTGCCAATGGAATGAGTATTTTTACTCTTAAAATAAGATAATTAGATAAAATGCACTTGAAATAAGTCAATGCAATTGTGTTTTTTTTTATTTTAAGTGTAAATTGTCTTGTTCCATTGGCAAAATGTCTCTTTTACATTCTCAATTCCGGAACAAATGCACTTATTTTAAGAAAAAATGACTTAGATTTTTTGCAGTGTAAAATGTTTGTGTTTGCTGTTCCACTCAGTTAGTTCACATATTATAATTGCTCCTGGTTTGTGCATCAGCTTTGCTCCTGCAGTCAAGTTTGAAGTGTGTTTTTATAAACCTTTTGAAGATCAGGTAAAAAGTTGCATGATGTAATGTTAAATGGGGGCCATTTATCCAATTATAAATTTTTATTTGAAGTTTTTAAGCATTTCAAATTCAATTTGCACTGATATTTTCATTTAATTACAGAAATAATGAACCTCACATTGTAAAAAAAAAAATACTGTTTTTAAGTATTATTAAAGCTTTTATCGTAAAATACTTTGCTGATGTCTTTTTGTCATCTTTTAACTCCATCTTTTAATTCCTGCAGAATGCAGGGGAATGGATGAAAGTTCCTATGAGCTCCGCCTTTCCGTCTGACCTTCCGGCGTCTCGTTCTGCTTCTCGGCGTCATGATTGCTGCCCTGCTGTCTCCTTCTGGACCATCTGCCTGCTTTGTCTCTGGGAGCGTCCTCCCATTCGGCTCCAACGCTCAGGCTGACGTTTGTGTCACAAATATCCTGAGCAATGTTCTAATAAAGGCGGCTGAATATTCATTAACATGGAGCCCCCCCCCCCAGGAAGACAGCTGGGAGCTCAGACCTGATGTCAGGAAACTGAAAGAAGACCTTTAGTCTTCATTAAACAGTTTTCCTTTGGTTTTTCTGATCTATTTTTTCTATTTTGAATAAAAGAATACCATCAAATGTTATCACCTCATTTCCCTTCTTTTCATCTTTTTTATTCTTGTTCTTAAAACAAGAACAAAAACTTAAATGAGTCTCAAATGTTGTAACCCCCCCATAATTCTTTCTCAGATGTCTTCTCTAGGAGAGTTTAACTCTCAACACAAATTTCTGCGGCCATCAGCAAACCTCCTTTTTATTCCCTCCTATTCACTGCTGTATTCATTTATAATTTCAATTTAATTCTATTCAGTTTATTTCTATAGCTCCAATTCACATCATGTCATCTCAGGTCACTTTCCAGTTCACCAGATCATCCAGTCAGATTGATTCAAAGTTTTCTATCTAAGGAAAACCAGCTGATTGCATCGACTCATTGACTCTTCAGCAATCCCTCACACTAAGCATGCTTGTAGCGACCGTGGAGAGGAAAAACTCCCTTTGAACAGGAAGAAACCTCCAGCAGAACCAGGCTCAGTGTGAGCGACCATCTGCTGAGGCCCACTGGGGTTCAAGGAGACAGAAGCAGACATTTCCATAACTCACCTAATGGTGAGATCAGTGATATTATCATCAACTCTCTGTGACCTTCAGCAATTAATTTTTTTGCTTTAAAGTGGGAGCGGAATAAATGACCTGCAGGTTTTCAGAGCTGCAAATTAAACACATCATGCGGTCTGTATTGATGATGAAAGTCTTTCTAATGACAGCGAAGCTGAAAACCACTGAGAGTCGGTTTTATTAACTTCATTTGTCCAACTTGTTCTCACATATTCATGTTTACAATTAGAGCGCTATTGGCTGTGATCAGAAGCTCAGAAACTTTGTTTAGTTGACCTTTCTCTTCATGCTGCGGACTCCTTCATGCATGGCTTGCTAAGGTGATTCCACAGTGAGACCTCATCTGCATACCACAAACACTCCCACTGGGATGAAGCTTTAAACTCTGATTTATTCAAAGGTCGATTTTCCAGATCGGTCAAACCGATAAAAGCAGACCCAGCCTCCTGCTGTCTTATTATTACTGCAAAATGTTCACCAGCAGTTAGATGGCCTCCATCTCCCCTCATAAATACTGGGGAATTATCCACATAAACAGGTAAAAAACCTGGGTTTAAACTGCTGACTGTTAAGGTTGATTTAAATAGCTGTTGACTACAGAGGGTGCTGCTGGTTAAAGGAGCTTCTTTAGTTTTATTTACCTATATTGTTTAGACCTTAACATTTGATTCTTGGGTTTTCTTCGGTGGATCATTTATTTTTACTTCTTCATTTTGCAAGAAATCTTCCCTGTCTCTTCTAATCTTCATTCAGTTTTCAGAATCAGAAATACTTTAATAATCCCAGAGGGAAATCTTGAAACTTTTGTTACACGCTCCAGTTAGTTTTATATATACACACATCCAACTACACAAGAGGATAAAGATAAAAATAAAAATAAAAAAAGAGATCAAATATATACACATCCTGCTTAATATGGTATCAACACTTATAGACAACCCAGATCTCCTGCCTCAAGACATAGGTTCGAGTTTTGCGGGTTGGCATAAAGCAGGCATAATTAGATTTTCTGATCTCTTTGAACATGGGGCATTCGAATAGTTTGAATCTTTAAAAACACAGTACGCGTTATCAAATAAGGAATTTTATAAATATTTACAAGTTAGGCATTATGTCATGAAGGAAGCAAAATCCTTGATACACCCAACAAACTCATATAGACTGGAGAAGTTCCTTTTTGAAAATAAGGATCACAAACATTTTATATCAGAATTTTATTCTGAGCTAAATCTGGACAAACTGGCATGGTTGAGGAAATCCTGGGAAACTTTACTCAAATGTGAAATAAGCACTCAATTATGGGATAAAATCCTGCTCCTGCCATCTAAAATCTCTGTTTGTAACAGATTTAAGGAAATGCAGTATAACATTTTGCATAATGTATATATTTCTCCTTATATTTTTAGCAAGTACAATGCGGGAACTTCTCCAGATTGCCCCAAATGTAAAATTTCTGTGGGCACCAGGTTTCACTGTTTGTGGGAATGTGATGTTATTCAGTCATTTTGGAAAGATGTATGTGCCAGAATCAGTACAGCTATTGGTCAAAATGTGTCAGAAAACCCACTGATGTGTTTGTTGGGACATATTCCTAAGCCACTAGTAAAACATGAGCATGTGATACAGTCACTTTTAATGTTAGCAAGGAAGGCCATTATGGTGAAATGGGTGGGCAGGGAACCCCCCTCCATTTCTTTATGGAAATCACTAATATCTGATGTTATGACTCTGATTAGACTTGGACATTACATTGATGGAAGTCTTCAATTCTTCACAAATACCTGGAGGAAGCCACTGGAAACACTGGGAGTGGAATGTAATGTAAAACGGACAATCGCTGTGGACATAGAACTCATGGACGGACTCTTGTATATAGATGTGTGATGTAATGCTGATCTTGTTTCTGACCAGTCTTCTACAAAGTTTGTATGTTTGGGAGAAATTAAATAAAAGTAAAAAAAAAAAATAATATTTATATATATATATATATATACACACATATAGCTCTTCTGTATATATATATATATATATATATATATATATATATATATATATATATATATATATATATATATATATATATATATATATATATATATATATATATATATATATATATATATATATATATATATATATATATATATATATATATATATATATATATATATATATATATATATATATATATATATATATGTATATATATGCATATGTAAAAACTAAATCCAAGTAAAGTGAAAATCCAAGTAAAGTGATACGAAGAAGCTCGTCTGCTGTTTTAGTCTGAAGTTAAATATAGTTTATTTAAAAAAATCAGATGGTTGGAGCAAAACAAATCAGTTCAGGTGGTTGATTTATTTTTCCAAATATCTGTATTTCTTTATTCCAGGGAACATCAGCTATTGTCTGTGGTTTGAAAGCCATGTCAGTGACTGATCTGGGGAAAGACGTTTAAATTGCCCTGGATTGTTGAGGGGCGGGTTATAACGATGATTGATGGATCCTTTCTCTTCTCCTGGCTCTACTCACCATATTCAAGGCCTTTATATTGCAGATGTTCTCTTCTTAATAAAATTCATTTTAAACGTTACCTTTAGTGATGTAGAATGGAGCAGAGAAAGAGGGAAGCACCACGCAGCGGGAGCGGCCTGCCGCCATGTTTACACACCAGAAGTCTGGACTAGAAGTTGGTTAAAGTTGATAGAAACCGGTTTAACTCCTCAGACACTCGCACACTCTCCTTCTGCAGTGTTTGCCAGGTCCACTAATGCTAATGCTAATGCTAATCATACCAAACATTTAAATGACCAGTTCAGATAAAGAGCAGAAAACTCAGCATAGCTTCAGAGCCTCTTTTCTTCTGTAACTTCACACCTTGACCTGAATCTTTGCTCACCTTGGTTTGCTTCTTTGTGAAGGTATTGATCAACTCTATCAACTACGATCAAACTATATATACATAGTATTATATCCTTAATATCTATAGTAAATAATGCTTTTATTCTGCACCACACTAGAAATTCTGTTTTCATGTGAACGTTTTAGCTATGACCTTCAGGTCGGCTGAATTTTAAAATGTTTCTTTAATTTTTATTGTTTTTAAACTGAAACGAAATCCCTTTTTTTATTCTCTAAGCTTTTTTTGTCATGTTGTGACGTATATATCTGAGCCACGTGAAGAACACGACTCAGGAGATTCAAAAAAGATTGCAAAATTATACAAACAGAAAGAGCACAAAATCCTTTAGATTTATTAACCTGAGCAAAAATGTGTGAGCCTCAAACACTGCTCTTCCTGTTAGTTTAAAACATCAAGCTGTCCGTTTAATTAGAAATGCAATCGTTTTACAGCTAAAAGCATCAGATCAATAGGTTATTTTCTCCTCTGAGTACCTGAAGCCATTTCTGCAAACAGCTGAAGATGTTTAGCAGGATCCTGCCCTCCTCTGCCTGCTGCAGCTTTGATCCATCTCCTGTGGTCTTTGTGGGATATAAGAGGCTGAGACGGCGTGGACAGACAGCCACATCCAACCACTCTCAGCCTCGGCGTGTAGTAAAAGCCTTGAACAGAGATGCTCTTAGCACGCTTCAGTGGACATGATCTAAAATATCTTTTAAAAGAAGCCTTTCTGGGTTTTTCTTTATTCTAAAAGTGAGGTCATAGCGTCAGAGAGAGGGCCGCAGCGTGGACTGGAGATCTGTGTCTTTCATTATTGATAGTAATGCCGGTTCTGCAGACCCAGTAACCGGTTGGAACAGGTTTGGGGAGGACAGGCTCGCTGAGGTCTTCAGATCCTGAGAAGTAGCTGCTGTTTGTTTTTTATTCCTGTCTGATGCTCTGACCTTGGACTGAATCTGCTGGGACCATCATAGGGAGCCATAATGAACTTAAAATGGTTCAGAGATGTCCTCAGACGGGTTATTGGTTAGCAGTAGTTCTCTAAAGTCATTACCGATGCCTTTCCATCTTGGTTTTTGTGGTGAAACACCTTTAAACAGAAACTCCAGCTTTTATTTGGTCACATTCAGAGTCGTTAATTTTTGATTGGTTTATTTCCCAGTGTAATTCTCCTTCCCCCCCATGTTTATTTATTTATTTATGATCTTCTTTTTATGTTGAGTTTTTTTTTTTAGATTTCTTTGTTCTATTATCAAACATCTCTCATATTTGCTCCGATTTTCCTCCAAATGACCTGTTTGGGTTTTCAACCTCTGCCAAATTCTGCTGCTTTTATTGATGCATTTAATCAGCAGCATCTATGCATAAAAGGAAGCTTTTTCAATCCAAAATGTCAGAAATAGCGTTAAGTTCCAAGTTTTATACAGCAGCCCAACAAAGCCTTGTTTTTGTTTTGAAAAAATGCAAATTGCATCAAGGGGTCCATCTCTTTGGAATTGGAGTCGTTTGGCCTCTTTTGTTAGACTGCAAAACCCCATACCTGTCTATGTCTCTGACATAGACGCTTTGTTCGACTACTGTATAAAACCTGGAACTCAACGCTATTTCTGACTGTTGGGATCCTGAGGCTTGCCCACCTAAGGGCGCCAAGGATCCCTTCCTGGGGATTTTTGTGTTATTGTTTGGATCTGGGGTTCTTTCTACCTTTTCTCCACCAGAGGGCGTACTGGATCTCCTGAGGCTGGAGCTGACTTCACCAGCTGTTCTTCGTCTGCTCATCAGGAGACCAGTACTTAAGCGGGCTGAGAACCTCACTCCTGTGCCAGAGTGTTAGTCAGTCACGGTACAGCAAACCCTGAGCCAACCAGCCTGTCTGATTCTCTGATTCCCCTGAAACCAGAACCTGAACCTGAACCTAATCAGTTTTTGTCTTCTCTGCTTCTTAGGAAGAAACCTGACTGAACCCTGGAACTCTGGAAGAGTTTCTCTGCTGAAATCTGCCTGCCGGCTCTCAGGAGCTCATCTGAAGAATCTAACTGTCTGAACCTGCCTGCCCGCCCTCAAGAAGTGAATCGGAAGAAACTCTGGATCTGAACACTGATAAGTCTGAAGTCGAGCCCTGTCGTTGCTCAGCCCTCAGCCTGCCGTGAGCCTCTGAACCCTCCTGGTTCCCTCCTTCTGCCTGCTCAGCTCAAACCTCAGCCCTCAGCCTACCGTCTGCCTCCGGAACCCCCTGGTTCCCCTTTCTGCTGCTCTGCTCATGCTCCAGGACAGTAACCCAGCCGTGACCAGCCCTGTACCTGATTATCCTCCCTGATCTGTTTGCACCTTTTCAAATTAAACCTTTTGAACTTCTTCCCTGTCTCTGAGTTGTGTTCTGCATATGGGCTAGCATCCAGAAACCCATCATGACACTGACATTTTGAATTGAAAAAGTGTCTTGGATGGGAAGAGAAACGTATTGAAACTTGGAAAAAAAAGTCCAGTGCATCGTTTTAAATTTTCTTTTTTGGAATGACTATGACCATTCACCAGCACATGCATGAAAAGGTTCTTAGTTTCATATTTTCCTTGTACACTCACCGGCCACTTTATAAGGTACCCCATGCTAGTAACGGGTTGGACCCCCTTTTGCCTTCAGAACTGCCTCAATTCTTCGTGGCATAGATTCAACAAGGTGCTGGAAGCATTCCTCAGGGAGTTTGGTCCATATTGACATGATGGCATCACACAGTTGCCGCAGATTTGTCGGCTGCACATCCATGATGCGAATCTCCCGTTCCACCACATCCCAAAGATGCTCTATTGGATTGAGATCTGGTGACTGTGGAGGCCATTTGAGTACAGTGAACTCATTGTCATGTTCAAGAAACCAGTCTGAGATGATTCCAGCTTTATGACATGGCGCATTATCCTGCTGAAAGTAGCCATCAGAAGTTGGGTACATTGTGGTCATAAAGGGATGGACATGGTCAGCAACAATACTCAGGTAGGCTGTGGCGTTGCAACGATGCTCAATTGGTACCAAGGGGCCCAAAGAGTGCCAAGAAAATATTCCCCACACCATGACACCACCACCACCAGCCTGAACCGTTGATACAAGGCAGGATGGATCCATGCTTTCGTGTTGTAGACGCCAAATTCTGACCCTACCATCCGAATGTCGCAGCAGAAATCGAGACTCATCAGACCAGGCAACGTTTTTCCAATCTTCTATTGTCCAATTTCGATGAGCTTGTGCAAATTGTAGCCTCAGTTTCCTGTTCTTAGCTGAAAGGAGTGGCACCAGGTGTGGTCTTCTGCTGCTGTAGCCCATCTGCCTCAAAGTTCCACGTACTGTGCGTTCAGAGATGCTCTTCTGCCCACCTTGGTTGTAACGGGTGGTTATTTGAGTCACTGTTGCCCTTCTATCAGCTCGAACCAGTCTGGCCATTCTCCTCTGACCTCTGGCATCAACAAGGCATTTCCGCCCACAGAACTGGCGCTCACTGGATGTTTTTTCTTTTTCGGACCATTCTCTGTAAACCCTAGAGATGGTTGTGCGTGAAAATCCCAGTAGATCAGCAGTTTCTGAAATACTCAGACCAGCCCTTCTGGCACCAACAATCATGCCACGTTCAAAGTCACTCAAATCACCTTTCTTCCCCATACTGATGCTCGGTTTGAACTGCAGGAGATTGTCTTGACCATGTCTACATGCCTAAATGCACTGAGTTGCCGCCATGTGATTGGCTGCTTAGAAATGAAGTGTTAACGAGCAGTTGGACAGGTGTACCTAATAAAGTGGCCGGTGCGTGTATATTTGCAGTAACTCTTCATAAAGAGATCGATATAATTTGTTTAGACAGGTTCTCCGATCCCGACGGCCTCCATCCCTGTAATCAACCAAGCCGGTGCTCTAAAGGTCCTTTGAATAATCACTCTGTAATTTTCCCGTTCAGCAGGACCTCTGCTGATTGATGGCTCAGACGGCTCATGCATGAGGGGATCCAATCTCAGTATAAGAAGAAACAATTATTTCTCCAACATACGTCACATAAAACCAGTGGAAATATGAGTTTTAAACTCAGACTGTTTCTATAACTTCTTTGAAATACCTGAATAAGACAGAAAACACTGGTGAGAGGATTTTAAAATGAACAAAATCAACTATCTAACCGCAGTAAAGTTCAGCCTCTCCGCTACAGAAAGTCTTAATGGGCTTCACGTTTTCTTTTAAAATCACATTAAACTCCTTCATCCAAACAAATCAAAGAAAGTGAGAGGAGAGGCTTTGCTCCCAAATCTGGGTCCTTTTCTCTGTTTGGTCTGAAGATGAGGTTCTGTTTGCACAGCGTTAAGGATCTGAGGGATTCTGAACGGACTAAGGCTGATTTCTGCTGCAATGACGCAGAGCCACGCAGCCTGACATCACGGAGCGTAACCTGAGGAAAACCTCAGGTGTAAACACAGAGGTTTGGTGGGAAAGGACAAGGTCAGAGTGTCGCTGAAAGCGCAACCCTAAGGGGGCTCCACACGGCAGCCAGGAGGTCTGAAAACATAATGCCTAGACTAAATACCAGAAAAACCAAAAAGGAAATCAGCTCTGATGGACAGACGTCTGCAGAGGAGGAACACTGGGAAATAAAACCTCCTTCCAGGGGTTTCAGATCAGAAAGTCCCAGCCATCCACGGCTCCCGGTCTTCAGCACAGGGCGACTTACTTCCTCTAAACTGGAGAAAACATGAGATTGTTAACCTAACTTTCTGAACCATAGTGATGATGCAGCAGATTAAGTTCTGCATATATCAAAAATCTGATGAATCACAGTCTGATGAGAACAATGCCGCCTGGAGCCACTCAGGTCTGACCCGTTTTACACACTGCAAAAACGATCAAGAAATAAGTAAATATGTCTTAAATTAAGTGTATTCAGCCTTGATTTCAGTATGATTTGCAAATGGAACGGGTATTTTTACTCTTAAAATAAGATAATTAGATAATAATGCACTTCAAATAAGACAATGCAATTGTTTTTTCTTATTCTAAATGTAAATTGTCTTTCTCCTCAATTCAAAATTGACTTATTTGAAGAAAAAAATACTTATTTAGATCAAGGTAGATCAGCTGCAGCTTTCAGCTGAATTCATGAAGGTTCGATCTCACCTGCAGCCTGGAAACATGCTTATTTCTCTCGGCATAAATGTTTCTGAGCTTATGCTTCCTTTTTCGTTAAGAAGGCTCCAGCTGAGTCAAACATCTTGTTCAGAAAAGCAAAGACATTTTCACTGCTGTTAGGATAAACAATCTGCAAACATCTTCAACGTTCTGCTGGAGGATAGTGTTGAGTTTCAGCATCAGAGGCAGAAGGGAGGGAAATAAACCTCTGACTTCTCAGGTGCATTAATATTAAAAACTCTTGTCTGCACAACACAGAAGAATCTCAGCCTGTTTCAACCCCTTCAATAATTCACCCTGTACAATCTTTGCTCTCTCTGCATCTCCTCCTAAAGTCCTCAGTCCTCGGCGCTCAGAGAGGAGCTGAGCAGAGAGAGGAGACACAGAGAGGCAGGAACTGATTGGCTGGTTTAGGAGGGAAGTTTCTGCTTTGGGGCCAAAAGAGCCTCATCAACTTCATCTTTATCTCTGTCTTTAAAGGGATTAGAAATATATTCTAATATATTAGAAATATATTCTGAAAAATTGGCTATTGTGCGGAGCATAAAGAAATGTTTCTACTTTGATTTTCTATATATACTAGAGAAAAGAAGACTGCTGTGATGATTGCAGCCCCGGTTGCTGATCTAATCACTCACTTCATTCACCTGCCGTTCCCTCGCCGCTCTCTGATTGTCATTCATCTTATTCACCTGCTCCCTCTGCTTTATATTCACTCCAGCACAGCTATCAGGGCCAGATCATTATTCTTAGGTTTTCATGTTAGTTATCCATGTTTCCTCTGTGTCGTTTAGTTTTTGTTTAGTCCTTGGTTCATGTTCCTGTCCATGGAGGCCAGTGGAGTGAGATTGTTTGGTGTCATGGTTTTGGTTCTGCTCAAGTTTTATCTCTGAGTTTTTATTGGTTTTATTACCATTTTGTGTTATTCTAGTCATTTTTGATTGTATTTAACTCCTGAGGTATTTCTTGTTTGCCCTCTTGTCTCAGTTTTTCCCTAGCTCCCTTCTTGCCTCCTCCGTTCACATCTGCCCCCAATCTGCTCCCAATCTGCTAATTAGCCTGGTCTTTGTTTCTCTCTCCGATATATTCTCCTTCTGTTTCCCTACCTGTTTCTCCAGAGCGCCCAAAACCGAGATAAAGTCTGCTGGGTCCATAGTTGGCTGGTTTGTACTGTCAGGTTTGGTGGAGGTTTGACAGGACCAAAATGCAGAGACTGAAGCTGAAGTGATGTCTTGAAGATTTTCTTAAAAAAGGGCAACAGAAGCAAAAATCCAAAAACATAAATCTACAAAATCCACAAAAATGAGAACCAGGAATAATCACAACAAGGGGGCAAAGAAATTATGACAAACTAGCTAAGAGTGACTGAACAGAAGGAAAATATATGGGAGAGAGAAAGAAAGACCAGGCTAATTAGCAAATTGGGAGCAGGTGATAACATAGGAGGCAAGGAGGGAGCTAGGGAAAAAGGAGACTGACAGAGGAGCACAAACAAGAAATATCTAAGAGCTCCTATCCAATCAAAAATAAGTAGAAAACATAATGGAAAGACCAATTAAAACCCAGAGATAAAACTTGAACAGAACCAAAACCATGACAGTTTAGTGTTTCCTGTCTTCTGATGGTGTCCCGGCTCTTCTCCGCGGAGCCCCCAAGGTTTCCATCTTGGCGTGCGGGAGAGGCCAGTTTTCATTCCTGTAATCCTGGCTCCTTGGAAGAGTACAGTTTAAAGTTCTGCAGTTCTCCGGGTACCATGTCTTGTCTATGTCCCTCTCAACCACTGAGCCCGCCTGTCTCCATCTGAGCATATCTGTCTGAGCTCGCTGCTGCACTCATTGGAACTCTGAACCTGCCTGAATTCTCGGAGGATTCCTGGAACCCTGGATCTGTCTGTTCCTGTTTGGATCGGAACCCCTGGTCAGGCTACGGACTCCTTGATCTCAGAACAGTCCTGTTCTGAACTGTTTCCCTGACCTGGATCGGTCTCCTGTCTGCTCACTGGGGCTGATGCATCGGGGACACTCTGGACGGCTCTACACCATGTCAGCAGTCCATCAGCTGATCCTGACTCTCCCGAGGGGATGGACTGAACTGTTGAACAAGGTTTTTTAAATGACTCATGACACAGATAATCATCTTCTGTCAGATTAGCGTGGTCACTTATCTGTGTTTCTCCCTGAACCAGAGTGCCAGTGATTGGTTGTGCCCCGCCCCCTTTGCAGCAGCTGCATGTCTGCTGATCCACAGCTTCGCGTTCAGTTTCTGTTTTGTTTGTCTTTTACTTTGTCATTAAACAGTTTGAAACTTCCAACTGTCTGACTCGCCTGAATACTGGCTCCCTGTGTCCCATTTATAAAAACCGCTTCTGTCAAAGTCTCTTCCAAATGGGAAAGAAAGGAGGCTTTGCTGTTAGAGCCGATAAAGGTTGATCCTAGAGTGAGAGAAATAAAGATAAAACAGAGATGAGGGTCATAAGGCTGGAGCAGGACCTCAGAACACCATGAAAAGCCCATAAAGAACTATATATAATATAAAGAACTGAGACCTTTGTTTTTCTAGAAGAAGAAGACTGAGCCTTTAAAGGAAAAGTCCGCTCAGCAAGGATTAATCAATGGATCCTTATTTACACCTGAAGCTGATACGTTCGCAATGATTTAATGAATTTAGCTTTTTAATCAGTAAAAAAATACAATTATTATTTTTCATTGTGATCACTGAGTCTGGGAGCGGCCATTTTTGCCCAAATATAGTAGCCCCTCCCTCCTGCCATCTTCCAGCAGTGACGTCACGGTGCGGTAAGCCTAGCGCCATTCTCCCCGCTTTACAAGCTAAATCAATGGGAACTACTAGACACATCTGCAATCAACAACAATTATTGAAGATTTCCAGAGGACTTCACCATTGAAATTCACCAGAGCTATAGTGAAACTGACAATGCCCACGTGCATGGCAGCTGGATGCTGGAATACATCGGGTAAAAGGGAAAAAAAGAGTTATTCCACCTTTCTGATTCCTGATCCTCCACGGACGGGTTGGTCGTTGGATCGCCAACTTGAAGAGGGAGGATTTGCCATCGAACTTCTGGCCAGAGAAAAAACCCGTAATATGTAGCCAACATTTGGAAGAAGAATGTTTTCAAGATGACTTGGATAATAGCGCGTTGTGACAAACACCAGATACAGCACTGGGACTAACAGCCGATACCGCACCGTGACGTCACAAACCAGTAGGTGGCAGTAGTGTTCTTTGACAAACATGGATGCCTCCAGTAAAGCACATTCACATGAAAATTACTGTGAATTAAAAACACTGATCATTTATTGAACAGGATGGAATCATTTCAGATTTAAAGAACTTTCAGCAGTTTCTGGATATGAGCGGATTTTTCCTTTAAAGAAATTTTCTCTGAAAATGAGATTCTCTGCTTTAAATGAAGTCATTAAAATGATTAGGTCAGTTTTATGAAGCTTGTTTCTGAGTGTTTTTAATCAAGGTTTTAAATGTGTTTTAAAGTGTTTGTATAAAGAGCGAACACATTCAGTCCCTGCTGAAACCTGGGAAGAAAATAAAGTGATTTGCATTTCAGGAATTAAAGCTTCAGACTTTTTATTAGGTGAGGAACATTTGTTTAGGTTTTTTCCATTTAGTAACTGTGATGCCGCAGGGATTCGTGGAGTCTTTGCTGTGACGCACTGCCTCATCCACGCAGCATCACGGACAGCATGAGAGCGGATCCTCTGCGCGCAGCGCGCTCAGTCAGTCAGCTGCTGCTCCTGCCTCCCTGGAAGATCTGCAGATTTCAGGGAATCTAGGCTGCTCTCAGCTTTTATTGAGGGCAGAGGAATCAGTTCATCTGTGAAGAACATCCTCTTCCTCCACAGACACGCTTTCCGAGGTGACTTTTGGAGACTTGTTGGAGTTTCTGCGTCTGTTTCCCTCAGATCTCCTCAAACTGTGGAGAAAAGATCTAGTTTCTTGTTTGGTTCCTCCTCCTGCTCCTCCTGCTCCTCCTGCTGAAAGCTGAGCTCCTTCCGCCAGATGTGCGTCCTGGACGCAGGGAAGCCATGAGACCACCCAAAAACTAAAGTGATGGGTAAGATCAGGAGTTTCTACAGGCTTCAGGTATAGACATCAAACATCACGATATTTAATGCGGAAAAAAACGCTGAAATTACATAAAATGGAGAAAAATCAGAAAGAGGAGCCTGCATGGAAATGTTTGATTTATTTGACTGTGTAGTGAATATTTGTACAAAAATAAAATTCAAAAATAAAAACATTTATAGGTAATCAAAGCCAAAGGTGAATTTAACCTGATGCACCTGGATTCTGGCTCAGACCAAAAAGGGTCAAAATCCAGTTCTTTGCTTGATTTATTCTCAGTTCAGAGGTTTCACAGGATTCTTCTATTTCTCTCACTCTGATTCCTGCACCTGTTCTTTGATTGACTGACTGATTGAATGACTGACTGATTGAATGACTGACTGTGACTGAAAACTGGTAAAAAACCATAGGACCACCCACCTGCATAATGAGCTACCTACGACCTGCCTATTTATACTGTGAAACACCCACATCCTAAGCTAAAATTTATTAACTAATTAAGGGAATCAACCTATTCTAAATAACTAATCAAATTAAATAAAAATAAATTCTAAGATTTAACTAAAAACTGCTTCAGGTTAGATCAGCTCAGATGAAACCGAATAAAGATGAATTTGTGTTTTTCCATGTTTTGGGTTTTATCAGTTAGATAAAAAAAATAAAACTGTTTATTTTACCTGTTGTTAGTAAAAAGACAATAAAAACCTGAAGAATTCATAATTTACTTACTGAAAATCAATTAGGTTAGAGCATCAGCTCGATGAGGTTGCACATACAGTATTTACCATGAAGACCTGCAGGACATTTCACTGAATACTAGTTTGCTCTTCAGCTCTCTTTCTCTGATGCTGCAGGTAATTGAATTATCAGCTTGTTAGAATCTATCAACTGAAAAAGTAAATAAATCAGGTTTATAAGGGACGGATTAATGGAATTAACAATATTTTATCAATTTGCTGAAACAAAAGGTACAAAAGCTATAAAATGCTTATGTCGGACATTTAACGTGAGTTTTTTAAATGATTAAGTCCAGAATGAATCAAGATAAGCAAGAAAGAAAAAAGGTAGGGAAAGTGGTGTAGAAAAAATAAATCTCATAATAAAAGCCTGTAGCCTGTGGATTGCACTGCTGAGGTCCATAATTCTCTGCATGTCTCCTCCAACATGTCTCCTACCTGCATTTGAGATATTTCACCACAGACTTTTGTTTTAAAAAGGATGTTTCACGATGTCTTCTGGTGCTAAGGTTGCTGTACACCTGATTTCCTCTCTTTAAAACAAGAGGCTAACCACTGTTTTCAATGTATCCAGGCATGAACTTAGGAAATGTGGGGCCCTAGGCAAAGACAGGCAGGGGGCCCCTCTGAATGGACAACACATCAAAAACCCCCATTCTCCAGATAGAGAAATGTTACTAGAATAGACATCCATTATCTGTTCTAGGTCGTGTCCCTCTCTTCTTGTCCCTTTTCTTCTTGTTTTCCTCTCTATGTTTTGTACTCAGCTGACTTTTCATGCTGTCTCTAAAGGAATGAAAGATTTTTTCCAAGCACTAAGCTCACTTAGCTGATTGCTCCTTCCTGTGTTTCCAAAAAGGCCAAAGTAAATAACCCAGTCCTTCTTTTCACTGTAGACAAGCCATGATCTGCTTATCTGTTCTCCATTTTTCATTTGGATGAAATAATAGCTGCATGAATCATGACAGCAGACAAGATAGAGGAGAGCAGGAGGCGGGGTTACCAATCTACTTGCTCTGGAGAGCAGAGTTCGCTGCTTTTAGATGTTGTCTCCAAAGTCTCCAGTAGCAGAAAAAAGTCTCTAGATTTGGCGCTAGGAGCTTTTTAGAAATCAAAGTGCTAGAGGGGTCTGAAAAGTGGCTAAATATAGCGACTAAAGCGCTAAGTTGGCAACACTGCTCTTTGCATCGTTTGTTTTCAAATGGTTTGCTGCTGTCTGTTTGGACCTTTCTGAACATGTGCAGCAAATGGACTGATCCAATATGGTGGACACTGAAGGGGGGGGGGCTGAGACACACTGAATATTATCAGCGTTCTGATGGCATTTTAGCCAAAGGATTTTTATCAAAAACATAATTAATGTGCACAAGTAAGGAATAGTTGTATTAACCATACATGGAAACAGAGTTTTATGGGGCCCCCAGGAACCTGGGGCCCTAGGCAACTGCCTAGTATTGCCTAATGGTGAATCCGCCCCTGGCTGTATCCATAGATGCAATCCCACCTGCTGCCAGTGTTGTTTATGCTCTGCGTTGGTGGCAACATGATTTCCTGAAGCCATCTTCTCTGCTTCTGAATCACTCATCTTAAAGTTCTTGATCCAAAACAAACTTTTCTTTGCTTTCATCAAATTCCCACTGACGCATGTTATTCTCTTGGACTAGAATGTTTCTGTTATTGAAATGTAATTTAAATCCTCCCCTAGTTATGTATTTTATGGCTCAATAGCACAAAGGCTTCAATTAAAGAAGACATCTGGAACCAGAAACAGGAAGTATGACCGGAAGAATGGGGGGAATTAGTCCAAATGATTTGTCTCCTGCATTTCTGGCCTACTTTTAGAAACATTGAAGCAACGTTAGATATGAGCCACTCCTCATTTCCATGAGCAGGGGAGCATCCAACCGCAGAGGACAAAAACTCAAAGGCCTGCAGGGGAAACTAACAGAAAATAAACAGCTGCTGATTCCCTTTTGTTCTCTTAATTTATCCACAAAACCAGATGAATTAATTCAGGTTTGGCTAAAAAATTCATTTGCATTAAACATGTGATGGAGAAACGGAGAGCAAAATGTCTCTGTTATGTAACCTAGACTGCTTCACTTGTTTAGGCACAGAGCTGCACTCAGATCTTATTTCATTTCAATAATGCTTTTAAATGGACATTTTATTATTTTTTTCTTTGTGTGTCACCAGTGAGGTTTTTCTAACTTGTTCTGTTTTATTCCTTCGCTTTCCTGTTTTTTTTATAGTAATCTGCTTTCACCAAAGCTGGTGTTTCTCTGTCATTATGTCCAGTTTTTTCAATTTAACTTGCATGTTCTCTGAGCCATAAAAAGGCTTTTGTTGGGCTACTCTATAAAAACCTGGAACTCAATGCTAATCAAGACATTTTGAATTGATAAAGCTTCTGGATGGGAAACAAAACTACAAACTTGGAAAACAAAAGAAATGGTAGGTTACCAGAAAGTAACAAGATATACAGAGTTAATCCTTATGTTCCTTGAAAGTGTCTGGGAAGTACTGGGTAGATTGACAGCAAGTAACCAATAAGATCTCAGGAAATTAACCACAAAGTTCCATCGAAAGGCTTCTGCAAGGAGCTCTGCATTACTTGTTTCCATTTTGGTAATGCTAATTGAAACAGTTCTTCTTCTTGTCGATTGTAATGGCGGTTGGCAAGAAATTGAAGGCGTACATTAACGCCACCTACTGGTAACTAAAATAGTTATGTGTTGGGAGTTCAGGTCTTCATTTCCGGTTCTGCCATAAGGTCCGTTGAATTAAAGGCATACTATGCAACATTTTTCAGTTAATTAATGTTTTCCATAACGTTTTGGATGATTAAATGAGTCCTTTCAGGTGGAACAAAGGTTTTCTCGGCCGCCCTGGTGGTCTGTAGGGGAAATACCGTACTTGCAATTGCAGGAGCCCTCGGCCCGCACCCACAGGCTCAGAAGTCTCGTGCATCGCGAGAGTTGGTCTTGCTTTACGGCGAGAACTGCTACACGCCCCCAGTGAAAGGCACGCTCGTTGCTAGCACAGTGGCGATATTTGTGCAGTTATCATGGCGGAACCAGCGAGAAAACAGCGAAAGCCCATGTCATCCGACAGTCGGATAAATGCATGGGAAACTCCAACTTGGCTAACTACAATCTTTGTTATTTAGACACATGCATAACAAATAATGTATGAAAACATGCTAAATTTTTAAACTTGAAAATTGGAACAAAATAGTCACTTACTGCAGTAGACATGGTGATTCGTTGCGTTCGCCTGTCGGCTAAGCTCAAAACAACCGCGCCTGGCTTGACGGAGAAACCAGGAGAACAGCTGAGCATATTTACGACAGTGCACTCTAACTTTCGCCCTCTGGGGGAGCCTCGCTGGAAAATCAACACCGGTTGCCTAGTATACCTTTAACAACAAAATAAAAGTTTGTCTTTGGTTTAACCATTGCTGTTAAAAAAAAAATCCCAAATCGTTCCCTTTTGCAAATGCCGTTTTTGAAATTTCGTTTTAAAAACGGAAAAACAGAAAAACCACATGCTTGTTTTGTTTTTTCGTTTTTGTTTTGAAACGAAAAAACCAAAGAACGAACCGTACACGTGGAACAGGGACACAAACATGATAGTATTTTTCCCTTAAAAAACACACAGATCATAAGCTGATCATCTAATTACAAACATCTTTGAGTGGAGTATGGTAATGTTCTCCACAAAGGGATTTATCATACCTGAAACTGACTGGGGGCATGTTTTTGCCTGTAGTTAGCATCTAGCAAGCCTGCACTGACAGAGCTGTCAGGAATAACAATGCTAGAAAAATGTTAGTGAGGAGGTTGATCTAAGAGAAGTTATCTATGTGCCATCGATCAATTCAGCAATCAAAATTCCAAAAAAACATGACTGAAATTCCATTTCCAGTGTTTTACTGTCACTTTTATTGTCATTACCAGTGTTGTAGTATTCGAGATTGGTCTTGGTCTCAAGACCATTTTTTGATGGTCTCGGTCTCGTCTCGGACTTGACCGCATTTGGTCTCGGTCTTGTCTCGGTCTCGGGCGCTGAGGACTCTGCATTTTATTTCAAGACCGGTCAAGATCACAACTGTGGAAATAACGCTAATCATCGGAATATTATCAGTTTATTTAAGATCCTTCTTTTTATTGGATGCTTGGATTCAAATCCATTTTTTCAACAAATTATCTGTCTCATAACATATTTCACAACTTGGTGACAGATATAGATTTATTTAAGAAAAGTTATATAATATAGCATTTAATCTGTATATGAGAGAGAAACAAGAGAAATTATTGGCTTTTTTTCCAGTTTTACACATTTTACAGAATTTTTCACATTATTTTGAAATAGCGCAGTTAAAAACAACATAAATGTTTGTACTGTTCATGAACGGCAGAGAAAATACAATTTTGATCGACTTTGATTAATTGTTTGAAATTCTGTGATTACTACACAGAAGCACCAAATAAAGATGTAAATGTTTAGTCCAATTCTGTGTGTTAAATATCTAGGTGTTTTTATGTGAATGTGGGTCTTTTAGTTCAATTTTTGTGATTTTGATCATGTTTCACATTTTATTGTCACATACTGGCGCTGGTCTTGGTCTTGACTTGGTCTCGGACCCTAAAAGTCTTGGTCTTGTCTCGGTCTCGATACACTCTGGTCTTGGTCTTGTCTTGGTCTCGGGTTAGGTGGTCTTGACCACAACACTGGTCATTACACTGTCACAGCTAGATCATTCTCAATTTTCACAAATACTCATATGTGATTCATGCATGCACAGGACAAGATTCACCAAAGTATTTCTGGTTCTTAAACAATTATAAATTAAATTAAAAAGTACCAGTGGTCTTTAAACTTCACTGCATTTGTGTGTGGATATTTCAGACTCCCCTGATGTGCCTTGATACGCAAATACATTTTATTAAACATCAAGAGAGTCTCAAAAATCCAGTGTTGCATGTTGATTAGAGCGTTTTTAATGGCATCCTGTCCTCTCTCACCTTCTCCATTGCTCATCTTCTCTCCTATATCTCCTCTAAATTCTGCTCAGGACTGTCCTGACTCTTCCTCCCTCCGTCTGTTCTGTTCTTTCCTCAGTGACCTTAACCACCTTGTCATCTCTCTCTTTTTCTCTCCCTCTCTTCTGCCTTCGTTCTCTGGCCGGCAGCTGGTTGATGGGGAGGAATTCGAATGTCAGCCGGGACAGTGGTCATCGCAGGAGGAATTCTGGCTACAGTCATCCTATTGACCATCGTCGCTGTGTTGTGTTTATGTAGGTTGCAGGTATGTCATTCTAAAGAGCTAACATAGCATCACAGTGTTACTGTTATACCCTGAAAAAACCTTTCAGTTCATTTCCTGCAGAATCTCCTCTCACTAAAAAAGTAGGATCTGAGCAGAACAAAGCTGACTTGTGTTGATTTGGCCTTTACATATCTTTACAACTTTCGTAAAGGGAAAAAAATTCCTTAACTTAGTAATCTCAGATTTCAAAGGGTTCATGATTCCTCTCTAAAGCCACTTCTGACTAAAATCAGCAGGCTGACCCGTTAACGAACAGCATTTGGCATAAAAAGCTGGTCTAACCCCTGATGTCACCATGTGACAGAAATCAGGAAAGTAAACAATGGAGAGCAACATGTAAGGAAGCCAGGGTGTAGTCAGCGAGGTTTATTGTTTCTCTCTATTATCTGTCTGAATCCCTCTCATCAGAGCTGATTAGTAAACATGCAGGAAATCAATACTGAATCGAATCGCCATGATGGGTGTGATTTACACCCCTAGTGGTTACGCCATTTTAGATTAGTGTCTGAACGTTTAGATAAAAAAGAAGTGGACTCGAAATTTCCCACAATGCAGCTTGAAAAGTAGGGATCATCCATGGTCACTAGATGAGCAGATATATCCCATAATGCTTTGCAAGGAAAGCTCTGCTCACAAAGCATTATGGGATTTGTTGTCATTGCGACAGATAAGAAAGGCAGTGTCACATGACCAACGGGGAGTGAAAAGGAGTGATCATCTGTCTGTCAGTTAACTGAGTTCACTATAATTCAATTCAATCTGTTTCTATAGCTCCAATTCACATCATGTCATCTCAGGTCACTTTCCAGTTCACCAGGTCATCCAGTCAGATTGATTCAAAGTTTTCTAAGGAAAACCAGCTGATTGCATCGACTCATTGACTCTTCAGCAATCCCTCACACTAAGCATGCTTGTAGCGACAGTGGAGAGGAAAAACTCCCTTTGAACAGGAAGAAACCTCCAGCAGAACCAGGCTCAGTGTGAGCGGCCATCTGCTGAGGCCCACTGGGGTTCAAGGAGACAGAAGCAAACATAGAAAAAGAAGCATAGATGCAAAAGGCAACTGTCAACCAGCTCCACAGGCGGCCCCGTCCAGGAAACACACAGCCAGGCAGACGAGCTCCGAGCCAGCTCCCATGTCAGAGGATGAAGAGAGCACATCCAGTTAGTCACAGTCAGAGAAACAGGACTACACTGGAAAACAGGCCGAGCTCCAACATCTAGAAACAAAGGTGTTGATGGCAGCAGCACAGCTGATATTTCTCTCCAGGATGGAGTCACAGCCAAACAGGAACAGACCAGATGAAGCTACTATGAGAAAAAGCAGAGAGAGCAGAACGTTAGAGATTGAACTAACAGATTCTGCAGAGTGGGAGAATAGAGATAGAATGAAGCAGAATGATGAAAAAGGGGTCCCTATGTCCTCCAGCAGTCTAAGCCTATAGCAGCATAACTATAGAGATAGCTCAGGATAACCTGAGCCACTCTAACTAGAAGCTTTATCAAAAAGGAAAGTTTTAAGCCTAGCCTTAAAAGTAGACAGGGTGTCTGCCTCACGGACTAAAACTGGTAGTTGGTTCCACAGGAGAGGAGCCTGATAACTAAAAGATCTGCCTCCCATTCTACTTTTAGAAATTCTAGGAACCACTAGTAAACCTGCAGATTGAGAGCGAAGTGCTCTGTTAGGAACATCAGGAACAATCAGATCTCTGATATCAGATGGAGCTTGGCCATTTAAGGCTTTATATGTGAGAAGGAGGATTTTAAATTCTATTCTGGATTTAACAGGAAGCCAATGAAGAGAAGCCAGGATAGGAGAGATATGATCTCTCTTTTTCATTTTCATCAGAACTCTGGCTGCAGCATTTTGGATCAGCTGAAGGCTTTTAACTACAGTTTGTGGACTTCCTGATAGTAAAGAATTACAATAGTCCAGCCTTGAAGTAACAAATGCATGGACTAGTTTCTCAGCATCACCCCTGGAAAGGAGATTTCTCATTTTTGCAATATTCCTCGGATGAAAGAAGGAAATTCTAGAAACCTCTTTGATCTGGGATTTAAATGACAGGTCCTGATTAAACCAATCTAGTGCTGCTCCTTTAATTTCAACAAAATCTTCAAGTCTTTCTAAAAGAATATTATGATCAACTGGATCAAATGCAGCACTGAGATCTAACAGGATGAGCACAGATACAAGTCCATTATCTGAGGCCATGAGAATATCATTAGTGACTTTCACCAGAGCTGTTTCAGTGCTATGATGAGCTCTAAAGCCAGACCTATAAAGTCCCCTATATGTCCCTGCTCTATGTAGTGATGGAGGGATTTAGGTTAAGACTGATTTATACTTCGAAACCAGGTCGTCTATGTAGGTGTCGCTGTGATCGCAGAGACATCCCGCCCCCTCCCACAGACACTCTGCTGCACCTCTCCCAAATTGTATAGGTGACGCAGACAGGAGCCCTCTGATTGGTCAAATCTCCATCCCCTCTACTGCGTATTTCCTGTTTGGTTCCTTACCGGCTGGTTTTGTTTGTCTGACCGCCATTGTGGAAAACGACTGAAGATGGAGCAGCTAGCAGAGGGAGGTACGCGAGAACGCTGGGACCCTTTTTCCAAATGGACCCCCGCTCTTTTTGGCCCTCATGTCCCTCCGTTGTCGCACAGACTTGCCCCCACTTCCTCACCGCCTCGGCCATATCTAGACCCACAGCTAGTTCCTGATTGGCCCTCTGGCGTTGTGGCGTGGAATAACATGAAGATTGTTTAATGGTTGCCATGGAGATTTGGTAATTTCCAGCCTAGTTTGTCACACTGGAAAAAAATATTAATCTTCAAATAAGTGCATTTTTTTATGATTTCTGGAGGTAAATGAGACACTTTGCCAGTGGAACAAGACAACTTACATTTAAAATAAGAAAAACATAATAGCATGTTATCTAATGATCTTATTTCAAGACTAAGAATACTCATTCCATGGGTAGATCATCTTATTAACCTGCTCAAAGACATGTTGACCTATTTCTAGATCGTTTTTGTAGTGCAGAGTTTTTCCTGTTTTATTATTTTTTTTTTCTTCTCTTTTTCTTTTCTATTTTCCTTTCCTTCTATTAATAAATCCTTATCTCCTTTCCTGAACTACTGGTGATCTAAGGGTTTATTTTTGTGGAACAGAATCAGAGTTATTGCCATAAATGCATTTTGCTGTAGCTGTTGTAATTTTAGGTTGCAGATGACGTCCACCTATAGGACATCTTAACAAAGTGCAATTGTATGCATTTATGTTATTAAATATATATACAGAAACAATTCTTTGACATTATTGTTTGAGTTTTCCGATCTGCTTATTACATATAAATGCTAAATAGGACCAAAAAGCCTTTTGACTGTTTTAAAGTTGTTTTAAAAAGGCCAGTTCAGGTCATCAGCTCCTTTCTTGCTGCCGTTTCCTTACATAGAAAGGTCAACATGTCGGAATTACTTCCTTATAATGTTCTGTGTTCCCATTTTGAAGAAAGAGTGGAATAAACGTATTACAGCAGATGTATCAGGGGGGTCATCGGGTGATAACGTCCTTCTGTTTGCTGTGTTTGTTGGCTGCAGTATTACTGCTGTAAGCCGGAGGAGTCAGAGAAGGGGGAAGACGAGGAACCAGAACTCTCCACCATGTCACCTTCTCGACCCCTGGCTCTGTGTGCTCCTCCCACGCCTCCAACGCCGGAGCTCTACAGCGAAGAGCCCGAATCGTACCCCCCCACCTTCCTCACCGAGGCCAACGGGCCCTCCAGCCACTCCTCTTCATCTCCCCTGCGGAGGTGCCAGCGTGTCCACGCCTTCTGCCCGTCCTGCGCCCGCTGCTCACTGCCCTTCTACCTGCAGCATCCGGAGCGACTGTGCAACGGAGGCCGCCGGATCAGCTACCGGACTGTGCAGCAGCAGGACCTGGAGCTGCCCGCGGATCTGGACAGCTTCTACCAGAAACTGATCCGCTCCTACACCATGAAGGAGGTGGTGAGCCACAGCGTGAGCACCGACGTCTAAGCAAAGCCTGCTGGCTCTTTATCTGGGCTGGATGGAGGCCTGCAGCTGGGAGCCACAGCTGGAGCTGCTTCTGACCAGAGCCTGTCCTTCAAAATGATCATGCATAACAAATATATCTTTGCCAGACTGCTAAATGAATGGGTTACCTCAGATATAAACAGCATTCTAAGCAGACTTCAGATAGATTTGCTTTCTTCCAGAACTCAGTAGAGGAGGTCGGTGTTGGTTGTCGAGCTCATCCTATCAGATCCAGCATAGGGAGCCGTTAAATTAAAAACATCAAAGATTGTTGAAATATGTGAAATTCAGCAGTTCATCTGGAGATGAATTGATAGAAATTTCTCTAAAGTGTAAAACTACTATTAAAATGTTTGTTTTTTCCTCGTTAAGCTGAAAAAATGCTTAATTATTAGAATTCCAGAAAGAGAAAATTAAAAACAATCCACTGGACTTTGTTTAAAGACGTTTCACTAAAGGGTGTAACTTAGTGAATAAAGTTGTTGGGGGCGTTCTAAAGGTGGGGGCGCTCTAAGGGTGGGGGCGCTCTAAGGGTGGGGGCGTTCTAAAGGTGGGGGCGCTCTAAGGGTGGGGGCGCTCTAAGGGTGGAGGCGCTCTAAGGGTGGAGGCGCTCTAAGGGTGGGGCGCTCTAAGGGTGGAGGCGCTCTAAGGGTGGAGGCGCTCTAAGGGTGGGGCGCTCTAAGGGTGGAGGCGTTCTAAGGGTGGGGGTGCTCTAAGGGTGGGGGTGCTCTAAGGGTGGGGGCGGTCTAAGGGTGGGGGTGCTCTAAGGGTGGGGGAGCTTTAAGGGTGGAGGCGTTCTAAAGGTGGGGGCGCTCTAAGGGTGGGGGAGCCTTAAGGGTGGGGGCGCTCTAAGGGTGGAGGCGCCCTAAGGGTGGAGGCGCTCTATGGGTGGGGGCGCTCTAAGGGTGGGAGCGTCTAAGAGTGGGGGCGTTCTAAGGGTGGGGGTGCTCTAAGGGTGGGGGAGCCTTAAGGGTGGGGGCGCTCTAAGGGTGGAGGCGCCCTAAGGGTGGAGGCGCTCTATGGGTGGGGGCGCTCTAAGGGTGGGAGCGTCTAAGAGTGGGGGCGTTCTAAGGGTGGGGGTGCTCTAAGGGTGGGGGAGCCTTAAGGGTGAGGGCGTTCTAAAGGTGGGGGCGCTCTAAGGGTGGGGGCGTTCTAAGGGTGGAGGCGCTCTAAGGGTGGGGGCGCTCTAAGGGTGGGGGAGCCTTAAGGGTGAGGGCGTTCTAAAGGTGGGGGCGCTCTAAGGGTGGGGGCGTTCTAAAGGTGGGGGCGCTCTAAGGGTGGGGGCGCTCTAAGGGTGGGGGTGCTCTAAGGGTGGGGGCATTCTAAGGGTGGAGGCGCTCTAAGGGTGGGGGCGCTCTAAGGGTGGGGGTGCTCTAAGGGTGGAGGCGCTCTAAGGGTGGGGGTGCTCTAAGGGTGGGGGCGCTCTAAGCGTGGGGGCGCTCTAAGGGTGGGGGCGCTCTAAGGGTGGAGGCGCTCTAAGGGTGGGGGCGCTCTAAGGGTGGGGGTGCTCTAAGGGTGGAGGCGCCTGGTTTTTTGCTTAGAAAACATGCAAATTGAACTCAACGCCATTTCTGACATTTTGAATTGAAAAGGCTTCCTGGATAGGAAGTGAAACGTCTTCAAACTTGGAAACAAATTCCAGTGGATTGTTTGTAATTTTTTTTTTTTTTTGTAATGACCTGGATGACTGAGAACCTTCACCAGCATTAGCTATTAGAAAAAAATCCAGTCAGAGTTGGTTAACACCTGTGATAAGACCTTTCTGTTTGGTCTTTCACTCTAACTTTGTTTTTTTAGCTGGGAGCATCGAAGCTCCAATTAAAAGTAGGAAATGTCAGTGAATCCTTATCTTTGAAGCCTTTTTATGTACAAGTTTAAAATGAACTAGGTCCAATTTAAAGCATCTTGCAGTTTAAAGCAACACTTTAAACTGCCTCTGTGCTTTGGTTCTGATTAGAGGAAATCCTCCATCAGAGAACCAGAAATGTGTTTGATCAGTACAACAGTAGTAGTAATTTGAATTTTTAAGTTTAAAATGGCATATTTATAAGATTAAATATGCAAATTTACGAGTAAAAACACCCAAATTTACGAGAATATAACCATGCAAATTGAAAAGAAAACAAGTTGAAAATGTACGAGAATAAATATACTAATTTAGAAAGAAAAAAACAAATTTACAAGATTATAAAGATGCAAATTTATAAGAAAAAGGTTGAAAATTTACAAGATTTTATAAATGCAAATTTATTGTATCATTTATTTTTCATTTAAAACCTTCCATGAGGAGGCCACTATACCTTCTCATTCTAACGCTAAAGCACCCTGATTAATGATGCATTTGCATGTGCTTTATACAGCACACTTTAACCTGTATTATAAGGTTGTGTTGTTCCGCAAATGTTTAAATCTTGCAAATTTACTTCTTTTATTTTTATTTTTTATATTTGTATGGTTTGATTATGTAAATCTGTGTGCATATTCTCGTAAATATGTCTTTTTAAACTCAAGTTTAAAATCCTTGTTTTTTTTGGTCTTTTAATGGTCCAAATACGCCATTGTTGATCAGCTACGGGTCAGAGCTAATAACTGTTAGCCTAGTTAGCACTGGCTGTTAGCTGAGAGTTTATGAGGAGAGCATGGAGCATCCATACGCACCAAGAACTGAATATTGATTATATTAATTAATTTAATTTATCACAAATTAAGCTAATTGACGTTAAAGTTGAGTTTTGTTGCTTCAAAGTTTCTTAATTCCTAAATATGGTGCATTGGTAAAATAAAAGAATTCTAAACCGTTAAAAATCTCATGCTATGTTCAGAGCGCGCGCAGCAGGAGCAGCTAAAACGCGCGTGCTTCTTAATTTTTGATGTTTGTACCAGTTTAGTTCTGATGCGCGGCTAAAGCATCTTAAATGCTCTAGCTGCTCGGTGGTAAAGTGGATCTGATGCACGTTGGGCGGAGCTACCCTATCCTTTCTCTGCAATGGCGGCTATATTAGCTGTGATCAGCGGGTAAAAAGTAGTTTGAATCTAACATGGTCTGTGCAGTCAGTTCATCCAGTACAGAAGAAGATTAGGGCCAGTAGAAAAAAAAAAATTAACTGATTTTTAAATTTTATTTCAGTTTAGTATGGGAAAAAAGTCAGAATTTTGAGATTAAAGTCAGAATTCTGACTTTTTTCTCAGAATTCTGACTTTAATCTCAAAATTCTGACTTTTTTCCCATACTAAACTGAAATAAAATTTAAAAATCAGTTAACTTTTTTTTTTTCCACTGGCCCTAATCCTCTTCCGTAATCCAGATTACCATCCTGCCTTCAAAGATTATTTCTCTGCGGGAGCCGCTCAGACCCCCACATACCGGCGGTGCGCTGTCACTGGGAATCCCCAGCAGCAGCTGCCTCAGGCCTGCTCGCAACTTTGAAGCGGCTGGAAGTAGATGTTAGCATTTTTCACTTACGTACACTGGAGAAACGATATAGAAATAAGTAAAAATTTCTCAAATTAAAGTATTTATGCTTAATTTGAGTAGGTAAATGAGGTAGTTTGCCAATGGAATGAGTATTTTTACTCTTAAAATAAGATAGTTAGATAACATGCCCTTGAAATAAGACAATAAAATTGAGTTTTCTACATTGTCTTGATCCATTGGCAAAATTCTCCTTTAGCTTCTTAATTCAAGAACAAATGCTTTTATTTTAAGAAATAATGACTTATCTAGATTTTGATTTTTTCCAGTGTTTTCATTTGTGTTCAGATAAAGAAATGTACCTTTTCTCCTCCCTGTGTGTGAAGAGATCCACTGTTTCAAATGTTCCACCTTCCTCACTCATCTTCATTTAACACTCAGTGTTTGACATCACATAAAATCCTAAAATAAACACCTTAATATCCTTAGAGTGAGATGTTTCCCCCTCGATGAAACTGTTTTATATTTCCCAGGAACATTAGAAAGTTCATTAATATAATTAATGAGTAAATGAACAAATTTAGAAAATGTTCTTTTATGAATCCAGAAATGAACCATGCATGACTGAAGTGTATAATAACGGAACAAACGCTTCAAACCAAAATAAAGGACAAATAAAGAGAAACCGTTTGCCGAAATTGTTTAAGATGACTTTGTTTGAATTAAGAGATTTCACTCAGACCAAGTCTGTTGGCTTTGGCCAACAAGCAGTAAAAACATTGCTTCTTTATTGCAATTAACTGCAC
Source organism: Cyprinodon diabolis (assembly GCA_030533445.1). Classification (NCBI taxonomy): domain Eukaryota; kingdom Metazoa; phylum Chordata; class Actinopteri; order Cyprinodontiformes; family Cyprinodontidae; genus Cyprinodon; species Cyprinodon diabolis. Next base: position 48,180,826 of record CM060073.1, on the reverse strand, counting down.
TGCAAAAACAAAATGTCTCAAGTTAAGTGTATTAACCCTTAATTTGAGCCAAGTAGAGACTTTTTTTCTCTTAAAATAAGATAATTAGAAAACATAAATAAGACAATGCAATTATTTTTTCTTTAAGTGTAATTGTCTTGTTCCATTAGAAAATGTCTCACTATAACCTCCTCAATTCAAGAACAAATGCACCTATTTAAAGGAGAAGTTCGGTCAGCGAGGAATAATCAATGGATCATTATTTATACCTAAAACTAATATTTTTTGCAGTGATTTAATGAATTAGTTAGGTCATTGTAGATGGAAAAATGCCAGAGCCGAAAATCGTTCCCAGTCAGTCCGAGCCTGAAAATCAGCAACAATTATTGAAGATACATTCACGGTGATTTATTGACTTTAGCTTTAATCAGTAAAAAAAATAATCTTTCGGCGCGATAGCTGAGCCTGGGAGCGGCCATTTTTGCCCTGGTCCCAGAATGCAACTGAAGAAGAAGACAGGAGCAACCAACTTAACTCAGTTTAAGGGAGAAGTCCGGTCAGCAAGGAATAATCAATGTACATTATTTATACCTAAAACTAATACATTCGCTGTGATTTATTGACAGTAAAAAATTTATAATAATTTTCGTTGCGATCACTGAGTCTGGGAGCGGCCATTTTTGCCCAAATATAGTAGCCCCTCCCTCCTGCCATCTTCCAGCAGTTACGTCACGGTGCGGTAAGCCTAGCGCCATTCTCCCCGCTTTACAAGCTAAATCAATGGGAACTACTAGACACATCTGCAATCAACAACAATTATTGAAGATTTCCAGAGGACTTCACCATTGAAATTCACCAGAGCTATAGTGAAACTGACAATGCCCACGTGCATGGCAGCTGGATGCTGGAATACATCGGGTAAAAGTGAAAAAAAAGAGTTATTCCACCTTTCTGATTCCTGATCCTCCACGGACGGGTTGGTCGTTGGATCGCCAACTTGAAGAGGGAGGATTTGCCATCGAACTTCTGGCCAGAGAAAAAACCCGTAATATGTAGCCAACATTTGGAAGAAGAATGTTTTCAAGATGACTTGGATAATAGCGCGTTGTGACAAACACCAGATACAGCACTGGGACTTGATCAACAGCCGATACCGCACCGTGACAATGTCACTAACCAGTAGGTGGCAGTAGTGTTCTTTGACAAACATGGATGCCTCCAGTAAAGCACATTCACATGAAAATTACTCTGAATTAAAAACAGTTATGATTAATTGAGTATTTAATAATTTCATATTTAAAGAACTTTCAGAAGTTTCAATTCTGAATATGACCGGACTTCTCCTTTAAAGCCAGAGCACAGATTTCTGCAGATAAACAAGGTGTTCTTGGTGGTGAGACAGACAGCGTCGTCAGGGTAACATCTGACAGCTACAAAACTGTAGAGTATATAAGACCTAATCAGTAAACTCAGAGGGATTACACATAGGAATGCGAGAAGTTCACATCTGCCCCCTACTGGTTGGAGGCTTTACCTCCAACCTGTCTCATTTATTGAACAGGTTGGAATAATTTCAGATTTAAAGAACTTTAAGAAGTTGGAACTCTGAATATGAGCGACTTTTCCTTTAAGAAAAAATGACTTATTGAGATTTCCTTTCCTTTTTTTTTTTTTTTTTGCAGTGTGAGATGTTCTCATTCGTTGCAGAAGAGATGCTAAATTAACCCAAATGAAACAGAAAACCTTCTTATTTTGCTCTTGAACACAGTAGTTTTAGCACAGACGGCTGCTGCAGAACTGCTCCCATCTCTGAAAAGCTTCGCTCATGTTTAGGATCTAGTTTTTCACTAACAAACCTCTGAGAAAGTGATGGATCTGCGTTCATTCTGCAAACATCTGAAGTTTATTAACTAATCATATGACTTCCAAAGGCATTTGGTGTCACTAGAGGTTCTTTATGAGCCCCGCTAAATGCCTTAATGATCGTGTATCACTTTCCTTCTATATGTCATGTCTGTTCAGTACATTCAATCCTAATAAAGTTCCTCCATGTTTGCTGTTTGAGTGACTGAGCTGGATCAGTTGGAGATTTTGAGGAACTCAACAACATTATCCAATCATCATTATATTTTATTATGCACCGTGGGGTTGAGAGGACTGAAATTTTATCTGTGTTGTATGTTTACCATGTAGCACATTTGACAATAAAGTTGAGTTGAGTTGAAACAACATCAGACCTGCTGGAGCCGCATCAAACACGAGCGCTAATTGTTTAGACTCACACGAATCTAAAAGGATGCAGAAATTCTCTGTAGATGCAATGTTTCCTTTTCATTAAAGAATTGACCGGGTTGTGTGAAATCATTTCTAAACAAGTTGTAAAACAAAGTCAAACATATTTTCTTTGTTGTTTCAAAGGAAGCTCCTATGAGTAGGACACTGCAGAACTGGATTTTTGTTTTTAAAATTAGATATCATGCACTCAAATGAGTGGGTTTTTCTCTCTTTTTAAACTTGTTTAATAGGCAACTTGTATCACTTACTAGTTTAAAGGTATTGTAATGCTTTGCGAGGAGAGCTCTCTCTGCGCAAAGCATTCTGGGATATATCTGCCTCTTCTGAGGCCTTTCTTTTCTTCTCATCCACCTCGTAGGAACTTTTTCTCTTCCAACCCTCGGCCATTTTCAAAGAACCGCGGTGAGAAAGGTGGGCTTCAATGACTGAAACCGTAGCTCACCACAGATATACGTCTGAAAGTGCGCAGAAAAAGATAGTTAACAGGATGATCACGTAGGACGGCCTTATGTAAACATATCACAAGAATGACTGACAATTAGGAGCACCACTTATTTAGATGATCCACCCGGAAATAAAATATCCTCCTCTATACCTTTAAATTAAGAGAAAATGTTCAGGATAAATTGACCTTCAAAGTTTATGTTTTTCCCAGTGAGACCCTCGCCCAGCTTTTAGTTTTCTTTACGTTAAAATTATTTTTTGGTTTGACCAGATTAGCTGCTTATGTTTTTTTATGAGTTTCAGCCGATGAGATGCTGCCCCCACCCACCAGCAGGGGGCGACAACTGCTTCCGTTTAACCTCCCTTAGTGAAATTATCTAACGGTTTGGGGTACCACCCTCAGAACCTCTGATCATCATTCATAAAATCAGTTTAAATTATTTGATTTTGTTTGAAAAAGTCAGTTTTTCTACAAAACTCAAGTATAAAGAATTAAAGGTTAATTTTATGATGGTAGAGTTAAACAGAATCACTCCAGGGGATAAAAACAACCACAAACCTCACATCTGCACCCGACTCTGCCTCATTTAAACTCATATAAAGATTAGAAAAGGCAAATCTGTTTATTAAAAGTTTTATTTAATGGAAATAAAAGTACCTTCATGTTTTCAGCTACTATCAACAGTAAAAAATGTCCATACTTCTGTTTTGTACAAAGAGGTATCAGTTATATAAAAACACACAGTAAACAACAGCTTAAAATACACATCTGAATACATTTCAGCCATACTTCAAGTGTCAGGAAATTTCCGCCCGGTCTCCAAGGAGACCAGACCAGAACCGGCATCAGTTGACCCGATGAAGAAACGTCGGCTGGCATCGGGACCGTCATGATAAATGAAAATATGCTACAACTAATAAATACTCTCCCACGTCGCGCAGGCGTGCCGGCGCCGCCCCAAACAGCAGCTGGGGAAGCGGGAATGTTTCTTACGGGGCAATGGCAGCGAGCCGGACGCCAAAACGACCTTAAACAGGGATTTTATGAACAGAATCATGCAGTATATTCAGCTGGGGAATAAGTTAGTCCCTGCGCTGCAGCGATGAACTCGACAGAAGGTCGAACATCCTCTCCAGCTTCACAGCAGAACTGATAACAGATAAATATTCAAAAACAGCTGATACAGAAGAGCTTACAGTCTATATAGCAAGACAGAAACATCATGATAAGATTAAAAAAAGAAACTAAACTATCAAATAAAGTTCTGCTCTTTAACACTTCCTTCATTATTCACAGTAGCTGCTCTACAAACACAAGGCCTTGAAATGTGCTGCATCTGAAATAAGCATGCCAGGCCAGAGGGGGCGATAACGTTCTATCAAAGGTGGATGAGAACTATAGGGTTTTGTAGTTGCTGAGTGGAATACAGCTTTAATCTCAAAAGTACGGAAGCCTAGAGTGGTCATTCTCCACTTCTTTTTGTTTCCCTTTGCCTTCTCGAGATAATGACGTAACTATCTCGTTATCACGTTTAAACCATTAATTGTTTTCTTGAGATAACAACATAATTATTTCGTTATCACAAGAAAACAGTTATTGATTCCTTCATATAACGAGTTGATTAACCTGTGTGTGTAATGAAGGAGGCTGGCCAACAGCCCTGGATTCCCAGTCCATCCATGCCTGCGGGGCCCGTAGTTTTGCAGTCCAGGTACCACATGTGTGCAAATAATCCGTGATATCTGCACAAAAAATCTTTTCACTCATACAGTAGAAACAATTCTGACTATTAATGAAAATCCTCTATCTGGACTCATTTTGGGGGTTAATGCATCCTAGACCTGTTGAGGCGTAACACTGGAGCTGTTCAGCCTGGTAACAGAACTAGGGATTAAAGCCTGAACTTTTTCGACACACACACCCATATGAGTTTTTTTATTTATTTATATATATATATATATAAACATATGGCCCTGTGCGTGTATTTCCAGGCCATGCTTGCATGAATGACTGAAGACTAAATTTGACTTTGGAAAATCCACTACCGAAAACGGCCAGAAGACGGCAAAAGTGCATCTATATCAGGTGTGAATGAGAGCTTTTGTTCGGCGAGGAACGCACAAACCCTTATTTTTAACTTGCATACACGGTCAGTTATTGATGCTGGTACATCAGCTGTAGCTACTTGGACTCGTCTATCTGGAAGCTAAACCAGTAGAAGAGGAATATGAAGCTCTCTAGAGTGAAACGCGCTGCCTTGGATATTTGGGCAATTTTGTGGCTGAAAGCCCTAAAAAGAAAAGGAGACGACGTATTTGGACAAAGACATGGCTGAGCTAACGTGGCTACTACGGTCTGTTAATTTTTCAGAAAGAACTTCATTTCACTTGCACCCCCGCCATGCTGCTGGGTTTTCCTTTTGAGAAGAAGAATCCTTGTTTGCCCACGACCATCTTAAGATGGCCGACTGAATTTCAAACATGTTTGGTTTTCTCCCGACCTTAAGATTCTTGATGGGGAGATGGTCGTGAGAGGCAGATCGGCCCTTGTTACCCCCGTACACTACATGAAGCACAATCAGGCTGAAAGTTGGCCCGATCGGAAAATTCTTACACAGCTGGAGAATCCGCCCGAAAATGGCAAAAAGATTTGCACAGCTTTATGAATCAGAAGTGGAAACAAATCATCAAACCAGCAACGTCGTCTCCTTACCTAAAACTTAAACACGGGATTATTTACAGAATTACACATAGGCCGCCATGGCTTATAAATCCTCTCCACTTGTTGGGATCTGGGGATGTACCACCTTCCACCAGCAGAGTGCGCCGTGGGTCTCCTGGGCTGGAGCCCTCCAGCACACCTTAGATGCATCTACTCATCAGGAGACCTTCCCTTCATCAGCAGCTGCCAGACCTTCCTTCAACGCCGCAGTGTTGACCTTAGTTTGGTTAGCAACCTGAGCCTCTGTTACCTGAAAGAATCTAAGTTGTCTCTAAGTGAGAAAACTGGTTCTAACCTTCCTCTGTCTTTGCTCACAGGAAACCTGTCTCAAGCCTGAAGCTCTGGGTGAGCTTAACCTGCCTTCCAGCCCTGGTGAGCCAAACCTGAAGATTCCTATTTGGATTTCCCCTGCTGCTCTCTGTGAAGAGCTGGAAACTCTGATCAAGGTCTGCCATTCAAAGTCAGAAGCTAGACGCTGCAGCTGCTTGAGCACTCTGCTGAACCAACAGTCTCTGGACCCAACGGTTCCCTCTCTCACAAGAGAAGCCTGGACCCCGTCAAGGTAGAATCAGAATTATCTTAAAGGACTCATTGATCATCTGTCAGCCCAGCTAATCAAACTATCCATCTCTACAGACTTCAGTGAACCAAACCCGGACCAGTTCCTGATCCTGTTCATGTCTTTTTGTCAACTATATTAAATAAACTCTGTTAAACTTTTACCCAGCCTCCGTTGTGTTCTGCATGTGGGTTTGAACTAAAACCAATCATGACACTACTGTTGTTGTATTGAAGGATGTAATCAGTTTTAACGCACACCAATCATCTCGTTATCACGAGAAAACGGCTTTCGTTATCTTTAGATAATGATAAAATTCACTTGTTTTCTCGAGAAATCCACAATGAAAAAGTATCAAAGGGAGACAACCCCTGAGGGCTTCCGTACAAAAGGGTACAAAATAATCAACAATGATTTTAACTAGAAAGCCGGATAAAGGTTTAATCAGAGCGGGCTTGAAGGAAGGGAGAATGTGCACGGTATGCAAAGGGAAAAGCACTGCTTGCATAAAGATTACAGCGCCCCTCTCAGGTCAGGAAGCGGCATGTGGTTCCTCATGGTGATGCTGAGAGCTGGATGCTGCAGTGGGGTGTCCCGGACGCCTACGGTCGAACGGCTCGGCAGGAGTGGCAGCAGGCCTTGCTGTAGTACCAGTGGCTGCACAGGTTGACCTTCAGAGCCAGCAGGCAGTTGGTGGAGGGTCGGTCCTGGCAGCTCTCATCTGGATTAGGGGCGTAAACAAACCATCGATTAATGGTCAATTTAGGGTTCATTAGATAAAAATTTGTTCCGTCTGATTGACAGAAAACATCGGCTTGGATGGAATTTCTTTCACTTGCAATGTTGTCCACTAGAGGGCACCGCTGTCCTGTAATGCTACGTTTAGACCGCACGCAGCAGAAGCAGCAAAAACAGAAAAAACAGCTTCATTTTTTATGCTTGTAGAAGTTTAGTTCTGACGCGCGGCTGAAGCATCTTTGCTGCTCTGGCTGCGCGGTAAACCAGTGAGTCTGATGCGCGTTGGGCGGAGCTACCCTATCCTTTCTTTGCCGGTAACAATGGCGGATGAAATCGAGAGACTCGCTGGGCTTATTTTAATGAATAAAGCTAGAGAACACCTTTGTCGGGCGCGTCTTCTCCCTATCTGGATTCACAAGATAATTCAAAGCCGTTCGGTTTGTGGAGAGTTTCACCATCTACTTCAGGAACTCAGAGCCGACGAGGGTCGCTTCCAGCGCTACCGTCGTCTCACCCCGAACCCAGTTTGACGACCTGCCGTCCCAAAAGTTACATTTTTCCAACTCCAGCAGCTGCTGCTTCTGAAGCGCGTCAGATGCTAAGAAGTTCGTGAGGCTCTGCAGCACATTTCATGCAGCAGAACCTTGCACCTTGATGCACGTCAACTATTGACTTTGCATGTAAACTAGCTGCTTCTGCTGCTTCTTCAGCGTGCGGTCTGAACGTTGCATCAGTGTAGCTTCACAAGTGTTTGGAAGAAAAGTAAAGCCAGAGCAGAAGCTCCAACTTGTAGCTCCTACTCTTTCACCTTTCATGGGGTCAACAGTTATATGGCTTAGTTTTTGTGCCACAGTAACAGTCTGAGTTCGCAGTGAGACTGATGGACAGCTTTTATACTCCCACCTTGCTCAAGATCAGTCTGCCGCACTCCCCACTCTGACCAAGTCTGCTTTGCCACCTATGCTCCTACTTCACTCCTTCACTTTGTGTTCGTCTCCGTGCTCGCTCGGCCCGATCCCTGCTCGTTCAATCAGCTTCATCTCTGTGATCGTGTTTGTTAGAGTTGAGCATGCAGCAGAAACGTACTGAGCGAACGGGGGAGAGTGTAAACTCAGCACATCAGTCTCACTAGTTGCTCAGAACGGTAACTGCGTGTTTAGGTCAGTGGCACAAAAATACGGCATGTAGTTACAACTCTATCACGGATAGGAAAGCGGCTCAAGGCTGCCGTGCTGAGTTCAGACAGCCTTCAGCCTAACAGATGTATTTACATGATGGACACACACGTTGATGACGCTTGTCAAACTGGGACTACAGCCTTCTGAAAAAACAGCAAGAGAAAACAGCTCTCCACCACACAATCGCATGTGTAACACAGAGTAGATGTCATAAAATAATGTGCATTTGTTAAACTCTCTGAGGTTGGCCTCCTGTCAAGCAAAGGTTTGTGGGAAACCATAAAGCTCACAACAGTTGCTAGGGACATCCCCATGCTAACTACAATGGTGCTAGGAAGCCTCCTGCTTCCTGATCTTTGTGCTTTCTGCCAGGACTATTCGGACAGCACTTATTACGACGACCAAATGCACTTCTGTTGTGGCATAAGTGTCCTTACCGATGTAAGGAATTAATAAATGGATTAATTATTTCCACTGTTCGATGGCGAAGAGGATGCAGAATTAACCTTGTGTGGTCCTGTTTATAAATATAAACACTGGATAAATTTAATAGCTCCCATTTAGCTGTGCTCCATGGAGGAGAAGCAGAACTTTTATGCTGAGCTCAGAGGGAGAAGATGATATAGAAGTGGAGGGCATTAGGCTGAACATTTGAAACAGAATAGAAACAGAATAGATTATTAGCACTGTAGACGGAGAAGGCTTTAGTGAGTTAGTGAGCTTCACCGAGTCAATTTTTAACGTTCCTCTGAGAGCAACCAGCTCCAGAACCACCTGTTTAAAGTCGTAGGGAAGCGGCCGTTCCAACCGTTGCATTTCCGAATTCTCCCGAGTGGTGCCCGACTTTACACGAGTGAATAAAGTGAATGTGATTGGTCAATTATCAAGGGGGCGGGACTGTTGTGGTGGAAGGTTCGCAAGCAGATTTGGTTGTGGCCGGTTTGTGGGAAGCATCTTGCTAACCAGTTAGCAACTTAGTGCTAGCAGGTTCCCAATGGGAAATTCCATTGGGACCAAGTAGCACTAAATTGGTGACTTAGAAACGACGCTGTCAAGGAACGCTATGGACAGAGGAAACATGCAAGAGGAGGAGAGTTTAGTGTCGGAGGTCGTGGGTGAGTCTCCTCCGTCATCCATTTTTTATTTAGAGGAGGAAAGCGGGGACGAAGATGGGCGGCAGAAGCTTGGTTTGGTGTAGAAGGCTTCCAGCCGTACATGTTTGAGCCCTTGCCTCGCAACGCTGCCAGTTCTGTTAGCTCTACGCCTGCCGAAGACACAGACGTCCATCCCCGTGAACACTGGGACGCAACTCAATGGGAAAGGAAAGGATTCTGATTTAAACCGTTGCGTATATTAGCTGCGACACATGAATCAAGATGCTATGACCGAAAACATTTGATTGACAGATGACCGTTGATATATGATTGGCCGAATTTAGGTGTTCAGGCTGACATAGAACTAACTGGCCTGCATAAGATAACGGAAACCCCCGCCCCACAGATTTTAAGACAGGATTTAAAAAAAATATATAAATGTTCTAACTTTTGGGACAATATGGTCTGATAAAGAGTATATTTATATACATGTTTAAGCCAGAATGATTTGACATTTAAATACGATTTCCCTACGACTTTAAAAGTGCCGCTAACAGCACCCAGACGAGAGCTAGATCTCAGTTAGCGTCCGCTAAATTGAAACAAAGTGGCATATAGTCTGACAGTATGTCTTTAAATGGTAGCTAAACATCTCAGTTAAACAAGCTGGACAAAGGATGGACTCATGCTGCCTTTAACACCAGGATGCCTTGGAGAAATAAACTAATTTCATTCTTTTTGCTTTTGCCTACTAAGCTCCAACAAGACAGAGCATTCTGATGCATAGAACCGCCTTCTATAGAGTCTACACCACCTTTAAGAACTTCTACTACTAATAATATCTGCTCTGAGTTTCTCTCATTTGTGGAACGTCATTAAATCTTTAAATCAGTGGAATCCAGATTCAGTCCTAAGGGCTGCTATCTGCCACGATGGAACTACATTCCAAGACAAACAAAATGGATTAAAAAGCTAAACAGAACAAAAAAGACCAAGGAACCAGCAGCTTCCTGGAAATCAAGTAAAGATACTCAAAGAAACTCCAAAAATCCCAGTAATCAATTGAATGTAACAACTGTTTATATGTAAAGTTTTAGATGTGATATTTTGTAATTTTTTTCTAACTTACTTTTTCTATTTGATTTTTTCTCAGATATCCCTTGAAAAACAGATTGTTAATCTCAATGACGAATTTCCTGGTTAAAAATAGGTTTAATAAACCGAATATTTCTTAGAATCAACCAATCACACAGCTCCTATTTAACACCTTCACTCTTTCAGCTCTTCCTCTTCCTCACCTGGGGGCTCAGTGGGGCAGGCCTGCAGGGTGCATGTCTGCTTGGCCACCGGCTTGGTGAGCGGGTCGCAGCCTCGGACCAGCTCCCTGCCCTGGTAACACTTCACGTCCCTCATCCTCACTCCCACGCCGCATGTCTTTGTGCACTGAGCAAGCAAACAGAAACAGAACAAGGAAAAGTGGATCAAAACTACTGGTTTACTGAGTGTGACACACATCAAGGTTCTTCTAGAGGTCTGTGAATCAACTCTTTGACATATCAGAGTTCAAACTGATGCCAGCCAGCCAGCATTTGGAGCCTGCAAATTGCAAACAGATGCAGTGAAGGAGATGGTAGTAGAAGTACCTCAGACCAGGGGGTGGTGTACCATTTGAAGCACGGCCTCTCGAAGCACGTGGCTTCCTCTTCAGGCTTCTCGTTGGCTCCACATGCCTCTTCGTCAAAGGTGACGAACTTTCCTGCGCTGATGCCGGCGCACAGGACGATCCTCCGCTTAACGCCACGGCCACATGTGGTGTTGCACTGCAGATAGAGAAGCAGAGGGACTCTCCTGGCTCTTCACAGGGACTTCAACTGTTTTCTAGGAGATGAG